>CP124716.1:125267500-125635000 GCA_031232105.1 Capsicum rhomboideum
TTTTTTTTTCTGCTCGTTTGCGACAAGAGAATCGCGTTTGCAAAGGGAAATGTTTGTGCGACGAGTCTGGGTGTACTTCATGTTCGCAAAAAGTTTTTCCAGGGTGGGTCGTCGCGTTTGTTGGACTGGTCCGCGTTTGCATAGAATTTCACTTGGCAGTGTTAAATTTCAATTACCAATTTCATAATTTATAACACGATAACTGGACTGTATTCACATTTTTAACTAAATTAAAGCATAAAGAGCTACAAAGTCACACCTAGATAGTGACCTTTTCTTTAAACTTCTTCATAGTAATGGCAATGCTGATTCATTTTAGTATTTGCTTGTCATAATTTAACATTTTTAATTTATAACCAGCTCCTTCTATTTCATAAAATCTTCTGACACTAGTGCAATTGAATGTTGTTCGAGTTGAGGAAAGTCCCACATTGATTGAAGAATGAACTGACGGTCTGTTTTTATGGACATGGGCAATCCTCCCCTCATGAGCAAACTTTTAGAGTTGAGTTAAGTCAGATGTCATATCTTTACAAATGTCATATACATCATATGAGAAAAATCAGTTATCTTCGAGAGATTAGACAAGTGAACAACTTGGAAGAAGCATAATAAAACATAATTTACCATAACCAGTTATACCTGGTTCCTTAATTTTTTTTAGGTACAAAGCACTATAAAAATTACATAAAATTTTATTTTTAATGTCTATACTCCTTTTAATCCATGACTTCAAAACAAGCATGATCATATAAGGACTACTCTATACAAGAAATGATTTTTAAAATATAAACCAAAAAAATTATTTAGTAGTTCAATCATGAAGCAATCACATTAATTAAAATAGCAAGTCAAGAAATTTAACTTATACAGATTAGAAAGTTGATATAGACCAAAAATTAGCTATGGAACAAGTTTGGTTAACCAATGAATGCAAAGGGAGATTGGTAAGGAAAATTTTTTAAGGCTTATACGTACTTTTGAACAAATTATAAGGAAACAATATAATTTATAAACATGTAAGGAATTTGACTTTCTAAATTAAATTTATATTTTGATAGGTAATTATGTAAGGTTAGATATAATTTCAAATTTCTAAAATCTAACTGTGAGTAGATACAGTAGATTATTTACAAGCTTCCCATATTTCATAATATTGAATCCTTTAACAGATATAGTAGGTTATTTACAAGCCTGCCATATTTCATAGTATTGGATTTTTTTATCTCTAGTATATCCTCCTCAGAGCACCTATATAATACCCCTCATAGTCTCTTGATTGTCACAAACAATTGCTTTAGTTCTCTACTTCTTCCTTATACATTTTATCCATTTTCTCGTTCTATTTTAACTTCTTCCTATTACTGTTTCATAAATTTTCCAATTGCCTATGACCTAAAAACTAGCCATAAAATTACCGTAATTCTATGTTGGATCAACGTTGTGTGGGTTAGTCACATGAAATATGCATGTTCCCTCGTAGCTAGGGGGTACCTTTGATTGTAGCTGTAATGACCCTCTTCGTCGTTACGTGTAAGTCCTACGTTTAAAATCTCATGTCTAAATTTCTTTCGGTTTGAAAGTTAAAAAATTCAGGACAGGTTAGTTTCGCCCCATTTCGGAACTGGGGGTAGTCTAGAAAAATCTGGGAATGATTTAGACCGGTTCGGCGGGAATGGTGTTAATTCCTAGTTAGCTAAGACGATAAGAAACCGGTATTTTACGAAACTGAAAAACTCCTGGAATTGATCTTAGTGTAAAGGGCATTGTTTGGAATATCCCAGGATCAAAGTGTATTGTAAAAGTGGAAATTTTGGGTGAAGACGGACTTATTGTCTCGTCGACTCCGCTATAGCTGTTGGCAGACCGCTATAGCGGTGGTCAAGGGTGGTCAACGCCGATATAGCGATCGGCTACTGCTATAGCGGTCTGGTACCGCTACAGCGGTAGAAACCGCAGTTTAATGAGATTTTTCCCCTAAAACAGTTTGTATTTTCTAAACTCATTTTGGGACAAGAAAAGGACAATTTAGGGAGAAAATCATCAGTTTTCCTCTATTTAACTTCGTTAAGGTAAGTATTTCATTCCCTTTAACATGTAATTACTTACTAATCCTTAGAATCCTTAAATTACGGAGTTCGGAAAGGGTTTTAGGGTAAATTTTTGGATGATTACTGGTGCAAGGGGGGGGGGAATAAGCATTAGGTTAATGGATTTTATTTATTAACCATGAAATTGGCCTTGCATTCCATTAATTCACTATACACTTTATGAAATTGATAATTTTAGGTGAATTACGGGGAAAATAGCCATAGAACGATAAGGGAACGATCATGAACTGACCTTAGGGGGCTAGAGGTGAGTTATAAATCCTGCCATGTTCGATCATTTCATTAATACGGTATTTGTATGTATGTTTTAGATCACGAACAAGCGGAAGGGGCATGAAAAGGCAAAGCTCCGGCTTAGAGTTGTGCAAGCTTGGTTCGAGGTAGGTGATGGTAGTGTAATTAATCCAACTTGTATCATATGTACATATTAATTACCTTGTAGTGTGATTGGTTAATGTATTCTTATGGGTGTGGTCCATGCATTGTTTACTTGCTTTATGACTTGGCCTGCCTTATATTGTGAATTGTGGAATGTTTCAGTATTTGGGACTTTCTCACAGGTTAGGGTTGGATTAAGGATTATAGACATTCATGTATGGGGTTTTAGTACATGGACAGTAATTATTCCCGACAGGTCATGACTAGAGGGTGGGTATATAACCCTTAGCATGTATGTACGGGTTACAAGGTATGTAATGGTGTGACGGTTCTATGAGTGGACCGGGGAAACTGTAATTTCTATGTTTGATATTAGCTTATTTATCTTGACTTGAATTGACTATCTTTGAGTTGGTAATATTTGTTGACTTGTTGGTGTTGCCTCTTAAATGCCATTTGTACTTATGTGCTGAATGTATAATGTGGGAGCATGTGTTAGCTAATTGTACTATATTTTGGTTAAGTGTCCATATTTTCATCTTGGGTTAGTCGATGACTCTACCAGTACACTGTGTTTTATTGTCTGTTGATACTACACCTGCATTTACTTCTGTGAGTGCAACATATATTCCAGCGGATTCTTCGAGACCTCACTTGTGACTTCAGCAGCTGATTTTCGGCTTTCAGGGTGAGTAGCATATCCGGGCTACCATGAGATCTATCTTCTTAGGACATTGTCCTTTGTTTGGAGTTGTTACTTTCCTTTAGTTTTGGGGGTTGCATCCCTTGCTGACATTCGTAGTATGTTTTGGTACATCAACTTTCGGGTTCTTAGGAATTTCAGTTTGGTATTTTGTTTCCACATTTCTTAAGTTGTTGGATTGGCTACTTATTAAACTATTTATGGGATAGTTTTCATATTCTACCTAAGTATTGTTCAATGCTTTCAGGGTTATTGGTTCTCCTACCGGGTGAGTAGTGTGGGTGCCACTTACGACTGGTTTGGGTCGTGATAAACTTGATATCAGAGCCAGATTTCGTATCTCGTTCTACCAAAATGGGTCCAGTAGTGTAACACCCCAAAAATTTAGAACCTTCAAGAACCCATATATTTATATGAATTTAGGTTTTAAAAAAAAAGGTTTCCACGGAAGGACCCACTTGGCGTAGGTTGACCTACGGGACGTGGGTTGGTTTCCACGAAATCGTAAGTTCAAATCGTGGATCAGATTCTGTAAATTGAAATTTTTTCTGATTTTCACTACGTGGACCCACGACACGTAGGTCAAGTCGTGGACTGATTTCGAGAATTTTTTTTTAGGGTCATCCTAGGGGTATTTTGGTCATTTTCCATTATGAGATCCGATCTTTCACACTTAAAATACCTCCCAAAACCTAGAAACGTATATTTTCCCCCAAAAACATACTCCATATCCTCTTTAATTACAAAGGGAAAAATCAACTAGGGTTCAAGCTTCAAGGTCCAAAGATTCAAGCTTTCTTCAAATTCTTTCCATCAAAAGGCATGTTTGAACACTCCCTATTTCAAATACTATTCTAAATTGTGATTGTTATTTATTATGTATATTATGATGGTATTTTTGAAATTAGGGTTAGAGATTTTGTTATTAAAGCTTGATCTGAATTTTCCCCTTTTCTTTATGAATAATGATTTAATCTTTAATTGGGGTTTTTGAGACTAAATTGGCTATTTGAAAACAATGAACTATTATGTCTTGAAGGTTGAATTTTAAATTGATATATGTTTAGCCATGATTTCTAGTCTCTTGAAAGCTTTGAATTTTCATAAGAAAGATAAATATTTTTCCGTCCTTTATATCATTGAAGGTATTGTGTTATTCAAATGGTTTGAAATTGTTATGGGAATTTCAATTATGATTATGTTTATGATTTTAAAGGTGGGATTTTGGAGTCAAAAGATGTTTGATGAAAATTATTTGACATGATATTGGTGACTTGCAAGTTTTTGGTATGACGATACCAACATGTTAATGCCTCAATGAAAGACTCCATAATTGAATGTAATGAAAATATTTTAATTGGGGTTAAAGAGAAGTATACAGTTCACTGAGAAGGTGTAGTCCCTGTAACCAACACTGGAAACTGCGTTTACCAATGTTGGGAGGTCTTGTCCTGAAATATGGATGACCACTGTATACTTGCCTTGAGCAGTTGTATGCAGCTATGATTATGTTACGATTTGGCCAACTATGTTATCTCAGTCCATGCGGCTAACATGGATTGAGGCCCCGCCAGTTGGGGAGTACCAGACCCATATTGCCCGCGGGTTACTTAATGTCGGTGTAACTACATAGTTCAGAACTAAAGAATTTCAAGTGATTGCTTTATTTTATATTTTAAATGTTCTTTACATCGTACCTCATTTATGACAGACTTATATTGTGAAGCTTTCCAAATTTTTATTATTATTATATTATATAAATTTGTTTTGGATTCCCTTTTCTCGGGTTACATGCCAGTACTCATTGTACTGACCATCCTCGGACGCTACATATTTTTATGATGTAGGTTTCGAAGCACTTACCCGAGATTATGCCCTGCATTAGGATACATTCTGAGTTGCAGCTAGCCTGTGGTGAACCATCCATCCTTCGGAAGGCATATGTCTTAGATTTATTTTCAGTTGAATTCAGACTAATTGGGTTTTTTGATATTTTCGGGGTCATGTCTCGGCTAAAATTTCTATTCATAATGTTAGAGGCTTCATAGACTCAAGTTGGTTATTGTTTTGAGGTTATATTCCAAGATTTTGGACTTTTGTTATCTTTTAGTTGAATCTCTTATTTTATGGGTATATTTTCCGTAAAGTTTTACTATGACTATGCTTATGACGTAATGCTAAGGGGTCGTCTCGGGCCATCATTGGTTTGGGAAGCCCGTCACGGCTAAGTCCTCGATTCGGATCATGAAAAACTTGGTATTAAAACAGGGTTCAGGGTCCCGGGGTATTTACGAAGCCATATCGAGTAGAGTCCTTTTTATGGGTGTGTAGCGCCACATCCTTATAAAGGGGAGGCTACAAGACATTTAGGAATTGTTCCCTTTTTTTCATACTCTAAGTTCGTGCTTGAAAGTCTAGTTCTAAGGAAATTCTTCTAACTCCTACTTTTCCACGTTTCAGATCATGCCTCCACGAATGACTAACGGCCAAGGAACTCCTGCAGGAACCTCTGTCCCCGCTGGGGGAAATGCTGAAGAGGTTTTTCCTACTCATGGGATGCGGACCCATAATGGAGTTCGTACCTCTGGCCCGACTGCTTCTATTGGGGTTCCACCTGTCCCAACCAGTCCTTCGCGAGCCCCTAAAACTAGTACCAATCACACTCGTACTCCTCAGGGTGAGATTTCAAATGCTGAGTTTAGGCAGACTATTCAGATGGTTACACAGATTATGTCATCTCAGACTCTTCAATCAGGTAGTACTGGTTCTGTAATTGGTTCTTCTAATGCTACCCGTGTAGGTCAGTTTATGCGACTGAATCCACCGATATTTACTGGGTCTAAAGTTGAGGAGGATCCTCAAGGGTTTGTGGATGAAATGGAAAAGTTTTTTAGGGTGATGAATGCTAGTGATACTGAAGGGGTGAAATTTGCATCTTATCAGTTGAAAGAGGTAACTTATCAGTGGTATGATGAATGGGAAGAATTTAGGGGTGAAGATGCAGAGCCTGCAGTTTGGGAGGATTTCTATCAAGCCTTTCTTGATCACTTCTTTCCTCAGGAGTTGAGGGAGGCTAAGGCTAAGGAGTTTGTGTTCTTGAAGTAGGGGAAGATGAGTGTCAAGGAATATGCCTTGAAGTTCACTCAGTTGTCTTGTTATGCTCCGGAGTTAGTGTCTAACATGAGGTCTCGGATGAGAAAGTTTGCTTTGGCTCTTAATGATGGTTTAGTGCTGGAATGTAAGAGTGCGATGTTGAATAGTGACATGGATATATCACGGTTGGTGGTGTTTATGCAGCAGGTAGAGGATGAAAAGAAGAGACAGATAGAGGTTGAGGATAGGCAGAGTAAGAGGGATAGGTCTGTTAGACCAGGAGACTAATCAGCAGGCTGGTGGTAACGGTATGTGGGGTAAGAGATGGCATAAGAAAAAATCTTGGGGTAATGTTCAGTCTTCAGCTAGTGCATCAGTCCCTAAGCCTTCAGGCGACCAGTGATTTCAGCCAAGCTATGGTTCCAAGGTGCAGGGCACTCAGTCTCAGGCCAATGTGACTCAATCAACTCATTCTTATCCTCCTTGTCGCACTTGTGAAAAGTTGCACTGTGGCCCTTGTTGTTTGGGCAAGGGTGTGTGTTATGGGTGTGGTCAGGCTGGTCATTTTCAGTGGGAATTCCCTTCGGCAAAAGGAACTTTTGGGGGCAATAAATCCCAAGTTACCGCTTCTTCAGCCCCAGCAGCTAAGGGTACTACTTCGGGAACCGGCGGAGGCCGTAGCCATTTGTATGCCTTATCGACTTGTCAGGATTCAAAGATCTCACCAGATGTTGTCACGGGTATGTTACAAATTTTCTCCCGTGATGTTTATGTGTTACTTGATCTTGGCTCCACTCTATCTTATGTGACCCCTTATGTGGCTGTGAGTTTTGATTTTGGTACCAAAAATATTTCTGAACCCTTCTTAGTCTCTACTCCTGTTGGTGAGTCTATTATTGTTAAATAGGTCTATAAAAACTGTGTAGTGTCTATCTTTCATTGGGACACTATGGTGGATTTGGTAGAACTTGATATGGTGGATTTTGATTTAATTCTGGGAATGGATTGGTTCCACTCTTGCTATGCTACCTTGGATTGTAGAACCCGTAGAATCACCTTTAGTTTTCCTAATGAGCCAGCTATCGAGTGGGAGGGTGATTCCTAAGCAGCAAAAGGGAAGTTTATTTCTTATCTTAGAGCCCGAAAATTGATATCTAAGGGTTGTTTGTACCATCTAGTTTGGGTTAAAGATTCTAGCATTGAAAGTCCCTCACTGCAGTCAATTTCGGTAGTCAATGAATTTTCCAAAGTTTTCCCGATGATCTTTCCAGTATTTCTCCCGACAAGGAAATAGAATTTGGTATTGATCCTTTTCCTGACACTCGACCTATTTCCATTCCTCCTTATAGAATGGTTCCAGTGGAGCTAAAAGAGTTAAAAGATCAGTTGAAGAATCTTCTTGATAAGGGCTTTATCTGCCCTAGTGTCTCTCCTTGGGGTGCTCCAGTACTTTTCATGCAAAAGAAAGATGGGTCCCTTCGTATGTGCATAGACTATTGTCAATTGAATAAGGTCACTATGAAAAATAAATACCCTCTTCCTAGGATTGATGATCTTTTCAACCAGCTTCAGGGTGCTAAGTGTTTCTCCAAAATAGATCTCCATTCGGGCTACCATCAGTTGAAGTTAGGGAAACAGATATTCCCAAGACTTCTTTCGAAACCCGATATGGCCATTATGAGTTTCTAGTTATGTCCTTTGGTTTGACTAATGCACTTGTAGCTTTTATGGATCTTATGAACAGGGTGTTTAGACAGTTTTTGGACCTATTCATCATAGTCTTCATTGATGATATTCTGGTATACTCCCGGAGTGAGGAGGAGAATTCCAATCACCTCCGTATTGTACTTCAGACCCTTAAGGACCAAGAGTTGTATGCCAAATTTTCTAAGTGTGAATTCTGGCTTAATGCTGTGACGTTCCTTGGTTATGTTGTTTCTAGTGAAGGAATTAAAGTTAATCCCCAAAAGATTGAGGCGGTTAAGAATTGGCCTAGACCAACAACTCCGACCGATATTAGGAGTTTCTTGGGTCTGGCAAGATATTATAGAAGGTTAATTGAGAGTTTTTCCTTTTTAGATGCTCCACTAATGAAGTTGACTCAAAAAAAGGTGAAGTTTTTGTGGTATGATACTTGTGAGGGTAGTTTTGAGAAGTTGAAAGGTTGTTTAACCTCAACCCTTGTTTTGACACTTCCCGATGGTACTGAAGGATTTGTGGTGTATTGTGATGCGTCCCGGGTGGGACTTGGTTGTGTACTTATGCAGCATGGGAAGGTTATGGCTTATGCTTGTAGGCAACTTAAAGTGCATGAGAGAATTATCCTACTCATGATCTTGAGTTGGCGGCTGTGGTTTTTACACTAAAGATTTGGCGTCATTATTTATATGGAGTGCATGTGGATATTTATTCAGATCACAAGAGTCTGCAGTATATTTTCAAACAGAATGAGTTGAATCTCCGGCAGAGAAGGTGTCTTGAGTTACTAAAAGGATTATGAAATGAGTTTGCACTATCATCCAGGTAAAGCTAATGTTGTTGCTGATGCTCTTAGCAGGTTGTCCATGGGGAGCCTTTCTCATGTTGAGGAAGAAAAGAGGGGATTAGTGAAGAAATTCATTGGTTTGCTAATTTGGGAGTCCAACTGTTGGATTCCTAAGATGGGGGAGTGATTGTTCACGAGGTGGCTAAGTCTTCATTAGGTACCGAAGTTAAGGAGAAACAGGTTGATGATCCCATACTTATGCAAATCAAGAAATATGTTGGGCAACAAAAGGTTTTAGCTTTCGAGCTTGGGGGAGATGGTATTTTGTGGTATCAAGGGAGACTGTGTGTTTCCGACGTCGATGGGCTACTAGAGAGAATCTTGACTGAAGCCCATGTCTCCTGGTATACTGTTCATCCCGGTTCTACTAAGATGTATCATGATTTGAAAGAGATATATTCACTACAACATTTTAGTCTTTTGGCCACACTAAATCTGGCCCACGCCTGTAAAGTGTGGCCTATACCATTAAATGCCACGCTTTTAAAGCGTAGCCTTAGTTTTTAGCTTCGGGCCACATTAAATTTTGCAATGCTTTGAAATTGTGGTCTTTAATTGAATAGGCCACACTTTACAAGCGTTGGCAAATCATGGAAACATTGGCAACGCTTATTAACATATACAACTACACTTTTAAGTGTGATATTGTTATTATTCAAAAGACAACACTTGAAAAGTGTGGCCTAAAAGTTTCATTAAAATATTTCACTCTCCCTCCAATTTATAATTGGCCAAAAATAAATATTATTCTCACTCTCACTCAGATATATCATTCTCACTCTAACTCTCACAAAACCCTTTCACCAAATCCATCGAATCCTTTGCCTCAAATTTCTGCTCAAATCCATCTAATCTCAGCTCACCTAAGCTCACACCAGCTCAGTCTGTGTAGAAATTTCTACTAATCTCCGCTCACCTCAGCTAATCTCAGTGATTAGAGTTGAAATTTCAGTATTTAGAGTGAAAGTTTCAGCTTAGCTAAGTGATTAGAGTTGAAATTTCAATGATTAGAGTGAAAATTTCAGCTTCGCTAAGTGATTAGAGTGGAAATTTCAGTGAGTATATCTATTTTCATCTTAGCTTGTCGATTTTCTTGCATGTCAATTTTGCTTGTGGATTTTCTTGCATCTATTTTGCTTGTGGGTTTTCTTGCATCTATTTTACTTGTGGTTTTTCTTGCATGTCTATTTTAGTGCTCTATTTAATCCTTACTGCATGTCTAAATAATCTCTACTTGAAGGTTGTGATAGGACTTAGTGCTCTGTGTGTTACAAAAATTGTGTGTATAGGCAGAGCATCATAAGCAGATGGTGTTTGAGTCTTGGCCGTTTTATATTTCGTATTATTTGATGGTGTTTGAGTCTTGGCCAGAAGTTTAAGATATTAATATGAGTATTTTGGAAAGTCCTAATACCGATTGAGTTGGAAATAAAAAGGCGTACTGATATTGCAGACCGTCGTCTAAGTGATTTCAATTGACTCTTGTCTTTTTTGTTTTTTAATGGCTTGCTCATTGATATTGCAGACTGTCGCTTTATTCAAAGTTGGAACTTCTGATTCTTGGGGAACTGCTGGAAATCATCACCTTGTTTTACATTTTTAAGCAATAAACTGTAATGTTGTTTTACATTTATTTCTCCATACCATTCCTTTACTTTATGAAAATCTAAGTTAGGTTTAAACTAGATAAAGATTGAAGTAAATTAAGTATTCTTACAGAATTGCTGGAACTTGTTTTTTGTTAAAATTACTTAATCTAGATTAGTTCATTTAGGATTCATAAGCTGCTAAGTATCGTCAAATTATTTGTGTACATCCCTTTTAAATTAGTAAAGATATGAGTTGGTAAAGTTATTGGTCTTGTATGAAATTCAGGAGTACCTAAACATGTGCTTCTTTTGTGTAATTCAGTGTACTAATTTCATTTAATGTAAACTATGTGATTCAGTAAACTGTTTTTATTTACTTTACTGTTAATAAACCTATACAGATAGTTTATTTTATCGCTGACTAGCCAAAATATGTGTCTTTTGAGAGCAACCTGATTTTATTTTTATGTGTAATCAGGTGTAAGAAAATATGTAGAATGCATACTTAGTTTTGTTATATGGAGAAGAGGAATTGGATCTGCTACTGATTTAAACTTGGGTTTGGCTTAGCATAAAGACTATGACTAGGTAAGAAATTCCAACACATGATTCTGATAACTTTCTTCCAACTGTTAGAATTTAAGTGTGCAGTAATGAATGTTCTTGTATATATTGGAAGATCTAACTGTAATGTTGGGTTTTTAGGAACTCAAATGTTCCATCCAAGAATTGGATGGATTTGCCTAGGTATTCCCAAGAGTATATTGATGGTGTTGAATCTTTCATAAATTTTTCTTACTCTTATAGAGAGCCTCAAGGCAAACAAATTCAGTGTCCATATGATCATTGTGGAAATGTCTGTTCGTGGGAAAGGAATGTAGTGTATAGTCATTTAATAGACCATGGATTTGTTAAAAATTATAAAAAAATGGATCAATCACGGGGAATGGAAAATCCAGTTGGATGTTGATGATCATATGGCTGACCCATGTGATGATATTGATGAGTTATTGAATGATCAATTTAGACATGTTGCACAAGATGAAGGAGTTTATGAAGGTCCAAATGAAGATTCTAAGAAATTTTATAACTTAGTTAAAGGGGCTAGCCAAGAACTATATCCCGGTTGTAAAGGATTCTCCAGATTATCTTTCACAATCCGTTTATATTTGTTGAAGTGTCTACATGGATGGAACAACGAATCATTTACTTCTCTTTTAGAGTTATTAAAAGAGGCGATACCCGAGTTGAACATTCCTTCATCCTACTATAAAGCTAAATCTATGGTTAAGGATCTCGGTCTTGACTATGAAAAAATTCATGCGTGCCCCAGTGATTGCATGTTTTTTAGGAATGATCATAAGAATGATAAATTCTTTCATGTTTGTGGAACTTATCTATATATTAAACCTACTGAAGTGGACAGTGACGTTGTTGAGCCTTCTAAAAAATCTCATCGTGTTCCAGCAAAATTTTTTAGACACTTTCCCTTAATTCCTAGACTTAAAAGGCTATTTATGTGCTCAAAGACAGTAGATTCATTGAGGTGGCATGACGAGGGAGTTGTAAAGATGGAAAGTTAAGGCATCCTGCTGATGGCCAAGCATGGAAAGACTTTGATAGGTTGTATCCAAATTTTTCATGAGACTGTAGTAATTTGAGACTTGGCTTGTCAAGTGATGGATTCAATCCATTTCGGACCATGAGTGTATCTCATAGCACATGGCCAATTATGTTAATGGTTTATAATTTTCCGCCTTGGATGTGCAGGAAACCAGAATACTCGATGCTGTCTTTACTTATTTCAGGCCCCCGATCACCTGGAAATTACATTGATATCTATTTACAACCGCTGATAGATGAGTTAAATTTGTTGTAAAACTCTGGAGTTGAAACATATGATGCTTCAGGAAATCAAACCTTTCAAATGCTAGCAACTCTTATGTGGACGATTAGTGGCTTCCCTGCATATGCTATATTATCTGGTTGGAGTACAAAAGGAAAGATGGCATGCCCTTGTTGTAAGTTTGGCACTAATTCTTGCTATCTGAAACATAGTAGAAAGATGTTCTATATGGATCATTGGGTTTTTCTACCCATGGATCATCCGTGGAGATCTAACAAAAGATCTTTTAATGAAAAAACTGAATTTAGGCCTCCTTCGCTTTTGCTAACCAAAACTGATGTGCTGAATAGCTTACAAAACATGAGTAGCGTGTTTGGGAAGCAGAGAAAGAGATCAAATGATAGCCCTTGGAAAAAAAGGTCAATATTTTTTGAATTTCCTTACTGGGAGCATAACCTCTTATCCCACAACCTTGATGTAATGCACATAGAGAAGAACGTAGTTGACAGCATAATTAGAACTCTTTTGGATATTTTAGGCAAAAAAAAGGATCATGCAAAGGCTCGCTATGATTTGAAAGAGATGGGAATTAGAAAGAACCTTCATCCAGAAAGTACAACGGATGGAAAGAGAACAAAGATGGCAAAAGCATGCTTCTCAATGACTAATGGAGAGAAATTAGTTTTCTGCAGAGTTCTAAAGACAACAAAGATGCCTGATGGTAGTGCCTCTAACATAACTAGGTGTGTGCAACTAGATGAAAGAATAATATCCGGTTATAAGACTCATGATGCTCACTTCATGTTACATTAATTTATGTCAAAAAGTTATCTTACTGGAGGAAATAGATTTCTTAGAAGTAGAGATCAGAGAAACATTAAATCAGTTAGAGCAAATTTTTCCACCTACATTTTTTGATATAACAATTCTTTTGACTGTTCATTTGGCGAATGAGGTGCGATTAGGAGGTCCAGTTCAGAATCGATGGATGTATCCCTCTGAAAGAGATATGTGTACCTTCAAATCGTATGTCCGTAATAGAACTTATGTAGAAGGATCTATAACAGAGGCATATCTGGTTGAAGAGTGTTTAACATTGTGCTCTAGATATTTGCATGAGGGCGTACACACCAGATTTAATAGAAGACCCCGAAATGATGATGAATACGGCTTGAGTAATGCACAAACTTGCAGTTTGTTTCCTAACAGTGGTTGTCCTTTAGGAGCAAAGAAAGTTGCTGCTACTATTTTAGATAACAAGTCATTAAGTCAGGTGCATGCATACTTATTGACCAATTATGATGAAGTTCAAGAGTATATTAGGTACTTTAATCATTTATAGTATTTCCTTTTTACATATACTTTTTAACTTATTTTATTTTTTTCTCTAACAAATAAAAATACTTGTTGTGCATAGAGCATGAACTGGAGGTTGATAATTAACCGCGAAGATCTAAATGGAACAAGGCTAAGAATCATAGTCAAAGTTTCTCCCAGTGGTTTGAAACTCGTGCTTTGCAAGAGGATGTGCCTGGTTTGATAAAAGAATTTGCTAGAGGACCAAATTCAGTTGCTAAAAGATATTCTGGATATCTTATTAATGGATATAGATTTCTTACTAGGCTTCGTGATACAAGGCTTAAAACCCAAAATAGTGGTGTTACATTAGTTGCCTCAACCACAAGCTTTGCAAGCTCAAAGGATAAAAATCCAGTTGATGCAGATTTGGCTTATTATGGTAGAATAGTTGATATAGTTGAGATAGACTATTATGGCCATTTTAAGGTTATTTTATTTAAATCCGACTGGTATGAGGTTGGAAAAGATATGTATGGGCTTACTTATGTCTACTTCAACAAGAAATGCTCTCTGGAAGAGCCTTTTGTGCTAGCATCTCAAGTGCACCAATGTTTCTATGTTCAAGATCCATATGATCAAGATAGACATTATGTTATGCAAACTGTTCCAAGAGATTTGTTTAACGTAAGTGATCAGGTTGAACAAAGTTATGGAACTGAGTCGTCTGAACAATTGATGGGCCCATCTATATCAGATGATGATGGTGAAGTTGTCTTAATAAGAAATGATATACCAGAAACAATTATTGATGATGCTGAGGTGGCTACTGAAGGATTTCTCGCTCAAAAACTTGAAGTTGAGTATGATGATGAATCTGAAGCCGAGTTTGAAGATGAGTATGATGATGATCAGTTTGAAGACGAGTTTGAAGACAATTCTGAAGATGATTCTGAAGACGAGTCCGAAGAAGAGTCTGAAGAAGAGTCCGAAGATGATTTGATGATGAACCATGACGTTATTATTTTGTTATTGACTTAGCGTTAGCTTAACCTTTCTTTTATTTGACTGTTTGCTGGTACAAAGACTCTTAGCTATGTAATATACAGAAACACATATGAGATTGTCAATCCTTATGTATTTGGTTGGCTTCTTTTTTTAGCCTGATTATTATTTTGTTAATGACCTATAGTGCTAGCTTTCTCTTTTGTGTGCCTGATTATTGTTGCGATTTGAGAATTGTACTTGATACTAATTAAATACCTACTTTTTCTATTTTTCAGGTACTGGTCATCCTAAGAAGGTGTTCTGACTAACGATATTTGAGGCAACATAGTGATACTAAACAAGTAGCATCTAGCATCTGTAAGTAGCTTTCTCAAGTCTAGTTTATTGCGACATATTCTATATTTGGTCTAGGAACAATGTAATTTTCTAAAGACCTATTTGTATTTTCAGAGTTGAAGTCATTGAGAGAAAAGAAAATATAGAGAATAGAAGAAGGTGAGAAGAATGGAGCAGTCAGCAACATTAAAGAAAAAAGTCCCAAATCCAAATAAAACTCAAAGTCCTATGAAAAATATTAATTCTAATGTTCAATACCGATCAAGTGCAGAATTGGCCAGTCAATATAAGATTAAGAGAGAAAAACTTGCAAAAGAACACAATGAGAAAACTAAGAAGGTGCAGGCACAAGTGGCGCATAAAAGAAAGAATTCTGAGGAGTCTGTTCCACAACAAGGAAAGAGAAAAACTTACTTCACAGATGCTTACAAGAAAAGGACCAAACACACAAAGATTATTTCAATCTCAAACTGGACAGTCTATTCAAAAGAAAGGAATAGAATTACCTTTGCATAACCTCATGTTCCAAGCATCTTTAGTGGTAGATGTTAATACGTTACACGTCATTAGAAGAGCACAAGGTGAAGAAAAGAAACAACATGTTACTGAAGAGCTTCAAAACTACAAACAGGTGAAGAGGAAGTTAGTCCTACCAGCGACTAGTCTTGATCAGTTTCTAAAAAAAGAAGAGATATACATAGGTGGTGAAAAACAACATGATACTCACACAACAACTAATCTGTCGGCTTATTTAGTCGATGAACATAATAAAGGACAGAATGATATTGTTGAAGAAGAAGAAATTGGTGAGGATGGGTATGCTAGAGATGAGGATATGGACATTGATTGTGGTACAAATGGTATGTCTTAATATTTTTATGTTTATTACTAATTTTAATTTTTTTCTTATTTCTTGTCTATCACATCAATCTAGGGATATTAGAGAAGAAAAAAGTTCGAGGACAAAGAACATGTAAGAAAATTCACGCTAGAAATTTAGACAAAAGAGAGGAGGTGATATTTTACAAAGAACAAGCAGTGGGACCGACTGGCAAGATAGTTTTTAATCTGAGCAGCTTCATAGGAACAGTTGCAAGGAATCCTAGATTTATCTCCTTGATGTACACTAGTTGGCATGCTGTGCCAAAGGAAAATAAAAAGTGCACGTGGGACTATGTCAAAATAAGAAAATTTATTTTTTTCAGATTGTATGTCTATTGTATGTTATTACTAACTCAAGCTAAATTTATTTTGTTTTGCATAGTCAAAATTTATAATTCCACCAGAAGGAGAGAAGTGGGTGATGGATGGTCTTCGTGATGCTTGGAGGCAACGCAAAAAAAGTATTAAACAGAGATGCTTCAATAAGAAACTTACTGATGTGTAACACCCCAGGTGCTACGAACACATAAAAATATACAATGGTTGGGGTATAAGGCTAAATGAAGAAAACGTGAAGAAGCGTGTACTGGAAACGAGCATGCGAAATTAAAAAAAAATAAAAATAAAAAAATAAAAAATCACGACAGGACTCATGTGACGTGAGTCACACTCACGTGGCGTGAGTGGTACCGTGAAACAACTTCAGAGAGTTGAAAAAAGGGCTCTGATTTCCACGACACCACCTACGTGGCGTGACTGGGTTCCACGACACCAGTCACGGCACCGTGGAACTTTGCCGGCTTTGTTGACCCATTTTGACTTGGTGAAATTTTGGAGTGTGGGACCTATTAAATGTGTTGGGCTGGGTCAATATTCTGTATTTGAGGCCCAAATACCATGTATTAAGGCATGTGCCTCAACTAATGAAGGAACGACCCATTCTAAATGGATCAAATATGTGGTTAAGGATAGCTTTGACTTGAGGGTCTATATAAGGGCAAAAATTCAGATTTTTATTCATTCAACACTCTCATGCCTCTTGGATATTTTCTCTAAGTCATCCTTATCTTACAAAACCCTAAGGCAACAATACTTGAAGGGACAAGATCATCTCTTGGCAATTTTGGTAAGTGTTTACCCTTATGATCCTTATGGATTAATATATATTATGTACATGGAAGGTGGTGGAGTCTTGATGGTTATGTTCAAAGTGTTGGGGATTCCACTTTGTTTTGGTAAGGTGGAATTAAGTTAGATGATAATAAGAAGGAAGGTGGTAAGATGTACCATGTGTTGGGGTGTTGACTAATTCCATTATTTCCTTGTGAAGTTGTCATGTTATTAGTTTTTAAATGAGAATTCCTTTGTGTGTGCATATTGTAGAGTAGCACTTTAAGGAAGAGCCGAATTGTTATAGTTGTATATCGAGAGGCTAAGGTATGTAAGGTTTCTCCTTTCCATATTCATTGGCCATACCTATTGTCCATATGGCTACCGAGCTTGTTTCTACTCCGAGGTGTTTTAAAGTAAATCATCTCAAGTTTTCTAGCTATAGATATTCACATGTCTCTTATCTAATGATCATGGTTTCAAGCTCCACTAATGTTACGACCACCTAAGTACCAAATCTCACAAAAGTAAAGAAGTGAAGTAATGCATAAGTGTTCTAAGATATGGGTGGCATCCCAGGGGTGGAAAAACACCTAGCATGGGTCGATCCCAATATCACGGGTGGCATCCCAGGGGTTACAATACCTAGCATGGGTCGATCCCGAATTGTGTATGTATAAGGACCGCATCCCAGGGGTTATATTACCTAGCATGGGTCATCCTTTTCTTATCCCACTGATCAGTTGGGCCCGGGCATATTGTGAGTGATATTGAATGTAAAAGCAGAAGAAATAAATGAAAGTAATGCATTTAATTTTTTTCTCTCGCTTGAGTATTACGGTGGTCATGCCTATATTGTACACTCACTTGTATTTGGTTTCGTTGAAGTACTTATATCACATGCAGTTGTTTATGACCTTACATACTCAGTACATTCTTTCGTACTGACGCCCCTTGTGGGACTCACCTTACTTGTTGCAGGCCCAGGAGCTAGCAGACATCCACTGTAGGTTAGGTATTTTCTGCGGACTATTGGTGAGCTCCAGGTTGATTCGGAGCTTCCCGCATCATTGTACATGTTTTGATACTTGTAGTAGAGCTATAAGGCGGGGACTTGTCCCGACCTTAGTACTGGTTTTGTATATCTTTAGAGTCTTTGTAGACAGTGAGTCGTTAAGTGTAAAGGTGTTTTACTCTATATGATGTTGTGGGCCCCAACGACCAAGTTTCATGTCTTTATGAAAGTTATTTCCATGACTTCCGCCTTTAGTATCATGTGTTATTTGTGAAAGAGTGTTGTTCATCCGGTGACATGCATATGAGTGTACGCGAATGAAGATTGGTTCTCTCGGGCCTTAACGGCTTCGGGTGCCAGTCCGCCCCAACGGGGTTTGGGACGTGACATAATGAAGAAATGCTAGCAAAATATCCCGATGACATGCTAGAATTTCAATTAAGCCAGTTGATCAAGTATTGGAAACATCCAAATGTTCGAGTAAGACTAAAACAATGCATTTCTACTCTTGTACATATCTTGCATCATTTCTAAACTTTGTCTTTTAATTTATAAACTAATATATCTCTTTTTATCGAACTTTAGGTGGTGAGCGAGGTAAATTCTCAAAACAAAAAAAAACAAAAGTGAAGGCATTGAATGGGACCTATTAGTTTTGCGAGAGTACGCATGACATTGGTAATATTTAGTAGATACACACTGTAAAAAATCTGAAATTTCATTTTTTTTGTACTTTGTCAGAATGCATATATTAGTGTCTGTTTTAACTTTATTTTAATATAATTGTAGCATGCAACCAAATAAAACAACGAGGAACCATCATAGTCTTAAATGTTTATTACAACTCGTACAAAGACGGGGAAAGAAGTTCAA
This sequence comes from Capsicum rhomboideum, assembly GCA_031232105.1. Taxonomy (NCBI): domain Eukaryota; kingdom Viridiplantae; phylum Streptophyta; class Magnoliopsida; order Solanales; family Solanaceae; genus Capsicum; species Capsicum rhomboideum. The sequence goes on from CP124716.1 coordinate 125,286,286, forward strand.
GCAGATAGCCAAATTGTAATAGTAAGTAATTTTTGTGCTACATTCTTCATCTTCTTAATTTTTGTGCTACATTCTTCATCTTCTTCTTTGCTGGATTGTTTGTTGTGTATTGTGATCACTTTCCTTTCCCCTTTGGTTAGTCATTATGAGAATTTTTGTGTTCCTATATGTTGTTTATAGATTTTTTTTTTCACAGGCTGAACTTCAAAATCATCAAAATTCTTGGAAAACACCAGATGATACATTCAAGACAGTGTTTGGAAAGGAGCAGCCTGGTCGGCTTAGATGTTATGGTAGATCAGTGACCACACGTTCTATGAAAAGGGATGAGGAAACCAACAAGCTTAAACAACAACATGCAAATGAAGTTAGTTCTCTTAAGGAAAAACTGCGTGAAATAAGAGAAGAAATGCAACAATTTTTTAGCCAATTGGTGGAAAACAACCTTGGATTAAATGCTTAGCATATAACAGGGTGTGTCGGATCTAATGCTCCTTCTCCTGTTGATGCAAGCAGTGTACAAGTTGTCCTAAGGAAAAATCTACCAAATTCTTCTGTCTCAGCTCATGCTTCGATTTCTGAAAAGGTACTTTATATTTTACATTCACAAGAAACTTAAAACTTGAACTTTTAAATATGCAAGAGGGTGTAACACTACTAATGATGGATATCATTTATTGCACCGTGGGTGGTTAGCTGTGAGTCTATTATCACAAATATATGTCATTTTCTTAATAACTTGTATGACTTAGTAACAACTGTCCTGTATGTGTTGCTTTATTTCTTCTGCATTATGAATTTTTAGATAATCCACTTATCTCAGAATTTGGCCACTTGTTTGAATGAAATGATAGATTTGTTGGTAGACCAGTAACTGAAATATACTATTAGTCTAAATGATGTCTTTACTGGACTGCTACTTAATTTCTTTTTCAAAAAAGTTGATTTGGAACTGATGAGGGGCATGGATTTTAAAGTGGAACTCTAGTTTGGGATTGTAGATGGAAACTGAAGGAAGCTGTGGTTTTAGTTTGTAAATGGGGACTGCAGGAGGTACTTTGGTTTTGGTTTTGGTTTGGTTTTAGTTTTGGCTTTGAATTTTGTTTGGTTTTGATTTTGGTTTTGGTTTGTAAATGGGGACTACAAGAGGTGCGTTTGGTTTTGGTTTTGATTTTGGTTTTAGTTTGTAAATGGAAACTGTATGAGGTGCATCTGGTTTTGGTTTTGGGTGTATATTTAATTTTACACACCCTTAACACAATTGAGCACACTCTTCATCATATTCCTAGCTCCGTTGCCTACATGGATTTAAAAGAAAGAAAAGATACAGAATGTAGGAAAAGGGTATAAAAGAGTGTTTTGTTTTGTGATTATGGCTAAAGATGTTATTAGTAATATTTAAAGACAGTACATTATATATAATACTTCAATGTTGCAGAAGAATGAAACTTGGTACACATCAATAATGTTGTATGTTTACTTAAAACATCAACAAAATACTGTGTCTGAAAACTCTATGTGAAAATATTGATTTATATTCACCTCACTAGAAGGACAGGAATTAAATTAGTCTATAGTTTCAGTATGTGAAGTTTATAAGAATCAAAACCAGCAAACCTGCACCTAGTGTTGTAGTAGTACTTATTTTTACTAGTACTTCTATATGTATGCTCGCGTCGTTAAGTAAATAATTTATCAATTTCCATGCTATCTTGAGTTAGAATTAGCTCAAGATGAATTAGCTTGTATGATCAAAATTGCAGAAGTTAACGCACGGACAGTAAGAGAAATAAAGAGATTGGTTTTGGTTTGGTTTGTTTTTGGTTTTGGTTTGTAAATGGGGACTGCAGAAGCTGCATTTGGTTTGGTTTTTATTTTAGTTTTGGTTTGAAAATGGGGACTGGAGGAGGTGCATTTGGTTTGGTTTTAGTTTTGGTTTCAATGTGTGTTTTCTATCAGTTCTAAACTATTTTGGAGGATCCAATCTTGGAGGATTCAATGCCTTTGTGTGCTGGACATGGTGCAGCTGATGCACTGTATAATTATTTGTTTTATATGTTGGACATGGTATCATCTATTGTCTTATATGCACCGATGCAATGTGTACTAATTGATTTGGGTTTTAATGTGAGTTTATAGAAACCAGACCTTGTTGCACTGTGGGTGGTTAGGAAGTAGAAATAGAATCTAGGAAGTATAATTTTCCTGTTATCACTAGTTGGTCTTGTACATTGAACATGATTTTTTTCTAATTTTTAATTTTATTTTGACTTTGTTGGGAAATTCTGGTGGTCGAATTTGAATGGTGGCAACAAGTCAACTTAACCTATTGAAGTGAAAGATGAAGATCAGTTGTTGAACTATTTTGAACTATGTTAGAATATATTTTGTTTTGTGTAATGGAATTTATCTTTAGTACTGATCTAAGAATGTGTTAGTACATTTTGAAATTGTTATTTTCAAAGTTGGTTTGGTTAGATAATTTTGAATATATACATTTGAATAGTTATCAGATAATTTGGTGTTTGAGATCATTTATATATGTAAGTGTATATATATAATTTCTGGCTATATATTCAAACCAAAATCATTATTTTATATTTATACAATGTTGCCACACTTCAAAAGTGTGGCTATGGGACTGTCAATTGTGTGCATTTATATAAGAAAATGTTATATTTTATAAGTGCTGTTGTAGAAGAGGTAAAAGAGGCTACACTTGTAAAGTGTGGCCAATAACAACATAAGGCCACGCTTTACAAGTGTAGAATTATCAAATAAACCAGTTGCTAATGGGATGCTACAAAACATGGTCTTTGTAACTCTTAGGCCACGCTTTTTAAGCGTAGTTGCTATGGCCACACTTACAAAGCATGACCTAAAGTCAAAGGTTACACCCTTTTGGCCCACCCCCGAAAAAGCGTGGTCTAAAGGCCTAAAGCATAGCCTTTGATCAAAGGCCACACTTTGTGCTAATTTAGGCCATACTTTACAAGGGTGGCCAAAAGACTAAAATGTTGTAGTGCTTGGTGGAATAATATGAAAAGGGCTATTGCGAATTTTGTTGCTAAGTGTTTGAATTGCCAACAAGTTATGGTTGAGCACTTAATGCCTGGTGGTACGTCTCAGGAGATAGCCATTCCCATGTGGAAGTAGGAGATGATAAATATGGATTTCATCACCGGCCTTCCGCTTTCTCAAAACCAATACGATTCTATCTGGGTAATTGTGGATAGGATGAACAAGTCTGCTCACTTTCTGCCTGTAAGAACAAACTATTCGGGAGAGGATTATGCTAAGTTATACATTCAGGAGATAGTTTGGCTTCATAGAGCTCTGGTGTCCATCATATCCGATAGAGGTACGCAATTTTCTTCTTAATTTTGTAAATCCTTTCAGAAAGGTTTGGGTACGTAGGTGAACCTTAGTACCACTTTCCATCCTTAAATGGATGGGCAAGCGAAGCGTACTATTCAGAACTTAGAAGATATGCTAAGGGCCTGTGTTATTGACTTTAAAGGTAGTTGGGTGCATCACTTGCCTCTTATTGATATGCTTATAATAATAGTTATCACTCTAGCATCCAAATGGCTCCTTTCGAGGCTCTTTATGGTAGGAGGTGTAGGTCACCGATTGGATGGTATGAAGTGGGCTAAACCTGACTGTTTAGGCTGGATCTTGTTCACCAAGCGATGGATCAAGTTAAGGTTATTCGCGAAAGGCTTAAGACTGCTCAAAGTCGCCAAAAGTCATATGCAGATGTGAGGCGAAGAGAGTTGGAGCTTGAGATTAGTGATTGGGTATTTTTGAAAGTTTCTCCTATGAAGGGAGTAATGAGGCTTGGAAAGAAAGGTAAGCTCAGTCCTCGTTACATTGGCCTGTATTAGATTTTTAGAAAGTTTGGTAATGTCTCTTATGATTTGGACTTGCCTGTGAGTTTGGCATCGGTTCATCCGTGTTTCACGTGTCTATTCTTAAGAAGTATGTGGGTGATCATTCTCTTATGGTTCCTGTAGAGAACATTAGCGTGGAAATCTCTTTGTCTTATGAGGAAGTTCCTATAGATATTTTGGATAGGCAAGTCTGAAAGTTGAGAACTAAGGAAATAGCTTCAGTTAAGGTCTTGTGGCGGAATCAAAAGGTGGAGGAGGCTACTTGGGAAGCCGAGAAAGACATTAGGATTGGATATCCCTTCTTGTTTCCAACGCCGGGTGACGTCATTTGAGGTACTAAAGACATACTCACTTTTATCTTATAAGTTCATGTCCTTCAAGTTTCATGTAATCTCTTTATTCAAGCTAAATGTTCCCTAATCACATTCGGGGACGAATGATCCCAAGGCGGGATATTGTAACACCCCAAAATTTTAGAACCTTCAAGAACCCATATATTTTTATGAATTTAGGTTTAAAAAAAAAAGTTTCGACGGAAGGGCCCACGTGGAGTAGGTTGACCTATGGGATGTGGGTTGGTTTCCACGGAATCGTATGTTCAAATCGTGGATCAGATTCTGTAACTTGAAATTTTTTTTGATTTTCACTACATGGACCCACGACACATAGGTCAAGTCGTGGACTGATTTCAAGAAAATTTTTTAGGGTCATCCTAGGGGTATTTTTGTCATTTTCCCATTATGAGATCCGATCTTTCACACTTAAAAACCTCCCAAACCCTAGAAATGTATATTTTTCCCCAAAAAAATACTTCATATTCTCTCTAAACACAAAGGGAAAAATCAACTAGGGTTCAAGCTTCAATGTCCAAGATTCAAGCTTTCTTCAAATTCTTTCCATCAAAAGGCATGTTTGAACACTCCCTATTTCAAATACTATTCTAAATTGTGATTGTTATTTATTATGTATATTATGATGGTAATTTTGAAATTAGCTTTAGGGATTTTGTTATTAAAGCTTGATATGAATTTACCCCTTTTCTTTATGAATAATGATTTAATCTTTAATTGGGGTTTTTGAGACTAAATTGGCTATTTGAAAATAATGAACTATTATGTCTTGAAGGTTGAATGTTAAATTGATATATGTTTTGCCATGATTTATAGTCTCTTGAAATCTTTGAAATTTCATAAGGCATATAAATGTTTTCCCGTTCTTTATATCATTGAAGATATTGTGTTATTCAAATGGTTTGAAATTGTTATGGGAATTTCAATTATGATTATGTTTATGATTTTAAAGGCGGGTTTTTGGAGTCAAAAAATGTTTAATGAAAATTATTTGGCATGATATTGGTGAGCAAGTTTTTGGTATGACGATACCGACATGTTAATACCTTAATGAAAGACTCCATAATTGAATGTAATGAAAATGTTTTAATTGGGCTTAAAGAGAAGTATGTAGTTCACCGAGAAGGTGTAGTCCCTGTGGCCAACACTGAAAATCGTGTTTTTCGATGTTGGGAGGTGTTATCTTGAAATATGGATCACCACTGTATACTTGCCTTAAGCAGTTATATGCAGCTATGATTATGTTATGATTTCGCCAACTATGTTATCTCAATCCATGCGGCTAACATGGATTGATGCCCCGCTAGTTGGGAGTACTGGACCCATATTTCCCATTGGTTATTTAATATTGGTGTAACTACATAGTTCAGAACTAAAGAATTTCAAGTGATTGCTTTATTTTATATTTTAAATGTTTTTTACATTGTACCTCATTTATGACAGACTTATATTGTAAAGCTTTTTAAATTTTAATTATTATTATATTATATAAATTTATTTTGGATTCCCTTTCCTCGGGTTGCATGCCAGTACTCATTGTACTGACCGTCCTCGAACGCTACATCTTTTCATGGTGTAGGTTTGAAAACACTTACCCGAGATTCTGCCCCGCATTAGGATACATTCTGAGTTGCAGCTAGCCTGTGGTGAGTCATCCATCCTTCGAAAGGCATATGTATTAGATTTATTTTCAGTTGAATTCAGACTATTTGGGTTTTCTGGTATTTTTGAGGCCATGTCCCGGCTAGAATTTCTATTCATAATGTTAGAGGCTTCGTAGACTAAAGTTGGTTATTTTTTTGAGGTTACATTCCAAGATTTTGGACTTTTGTTATCTTTTAGTTGAATCTCTTATTTTGTGGGTCTATTTTGCACAAATTTTTTTTATGACTATGCTTATAATGTAATGCTAAGGGGTCATCTCGGGCCATAATTGTTTTGGGAAGCCCATCATGGCTAGGGCCTTGGTACGGGTCATGACAAGTAGAGTATCGTAGAATAGTACAGAGACGTCTGTACTTTTCTTTGGGAGGCTATAGGGCTTTAGGAAATCTGTCTTTCTTGCTTCTTTCGTGCTATGACTTGATTTCAATTGGTATTTGGTGAATTGGTATCGAATCTCTTCACTCTTTTGCTCATAGATAGTGAATACTAGGTCTAATGGAACTCAAGCAGCAGCCCCGCACCGGCCGCTCCAGCTGAGTAACTAGCTGCGAAGAAAAAAGGATGAGTGAGGGGGAGAGGAAGGAGAGGAAGGGGATGAGCCACACCCTCCAAGAGTGGAGCTCACACAGCTGCTGGTCAGGCTAATGAGAGGGCAGCATCCCCTCCCCCACCTCAGGATCATTTTATGGAGAAGGAAACGGCAAAGGAGCAGGAGATGGAGCTCGAGGTGGTGGCAGCAGTTGGGGTTGCAGATGTACCTCCCATGTTTGTTGAGGTCATTCAACAAGTGTTAGATTTTTTGAGCTGGTTGGCTGGGACTAGAGCCACCCCGACTATTCTGGCCTACCAGGCTCCAGTTGTGCACCCTACTATTTTTATGACTCCTAGGATGGATGAGACTTTGGGCACATATGCTTTTTATCACCCAATTTTGGGTTCTGTGATGATTGATACTGAACATGATTTGCTGACTAAGTTCTTGAAGATGAAACCTTCTACATTTTAGGGTACAGAGTCTGAAGATGCTTTTGAGTTTATTATTGATTTCTATGAGAGGTTGCACAAGATGGGTATTGTGAAGCAATATGGGGTTGAGTTTATGACTTTTCTACTGGAGAAGGATGCTAACCAGTGGTGGATGGCATATGTTAAATGTTTGTTACCTGTTTTGCCTCATTTTTCTTGGGAGCAGTTTCACGCTCTATTTTTGGATAAGTATGTACCCCGTGCCCTACTGATCGTAAGAAGGATGAGTTTTAGGCTTTGGAATAGGGTGATATGACTATTACGATTTATGATGCAAAGTTTCACGCTTTATCTTGCTATGCAACTCTGCTGTTGACTACTGAGAAAGAGAGGATTTGTCTCTTTATTAAGGGCTTGAATTATGATCTTCAGATTTTGACTTTACAGATGACATCTGCTGGAAAGGGGTTTAATGATATGTCAGACTATGTGAAGAAGTTGGAAAGTGTGGCGCAAGTGGGACAGACTAAGATGTTAGCCAAAAAGTCTCAAAATATTGGGAATTTTTGTGGATCCTATTCTAAAGGCCAATAGGACTTATCAGCTTGCCCTATTCAGTCAGCTATGCCAGCTTCTACTGTGGTACCAACTAAAGGACCTTCTCAAACTCAGGTTGTTAGAGGCCAAGAGGCTTCTTATTCTTCTACCAGTTGACCTTCTCTAGAGCGTGGGTGTTATCATTGTGGTGCTGTTGGTCATTTTAAAAGGGAGTGTTCGGTGAGACAGGAGAATGGCTAGACTCAGCAGCAGGCTCAGGCAGTGGTTCTAGCAAGTAGATGAGGGAGTAATACTTGGGGTCGTCCACGGGGTGGATGGGGAATCAGGCAGGTGGTCATGGTAACAGCGGAGTAGGAGTGCAGTCGAGTAGAGTGTTATTTTAGAATGATGACCGGGCCCATTGATATGCATTTTTAAGAAGAACTGATACCGAGGCTTCTGACACAGTGATCAAAGGTACTAATTCTTTCTGTGAACGAATGGATTCTATCTTATTTGATCCGGGGTCCACTTATTCTTATGTGTCTGTTCAGTTTGCTATGGGTCTGAGTCTGGTTTGTGATATTCTTGACTATCTCGTGCATATATTGACTCTGGTTGGGAAGTCTATGGTGGTTACCCATGTTTATCGGTCTTGTCGAATTTATTTGTGGGTTTTCAGACTTGGGTAGACTTAATTATCTTGGATATGTTGGACTTTGATGTAATCTTGGGTATGACCTGGTTATCTTTGTGTCATGTTATTTTAAATTGTAATGCCAAAACAGTGACTCTAGCAATGCCTGGGATGAAAGAACTAGAGTGGGAGGGAGTGTATAAGGCTAAATCGGAAAGGATTATATCATATGTCCGGGATAGGAGGCTAGTAGAGAAGGGGTGTTTAACATTTCTTGCTCATCTTCGGGATGTGGCTGCAGGGTCCCCTTCTATTGAGTCAGTTCCTGTAGTTTCTGAGTTCCAGGATGTGTTCCCTTCAGATTTACCTGGTATGCCTACGGATAGGGATATTGACTTCTATATTGACTTAGAGTTGGGCACTCTCTCTATATCTATTACACCTTATCAAATTGCTCCTACAGAGTTAAGGGAACTCAAAACTCAGTTGCAGGAACTATTTGACAAGGGTCTCATTTGTCTAGTGCTTCACCTTGGGGTGCTCCGATTCTTTTTGTCAAAAAGAAGGATGGTAGTATGAGGATGTGTATTAATTACACGCAGTTTAATAAGGTCATCATCTAAAATAAATATCCTTTGCCTCGCATAGATGGCTTGTTTGATCAGCTACAGAGTGTAATAGTTTTCTCAAAGATTGATTTGTGGTCAGGTTATCATTGATTAAAATTAGACAGGAGGATATTCCAAAGATAACTTTTAGAACTCGGTATGGTCATTATGAGTTTCTAGTAATTTCTTTTGGATTGAGTAATGCACCTGTAACATTCATGAGTTTGATGAATGACATCTTTAAATCCTTTGTGGATTCTCTCGTGATTATGTTTATTGATGATATTCTTGTGTACTCCAAAACTAAGAAAGAGCATGCATGCCATCTTCGTATAGTTTTGGGAATTCTGAGGGAAAGGCAGTTGTTTGCTAAGTTCTCCGAATGTGACTTTTGGTTGTCTTTGGTTGCCTTCATGGGGCACGTGGTTTCGGAGAAGGGAGTGATGGTGGACCCTCAGAAAATTGAAGCAGTTAAAAGTTTGATTCAACCTAGTTCAGGGATCGAGATGATAAGCTTTTTGGGTCTTGCCAGTTATTACAGTAGGTTCGTCAAGAACTTTACAGCTATTTAGACTTACTTGACAAGGTTGACTCAAAAGGAGGTGCCTTTTCTTTGGTCAGACAAGTGTGAGGAGAGCTTTCAAAAGCTCACGACTTTTGACTATAATGCCTATTCTTTCACTGTCGGTTGAAAGTAAGAATTTCATTAGGTTTTGTGATACTTCACTTTTGGGTTTGGGTGTTGTGTTTATGCAGGATAAGAATGTGATTGCATATGCTTCAAGGCAGTTGAAGCCTCATGAGAGGAATTACCTAACCCGTGATTTAGAGTTGGGAGTGGTAGTTTTTGCTTTGAAGATTTGGAGACACTATCTTTATAGTGTCAAGTGTGAGGTCTTCACGGACCATTGTAGTCTGCAACATGTGTTTACCCAAAGGGATTTGAACTTAAGGCAGAGACGGTGGATAGAATTGTTAAAGGACTCTGATGTGACTATTCAGTATCATTCAGGTAAGGCCAATGTGGTGGCCGACGCATTGAGCCAAAAAGTCATAAGTATGGGCAGCTTGTCCTTCTTGAGAGTGTCCAGGAAACCATTAGCTAGAGAGTTTAGACTCTAGCATCTTTGAGCATGCAGTTAGAGGTCTTAGACAGGGGTGTAATATTGGCTAGTGTGGAGGTAAAATTAACATTTGTGGCGCAGATTAAGGCCAAACATTTTAAGGATAAGAAGTTGGATGCACTCCGAAACAAGGTAGTGAGCAGTGAAGGGACAGACACCACTCTCGACGCTGGAGGGGTGTTGTAGTTTAAAAGAAGTTTATGTGTTCCTTGGGTTGGTGATTTGATCAGTGATATACTTTCAGAGGCCCATGGCTTGCGTTATTCTATTCATTCGAGCACGACTAAGATGTACCGCAACTTGAGACAGCTTTATTAGTGGCCGGGGATGAAGAGGGACATAATGGATTATGTGTCCAAGTGTCATACCTGTCAACAGGTGAAGTATGAACATTAAAGGCCTGTAGGCTTACTGCAGAGGATGCCTATACCTATGTGGAAGTAGGAGAATATTGCTATGGACTTTGTGGTGGGGCTTTCTAGGACATTGGGGAAGTATGACTCTATTTGGGTGATAGTTGATCGACTTATGAAATCAGCTCATTTCTTGCTAGTTCAGGTAGATTACAACTCTCAACAGTTGGCAAAAATTAAGGTCAAAGAGATCATCAGACTTCATGGGGTGCCACTTTTTATCATTTCAGACAGGGATGCGAAGTATACTTCCAAATTTTGCGACAGGTTGCATGAAGAGTTAGGTACTAAGCTTTCTTTTAGTACTTCATTCCATTCTCAGATTGATGGTCAGTCAGAGCAGAAAATTCAAGTGCTAAAGGATATGTTGAGAGCCTGCGTGATTGATTTTGGTGGTCATCATTGGGATCAGTTCCTTTTGTTGTGTGAGTTTTCATACAACAACAGTTATCACTCTAGCCTTGATATGGCCCCGTTCGAGGCACTCTATGAGAGGAAGTGCAAGTCACCTATTGGGTGGTTTGAGGTGGGTGATGTCAAACCTTTGGGCACCGAATTAGTGAAGGAGGCTCAAGAAAAGGTGAAGTTTATTCAAACTAAGATGTTGGCTGCCCAAAGTAAAAAAAAAGAGTATGCGGATCAAAAGGTAAGGGCTATGTACTTCAAGGCTGGGGAGCAAGTGTTACTCAAGGTATCTCCCATGAAGGGAATCACAAGGTTTGGTAAAAAAAGGCAAGTTCAGCCCTCGATATATTGGTCCCTTTGAGGTTCTTGAGGAAATGGGTCTAATTATGTACAGGTTATCTTTACCACTAGGTTTGTCGGGGGTTCATCCAGTATTTCATGTTTCTATGTTGAGACGGTACCATGGAGATGGGGACTACATTATTAAATGGGATTCGATACTTTTGGATAAGGATTTGGCTAATGAGGAGGAACCTGCAGCGATTCTAGATCGTGACGTTTGTAAGTTGAGGATGAAGGAACTTCGTTCGGTGAAGGTTCAATAGAAGCATCATCTAATTAAAGAAGCCACTTGGGAAACTGAGATGGACATGTGGGACAAGTACCCTCAACTATTTGAGGGCACATGTACTCTTCTTATTTCTCATTTTGGCCTAATTTTTCTTGTTTGATCATTCGGGGATGAACAATGGGTAAATTGATATTTTTTTTAATGAACCTCTTCGTCATTACGTGTAAGTACTATGTTTAAAATCTCGTGTCTAAATTCCTTCCAATTCGGAAGTTACAAAATTCAGGCAAGGCTAGTTTCGCCCCATTTTGGAGCGAGGACTAGTCTAGGGAAATTTGGGAATGATTTAGATCGGTTCAGTAGGAATAGTGTTAATTCCTTGTTAGCTAAGGTGATAAGAAACCTTTAAGATTTTATGGAACTGAATTTGAGTTAGTAGAACTCCCGGAATTTACCTTAGCATAAAGGGCATCGTTTGGAATGTCCCAGGATTAAAGTGTGTTGTAAAAGTGGGTATTTTGGGTAAATATGGACTTATTGTCTCATCGACACCGCAATAGTAGTTGGTACACTGCTATATCAATGACTGCTATAGCGGTGGTCAAGGGCGGTCAACGCTGCTATAACAGTCGGCTATCGCTATAGCGGTCTTGTACCACTATAGCAGAAGAAACCGCAGTTTAATGGGATTTTCCCCCAAAATAGTTTATATTTTCTAAACTTATTTTGGGATAAGAAAAGGGATATTTAGGTCAGAAATCATCAGTTTTACTTCATTTAACTTCGTTAAGGTAAGGATTTCATTCCTTTTAACATGTAATTACTTACTAATCGTTAGAATCCTTAAATTACGGAGTTTGGGAAGGGTTTTAGGGTGGATTTTTGAATGATTGATGGTGCAAGGGGGAAAAATAAGCATTAGGTTAATGGGTTTTGTTTATTAACCATGAAATTGGCATTGCATTCCATTAATTCACTAAACACTTCATGAAATTGGTAATTTTAGGTGAATTACTGGGAAAATATCCCTAGAACGATAAGGGAACGATCATGAACTGACCTTAGGGAGATGGGGGTGAGTTATAAACCCTGCCATGTTCAGTCATTTCATCAATACGATATTTGTATGTATGTTTTAGACCACAAACAAGTGGAAGGGGCACAGGAAGGCAAAGCTCCGTCTTAGGGTTGTGCAAGCTTGGTTCGAGAAAGGTGATAGTGGTGTAATTAATCCAACTTGTATTATATGTACATATTAACTACCTTGTAGTGTGATTGGTTAATGTATGCTTATGAGTGTGGTCCATGCATTGTTTACTTGCTTTATGACATGGCCTGCCTTATATTGTGAATTGTGGAATGTTTCGGTATTTGGGACGTTCTCATAGATTAGGTTTGATTAAGGATTACAGACTTTCATGTATGGGGTTTTAGTACATGAATGGTAATTACCCCCTGCAGATCATGGCTAGAGGGTGAGTATATAACCCTTAGCATGTATGTACGAGTTAAAAGGTATGTAATGGTGTGACGGTTCCTTGAGTGGACAGGGGAAACTGTAATTGCTATGTTTGATATTAGCTTATTTATCTTGACTTGAATTGTCTATCTTTGTCTTGGTGATATTTGTTGACTTGTTGGTGTTGCCTCTTAAATGCCATTAGTACTTATGTGCTGAATTTATAATATGGGAGTATGTGTTTGCTAATTGTACTATATTTTGGTTAAGTGTCCATATTTTCATCTTGGGTTAGCCGATGGCCCTACTAGTGCATTGTATTTTATTGTGTGCTGATACTACACCTGCATTTACTTCTATGAGTACAACATATTTTCTTATGGATTCTTCGAGACCTCACTTGTGACTTCAGCAACTGATTTCCAGATTTCAGGGTGAGCAATATATCCAGGCTACCATGAGATCTATCCTCCTTGGACATTGTCCTTTAATTGGACTCGTTACTTTTCTTTAGTTTTGGGGGTTGCATCCCCTGTTTACATTCGTAGTATGTTTTGGTATATCGACTTTCAGATTCTAGTGGATTTCAGTTTGGTATTTTGTTTCCGCATTTCTTAAGTTGTTGGATTGGCTACTTATTAAACTATTTATGGGATAGTTTTCGTATTCTACCTAAGTGTTGTTCAATGCTTTCGGGGTTATTGGTTCTGCCACCGGGTGAGTAGTGTGGGTGCCACTCACGATCGGTTTGTGTCCTGACCGTAGCCACTTCAAACTATAGTTGCTTTTTCAAAAGAAGCAGCTACGTATTTGAAGTGGCTTCAATCAAAGGTGCCCCCTAGATATAAGGGAATATGCATATTTCATTTAACATTTATTGCTTACATTGTGGTTCATTGAATAACAAAAATGACTCTCTATTTTTTTTACTGGTGATCACAACCTTTATGTAATAATGTTGCTGAATCTTGTATGTGTCAAAATTGATGAATGTAAGATTTATTCTTCTATAAAAAATTCTTACTTTGGTGAGATTATGGATCTTCACTTATGTGAGTATTCTTTGAAAATAATTACCAGTCCTAAGAATTATGGTCAAATGGTTGTTGGTGTAAAAATAGAGTGTATTAAAACCATGAAGTTTGTAATGTTCATGGAATATCAGATTGAGATAAATTTTGTTTAGTTAAATTTGGATCAGAGACCAATTTTATATATGTTGAAATCAAATTCAAGCAAAATAATAAAAAAAGTTTAAAAAAAAAAAGAGGTCCAAAATTCTAGCCCAATTAAACCAGCATAAAATTGTGACCAGTTCCAAAAGAATGCAATATCTTTTTGAATATAAATGAATGAAATGTCTCTATCTTTCTCTATGTTGAGCTGCTGAAGCATGAGAAAACCCTATTGATGTTTCTTTGCTCTTCAAATTTCTAGTTCAGATTCAACCTCCAATGGTGAATTCACCCTAGATCTGTTATTTCTAGTGCCTAATTCAATCATTCCATTTGCAGACACCTAACCAAAGTGTCTCATCATAAATATTGATCCTCTTAACAGATTTGTGAGTGTCTTCCTTCTCTTACTAAAGATTATTTTTATTCTTTATTTTATCGTGATGATGACCATTTGAAAGCTCAAATCAGTGTCAACAAAGATTAGGCCCTGAATTTTGCAGTTCTTTGAGAGTTTTTCTTATTGATGTATTTTTGTTTTGATTTATGTCTTAATCTGAGAGATCCGTATGCTTTTTCTATATTTTGATTCGCTCTGTTGTGCTTCTACCTCTGATGTGTTATATGATATTATGTATTGGTCTACCTATTTTTTCTCCTGTTGTTTCTTGCATGTGTCAGAGTTGTTGAATCTTCCATGTTATCATCCTAATTAATGGTGTATGTGCTTTGTCTGTATTCATAATTTTTTCCCCATGGTTGGGAGATCTTGAAGTTATGACGTTAACATATGCCTTCATGTTCTAGAGTTAAATTGGCAAGATAATTTGTTAAATGATTTCCTTCTCTGAATATATAATTAATTTTTATATTTAAGCCTCCTCATGGTCTCTCTGACTGAGACATAGTTGATTGAATGATTAAAGAGCAAAATAGTGCTAATAAAAGTTTTGTTAACAAAAACATCTAATATGATGAGATGCAAAGTATTTTTAGAACTCACCCTTGGAGGTAACTTCTTAGTTAATGAAGAGTACTTTGGACTGAATTATTGTTGTATGTATGAAAAATTAGTGGTTCATAGAGCATACATTTAGATGTACTGAATTTTCAATGTAAAAGAGAGAATCTTCTTTCTTAAATGCAGATTAGGCTACTTAGTTCACTACTAAATAGTAATATTCCTATATATTGAAATGTCAAAAATTGAAAAATTGTATATGAAATCTTAGAATCCAAATACCAAAGCAATGTAAGGTGAAGGGTGACTGCAAAATTATATTGCTTAGGCATCGACACATTTTAATGAGATTTAATCATGGAGGACTTTGTAATCATGATATCTAAAAATGTTTACTACTTTACTACTAAGGATGAAGTGACATATCAAATGTGATCCCTCATTTATGATGCCAAGTTTAAACCGAGTAAGGAGACAACCCAAGCAATGGCTTGGATTTCTTTCCCTGATCCCTTGCCCACCATTTTTGTAAGGAAATCATTATTTTAATTAGATGTTTTTGTGGGAAAGCCTATCCACCTAGATATGGCTATAAATAATAAGACTCGTCCTAGTTGTGCAAGGGTTAAAGTCCAAGTGGACTTGGCTACGAAGTTGCCAAAATATGTAGAGCTGATGTAATGATCCTCATGATTGTTCTATATTTTCAACTTTTTATTCATACTTATCCTTCTCGTTGGCTCTTTATATTATTTATGAACTAAGGGATGGATGACACAATTGTTGAGGTGATCGAATGAGTTTTAAAGAAGAGTTTTAGTTTTAAAGGTTTGAAGTTTGAGAAGTTTGACCAAAGTTAAAATTTTATGTTAACGAGGTTGGATTCCAGTACTGACAGTTGTGTTAGGTCAGAAGGTGATTTATGACTTTGTTAGGTGATTGGTACGGATTCTGAGGCACTTGAAAGTATTTTGGTTCATTAGATGGATTTAGTATTTTGAAAAGCTTAGAGTTGACCACGATCAACATTTTGTCAAGATGACCTCGAACTAGTGATTTGGTGATTCCAACAAGTTTAGAACATATTTTTTAATTGATATTTATATTCTCTTTATATCCAAGAGGTTTCGAATAAATTTTGAGGAGTGATTCAAAGTTTTGGCCATTGCTGATGCACTAGTAGTTGGGTGTTTTGCTCTGCTCATTCATGACAAGAGACTAGCGTTCTCAAAGGGAAATGTTTGTGCAAAGAGTTTGGGTGTACTTCATGTTCACAATGGATTCATCACGTTCGCAAATTTTTTTTCTAGGGTGGGTCATCGCGTTTGTGGGACTGGTCCACATTTGCAAAGAATATCACTTGGCAGTGTAAAATTCCAATTACCAATTTCATAGTCTTTAACACGATAACTGATGTGTCGTGGTTTTATGGAACTTTCGATGCTTAAAACAAGGAAAATATGAAATGACTCGGGTATGTTTAGTTGGTATGATATGTTTTCTGTTCTATATTGCAGGAGCATAGGTTTTTGGAGGCAAAATGGACAAAGAGGAAGAATCATGAATGAGAACAAAGTATTTGAAGACGAAAGAGTCAATTCAGGACCAGAAGAGTGAATAACGGTAGGACTCACGTCACGTGATGTTGACCTACATGACGTAGGTCCATGTCGTGGGTCGACTCATGAAAGTTTGTCAAGTGACCTGATTTCCATGATAAGACCCACGTCAAGTGAGTAAACCTACGTGACGTAGGTCTGTGTCATGGGTTGACTTCTAAAGATTATGAAGAAGTATAATTCTCAGGGTAGGGACCCACGTGATGTGACTTGTTTCCACGATACCAAGTCACGGTACCGTGGAAAAATGCCTACTCTGTTTTCCTATTTTGTTTAGGATAGGATTCACCTTGTATATATAAATACCTTTTTATTTTCCTATGTTGAGGGTTAAGCGTAAAAGATATGTTGAAGAAGATTATGGTATAGCAAGCTAAGCTAGCAGCAGATGTGAGGAACAATCAGTTGGCTACTCAAAATTTGGAGAAGCAAATTGGTCAGTTAACAAATGCACATAATACAAGGCCTCAAGGAGGTCTTCCAAGTGACACTGATCCTAACTCGAGGCAGGTAAGTGCCATTGTTACTCGTAGTGGTAATCAGTTAGAGGATACAGTTCCACCAACAAAAGAGTTGGAGCCAAAAGAAGTTGTGGTTTGAAACGAACAAGTTAAGTCTGATAAAAGCTCCAAAGATGATAAAGTGGTCCAGAATGTAAAGTTGCCTCCTCCTTTTCCCCAGAAGTTCAAAAGGAAGAAGGAAGACGAATGCTTTGGTAAGTTCATTGAATTACTTAAACAAGTACACATTAATTTACCACTTATGGATATCTTGCAGGGTATTCCAAAGTATGCTAAGTTTGTGAAGGATATTGTGGAAAACAAGAGTAGATTGACTGAGTATGCCACAATTGCACTGACTGAGGAGTGTTTCTCTCGCATTCAAAATTGTTTACCTACCAAGATGAAGGATCCTGGAAGCTTCACTGTAAAAATTACTCTGGAGATAATTTCTGTGCTCGTGGGTTGTGCGATTTGGGGGCTAGTATAAATCTGATGCCCACTTCGGTTTTCAAGGAGTTGGGTTTGGGTCGTCCTAAACCTACTACTATTATTTTGTAACTTACAGACCGATCCGTGACTAGATCTAATGATATTGTTGAGGATGTTTTGGTTCAAGTGGGTTTGTTGATATTTTCGGTTGATTTTGTGGTGCTGAATTTTGAGCCTGACCCGAAAGTCCCATTTATTTTGGGGCGTCTGTTTTTGGCCACAGGAGGCGCGATCATTGATGTATTAGCAGGGAAATTGACTATGCGAGCTCATGATAAGGTTGAGGTTTTTGATGTATATAGGGCTTTGAAGTTACTAGAAATTTATGAGAACTTGTCAGTTATTACAGCTATAGATTTGGCAGCTGAAAGCATCCACACTTTGTCTACAGATCCTTTGGAAAAAATTCTAATGGGGCAAGATATTTTTGGTGATGGAAAAGCTATTGAAATGGTGCAGGTTATTGATCTTATGGGTATCTATGCTAAAGCGGGTGGATGGGAACCTTTAAATCGTCCACTCGAACCTCCACCCAAGCATCAATTGAGGAGGCACCGAAGCTTGAATTGAAAGAACTTCCATCCCATCTTTAATATGCTTTCTTAGGTGACAATGAGACCCTTTCTATTATTTTGGCCGCGAATTTATCAAGGGAACAAGTTGATGCAGCATTATTGATACTCAAACGAAGAAAGAAGGCTATCGGTTGGCAGATGCCTGACATCCATGGTATTAATCCGGGTTTATGTATGCATAGAATTTACATGGAGGAAGGGCATAAGCCAAGTGTACAATACCAACGATGCTTGAATCCAGTAATGAAAGAAGTGGTAAGGAAAGAGGTAATTAAGTGGTTAGATACGGGCATTGTCTACCCTATCTCTTACAGTACATGGGTTAGTCCAGTACAGTGTGTCCCAAAAAAGGGTGGTATGACGGTGATCACGAATTATAATAATGAGTTGATCCCTACAAGAACTGTGACTGGGTGGCGTATTTGCATGGATTGTTGAAAACTAAATGATGCCACGAGGAAAGATCATTATCCAATCCCTTTTATTGATCAGATGTTGGATCGTTTAGCCGGACAGGAATATTATTGCTTTCTTGATGGGTATTCCGTGTATAATCAAATTGCTATAGATCCTCAATATCAAGAGAAGACTACATTCACATGCCCTTACGACACTTATGCTTTTAAGCGTATGCTCTTTGGATTGTGTAACGCACTGGCTACTTTTCAGCGTTGCATGATGGCAATTTTCTATGACATGGTGAAGGAGTTCGTAGAGATTTTTATGGATGATTTCTCAGTCTTCGGTAACTCTTTCGAGGTATGTTTGCAAAACCTTGATAGAGTCCTTTCTCGATGTGAAGAAACTAATCTTGTTCTAAATTGGGAAAAATGTCATTTTCTTGTGACGGAAGGTGTAGTTCTTGGACATAAAGTGTCAAAGCAAGAGCTCGAAGTGGATAGAGCAAAGATTGAAGTTATCGAGAAATTACCTCCACCTGTGTTGGTGAAAGGAGTGCGTAGTTTCTTGGGACATGCTGGGTTTTACAAAAGGTTCATTAAAGATTTTTCCAAGATTGCACACCCCTTGTGCACGCTCTTACAGAAATATGTTAAATTTGTCTTTTGTGAGTCATGTGTGAAGGCATTTGAGATCTTGATGAAGAAGTTGGTAGAGGCACCTATCCTTATTGCTCCGGATTGGGCTTTACCATTTGAGCTCATGTGTGACGCGAGTGATGTTCTAGTGGGTACGGTTCTTGGGCAGTGGAAGAACAAGGTATTTCACTCTATCTATTATGCGAGTAAAACTCTTGATGCAGCCCAAGTGAATTACACGGTGACTAAAAAGAAGATGTTAGCTTTGGTGTATGCCTTTGATAAATTTAGATCGTATTTGGTGGGCACTAGCGTCATTGTATACACAGATCATACTGCAATACGTTATTTGTTCAATACAAAAGATGTTAAGCCACGGTTGATTAGATGGATTTTACTGTTACAAGAGTTTGATTTGGAGATTAAAGATAGGAAATGGTCAGAAAATTAGATTGCCAACCACCTTTCTAGACTTGAGAGCTCGACACATGTAGCTTATGATGGGCGTATTTGTGAGGAATTTCCAGATGAAAAGTTGTTAGTTTTGGGGGTTGATGAGTTGCCATGGTATGCAGACATTGTAAATCTATTGGTAAGTGGGCTATTTTCTCCTGATTCGAGTCCTCAACAAAAGAAGAAGTTGTTATATGAGGCATGTTCTTATATTTGGGATGATCCTTATTTATTCAAGCAAGGGCCTGATCAAGTGGTGAGATGATGTATTTTGGATGCGGAGGTGAAACATGTGTTGGAGAGTTTCCACGCATCACATTATGGTGGTCATCATGGTGGTGAACGTACAACCCGCAAAATTCTACAATCAGGTTTCTTCTGGCTTTCTCTATCTAAAGATGCACATGCATTTGTAAAAACTTGTGACCAATGCCAACGTATGGGGATGATTGCAAAGAGACATGAGATTCCTTTAACTAATATCCTAGAAGTTGAAATCTTTAATGTATGGGGGATAGATTTTATGGGCCCTTTTCCGAAGTCGAATAGGAATCAATACATACTTGTAGCAGTGGATTATGTGTCTAAGTGGGTAGAGGCTACTGCTCTTCCTATGAATGATTCCAAGGTTGTAGTGAAGTTCCTTCAAAAACATATCTTCATAAGATTCGAAACTCCAAGAGCTATTATTAGAGATGGAGGGTCACACTTTATAAACTATTGGGTGAAGAGTGTGTTGGCTAAATATGGTGTTAGACACAAGGTTTCAACAGTGTATCATCCCCAAAAAAGTGGCCAAGTTGAAGTGTCTAATCGCGAGATAAAACAAATCTTACAAAAAACTGTGAATACTATAGAAAAGATTGGTCGCTAAAGCTAGATGATTTTCTTTGGGCTTATCGAACTGCTTATAAAACACCTATAGGGACTTCTCCATATCATCTTGTCTTTGGTAAAGCATGTCATCTCCCGGTTGAGCTTGAGTACCGAGCATATTGGGCGGTGAATAAGTTGAACCTATATCCGGAGTTGTCTGGTCAAAGGAGGTTGTTGCAACTACATGAGTTAGAAGATTTTCGTTTCCACATGTATGAAAATGCAAAGATTTACAAGGAGAAAATGAAGCGATGGCACAACAAGCACATTCTCCACCGCACTTTTGAGCCAGGCCAATTGGTACTACTGTTTAATTCTAGACTTAGGTTGTTTTCGAGAAAACTAAGATCTAAGTGGAGTGGTCCTTTTGAGGTAAGTCGTACAACTCCTTATGGTGTGGTGGAAATCAAGAATAAAGGTGATGGAACTAAATTTCTTGTAAATGGCCAAAGATTGAAGCACTATTTTGGTGAAGAAGAGACGCATAAGGAGGATGTGTTTCACCTTGATAATGATTGAGCTGAGCTTGGTCGAGCCGCAACATTAAACAAGGCACTTGATGGGAGGCAACCCATTAATGTATTGTAATAGATAGGAATTATAAAGTAAAATTACAAAAAGAAGAGTCGTGCCACGACCAAATCTAAGGCGCTTGATGGGAGGCAAACCATTTCTTTTAAATTTTTTGTTCTAGGATTTATTGTTTATGTAGAGACACACGAAGTATTTTGCCATGGAAATCCAAGAGAAAAAGGTAATTAGAGGATTGATGATCTTTTGAAGGTGTCGGGAAGGTAAGATATGCTTTGGAGTGAGGTTTTGCATCATGGGACTTGAAAAAGCCCCAAATTTGGTTGAAAAGTGTGGAAAATCGCCCAAGTATTATGTTAAGTATGGAGCGCACTAGGCAGTGTGTCAGGCCGCTCCTGGCCAAAATTTTGTGTGCCTTGGCAGTGAGCAGGCGCGACACCTAGCGTGCCAGGCCGCTCCTGCCCAATTCTTTGTGGCCTCAGGTAGTAAGCAGACATTGCATCTAGCATGCCAGGCCGCTCCTGCCCAGATTTTTGGCGAGACAGGCAGCGGGTAGAGAGACAAAGGGCGTGCCGGGCTGCTACCCCCTTTAAATTTTTTAGCTGAATTTTTTTAAAGGGTTAACCTAATACCCCTATAGCCTACCTGAACCAACCCATCCCCTATCTTTTAAATCTCCAATTCCCTTTTAATTCTTCAAATACCTTATGCCCCAAACCCGATTTTCTCCCCCATACCATCAAATTTTCTCTCTTAATTTTCCATTCTCTTCCCACACAAAGCACGATTCTCACCTTCTCATCTTTGGATTGTGATTGAAAGACTACATTAAAGCTACCAAGGTATGTTTTCTTTAAGCTTTCTCTCTCTAAAGTGCTATGAGAATGTTGAAAATTTGGGGAATTCTTGAATTTTGAATTTTTGATGCCATGTAGGTTCTTTGTATTTTGCCTTGATTATTATGCTATAGTTGGAATTTATAGGGTGTCATGAATGAGAACTTGAAGTGCAAGTGAAAGTGTTCTTATTAATCTTGTTTTTACTTGAATAACTTGCAAGTGGGTTTAGCTTAGATGACAGTGATTGAGAAAATTCCTTGTTATAATCACTTGATATAACCCATATATTGTTGAAAATGCATGGATCTTGTTTGAATTCTTGATTAAAACAAGTAAGCCATTCTATTGATAATTATGGGAATGTGGAACTTGTGTTGGGAATGTTGAATTTGGATATGGGTTGGACTTTGTAATTGGCCATTAAGTGATGAGGGGAAGTCTAAGTACCCTTACACCCATATATTTTGACTTGGTACTAAGTAACTAAGTGTGGGGTGGCCCTTATAGCCATCACACATTGAGTTGCTTGGCTATCTTTACATGGGTAATTGACATACTTGTTTGAATTTTGTCACAGGTATCATGTCGGACTCTAATGTGGCAGCTTTAAGTTCGCACAAGCGACGACGGTTAGGAAATAAGGTCCCAGCGGCTCCCCCAGTCCCTAAAGGCCAGAAAAGAAAGTATGGGCTAAATGTTATATCTAGTGCCGATAAGAATTGGTATAAAAGTCACCCTGAAGCCAAATACTTTGCGTATGATTGTATTGATAGGGCCAGTCTAGCTCGGACTCACCCTAAAATATATCGAATTGTGCAATTGGGTATGGGGTTCATCTTTGAAAAACCAATGGATTGAAACCTTCATCTGGTGAGGGAATTGTATGCTAATTGGAACCCAGATGCACCTACCAGATCAGTGGTTGTACGAGGGTCGGATGTTATACTGGATTCCCTGGGCCTAAATGGGTTATTGGGAGCACACACTCGGGCTAGTCCCTACGACCTCCACAAGCTGAATGTTAGGACTCTCTATGCAGAAACTCGCTACACACTTTGTAGCCAATGTTCGACAGCAAGATGGCTTCGCCACCATAAAAAAGGGTACCACATGAGTCTACCCTATGCTCATTTCAATAAAGAGGCGTAGATTTGGTTGAAAATTGTGTGTTTTTGCTTGATTTCGGGTAGCCACATGATGGAGGTCACTAGGGACCGAGTCTGTTTGGTGTATGCTTTAATGACCGATGTGGAAATTGATGTGGGTTCTATGGTACTGTTGGCTATGCGCTGAGCTCATCTACAGGGTGGCCTTCAATATGATTTTGGGAGTGTAGTGAATAAATTAATGAGAGCATTCGAAGTGGCTGAGGAGGCATTTGATTATCATCCTCCTTTGGTGACTACACCTGTTGATGTCACCCAAACCAAAGCACCCGATGCACTCGACCCCACTCTCACTCTAGCAGAGCAGCACGCTCGTGATGACGGGATCTTAGCCCGTATGTATGGTTTGGAGATGCTACGGCATAGGACTGGGGGTAGGCCCTCTACGGAGGATGATCTGAGCCAGGTTGAGAGGGATTATCCTCTTAATGAGCATGCTATGGAATTGTTGCGAATTGGACCAGATTTTGTTGAGCCTGTGGATGATGATGTCCCCATAGATGAGAATGACCATCAGCCCAATTTCGACGATGATGAGGTGGAAGAGGATGAAACACCACTAGCAGTCTGTGGGCCGGAGAATGATGACTTCCTCGACTAACCAGGGAGCTCCTTACACCCTACTCTTTCCTTGTTTCATTTTTGTAGCATTTGGGACAGTGCTCATTTTTTAAGTGTGGGGTGGGGTGTGTTATGAGAGTCCTTTTATATATGTATATGTGTTTTTTTTAAGTTTTTTTATTTTAGGTTCCTTAGCCTTTGTTTTCGGTTCTTTTACTAAGGATAGTCCCTTTGAACTGTAGAATTTTTTTATTTTTTTTTTAGATTGAGTCTCTTTTAGTCATAGTATTAGGAGCTTTGCTCTATGATGGATGGATGACGACCGTCTTAAGAGCAAATTAGTCATGTTGTTATCGGGTGTTCTTGCTTGCTATGTAATTACACACACACATCTAGTATAATTGTGGAACATGCTAAGTCATATGATAGCAAGTGTTGAGACATCTAATGCTCATTTAGTCAACTTGATAAGTTGCTTAATATTGAACTCGTGCATGACTTCGTATAAATTGTATGGTGAGCCTGCTTGATTTAGACATGTGCCATGTGTGAGTGAGGTTTTTGTGTTATTCCATGTGCATATTGATGTCTAGAACTTGCTCGGTGTGTTTGCAAAGCAAAATAAAGGGTGTTGAGTTTAGTAGATGATATAGGCATTTCTTTGATAGCCATAATTTATACCTACTTTATCTACCCTTTTTGCATGATCTTAGTTAGCCTCGTTGGTCCTTTAGCCTATTCTTTGGTAGCCTTGTATGTAGCTTAATCCTTTTCTTTCAATTACCCGTAATTTGATCCAAAACTCTTAAGCTCTTTAGTTGAGAAATTAAGATGTTAAGGAGTGAGAAAAAAATTAAAGAAGGAAAAAGTGAAGCTGAAGCCCCAAGTAAATAACTTTTGGGTGTGTGAAAAGTTTATATGTTGTTGGTAGGGAGTAATGTAATGGAAAAAAAAACAATTTTTTTTGACCAAAAGAATCATGTGGTGATAGCAAATACTCCTAGCCTAATATGTGTAAGCTAGTCCAAAGAGATGGGGCAAAATAAAAGAGAGTTGGGAAGACAAAAGTGGTGTAAAATAGGTTGGTTGAAGGTGATCTTAGTGTAATTTGTAGTGTATTAAAGCGCTTAGGGAAGATAGTCACAACTCTTAACTAAATAGTTCCTACCCGTCCCTTAGCCTACATTACAACCTGTAAAGTCCTACTTGATCTTGAGCTTTAACATTTGACTATTTGTGGAGTACTACACTAAGGGAAAGCTTATGGTTCATCTTGTGTTGCATGTGAATTCTTTTCGAGAGTGAGAGAATTTTTTTTTATGCACCCATTCAATAGTTACTTTGAAAGATTTGTGTGAAATATTGGGTGATTCTCCTGCGGTAAGGGCACATGTTTAGCAAAGTGTGGTGATCTATTGGTAACGTGTCATGCATGAATTCACAACTAGTAAAGTTGTTTTGTGAGAATAGGTCGTTTCAATTTGCAATTCACTTGTTAGTAAGGTTAGCTTGTTAAGTGCATAATGCAATGAATATGAGTGTGTAGCTATGTAGGAATACCTATTGTGAGTCGGTTGTCTAAAGTCGCCATGAGTTAAGTATGGTTATTGCTCGAGGACGAACAAAGGTTTAAGTGTGGGGTGGTGATCTAAGGCGTATTTATATGCCTTATTGCCAACTTTGAACCATTTTTACCTTAGTTTCGAGAGCAATAAGTATATATTTTGTATTGTTTTGATGGAATACTTGATATTATGCTAATAAATGTGATTAGACCCTTGTAGGTGAGATTTATGACTATTTGGAGCATTTTTGGCGTGGAAAGCAAGGCTTGGAGGAGCTACGAGCTAAGGATATTGAAGATAAGAGGCAATCCAAAGAGTTGAACTTGAAATATCCAACCAAATCCGCAAAGAAAAGTCGAAGAAAGGAAGAAAAACGGAGTCTAAGAGAGAACCGCGCCAGGCAGCATGTCGTGCTGCTTTTGACAGTATTTTTGATGGCATGGACAATAGAGGGGCGCGCCAGGCAGCGTGTCAGGGCGCTCAGGCACACCTTTCCGAGGCAGAAATTTCTCTATGTCCCAGGCGCGCCCAAGGGCTTGCCGGGCCGCTTTTGGCAATTTTTGGCCCGAGTTTTTATCCATAAATAGGGCTTTTGGGTTATTGTATCAAACATCCGCCATCATTAGACTACTTTGGGCGTTTTGGCATTGAAATTAGGTTTCATTCTTCTTCTTTTCATTTTTTATTTCTTTTTATGTTTTTTTTTTATCAATTTATGATGTTAAGTCAAGATATGAGTGGCTAAAATCCCTCATTCTTAGGGTTGAGTCTATGAACATGAATTTCTAGTGTGGAATATTATTGGTTTTTGCGGGAGTTTATCAATTATTGGTTATTCTTATATTCTTGATTTTACTATTTTAATGTTTGATCACCATTGAAATAAATTTATTGTCTTGAGAGGAGCTCGAGAGAGAAATTGAGAGATAGAACTTGGAATATAAGGAGCGTGATCTTTACTCGAGGAAGAGATTCTAAGAGATTGAAATGTTGTTAGGACCGAGAGGTACCTAATGCATCACGCTTGTTCAAATACGGGAAGATAGCCTAGAGGCGTTAGAATAGGTTAAACCCATCTTCGCTCAACGATGTAGTTGGGTTTCCAATTTCTGATAGAAGGTTATAGTTTGGAGACGAATATAATCATATTATTAACCCCGTGATCAATAACCAAGATAAACGACTCAAATTGCTTAAACCAGTAATATTCATGTGCTCGAGATGACGTTCAGGATGCCTTGACTCTGAGAATTTACTTTTTATTGACTTTTATATCATATTTACAAAAACTAAAGTTACGGTAGCGAAGATAGTAGTTTATAGTCCGCAATCATCTAATT
This sequence comes from Capsicum rhomboideum, assembly GCA_031232105.1. NCBI lineage: Eukaryota > Viridiplantae > Streptophyta > Magnoliopsida > Solanales > Solanaceae > Capsicum > Capsicum rhomboideum. Next base: position 125,312,604 of record CP124716.1, read on the forward strand.
TTTAGTAACAAATCCCTTTTCCTTTTCGCAACACTAGTTGTTAATTATTGTTTGACGTCTAAAATTGATTTCTATTGACGAAAGTCCCTTGGGTTCGATATCTGGCTCTTTTAAAGGAGCCATTATATTACTTGAATGATCACGTACACTTGCATGTATAGCTGGGTCGTAACAGTGACCGATGTCAAATACAAGGGAATATCTCGCGCAAACCATGAACTCCCTATGACAACTATCCTTGAGCTCAAATTATTTGATGTATGAGGAATTGATTTTATGGGCCTATTTGTGAGCTCACATGGGACGAAATATATTTTGGTAGTTGTCGACTATGTTTCTAAATGGGTGGAGGCACTTGCGCTTCCCAATAATGAAGGTAGAAGTGCCACGACATTCTTGAAAAGGAACATATTTTCACGATTTGGTACACCCCGAGTTATCATTAGTGATGGAGGATCCCACTTCTGTAATTGGCTGTTCAAAACCTTACTTGAAAAATATGGAGTCAAACATAAGGTTGCAACACCTTACCATCCTCAGACGAGCGGGCAAGTTGAAGCGTCAAATCATGAGATTAAGTCTATTTTGGTAAAGACAGTGAATGCCAATAGGACTGATTGGGCAAGAAGATTGGATGATGCACTATGGGAATATCGAATTGCATTCAAGACATCGATTGGTGTATCTCCATATCAGCTGGTATTTGGTAAATCATGCCATTTTCTTGTCGAACTTGAGCATAAGGCGTTATGGTCTTTGAAGAGGTTGAATCTGGAATGGAGTGATGCGGCTAAATTGAGACTAGAGCAGATGAATGAGATGGATGAATTTTGTCTCCAGGTTTATGAAAGTTCAACACTGTATAAAGAAAAGATGAAATTATATCATGATTGGAGAATTGAACGATGAGAGTTTCACCCGGGAGATTTGGTACTACTTTATAACTCCAGGCTTCGCTTGTTTCCTTGAAAGTTAAAGTCCAAATGGTCTGGGCTATTCACGGTGGTTAGGGTGTTCCCGCATGGAGCAATCGAGTTGAAAGGAGACGATAATGTTCTATTCAAGGTAAATGGGCAGCGTGTAAAGCACTATGTGGGAATCAAGGAAGAAATAAGGACATATGAGAATATTAGTCTTGACGAAGTCTGAGAAGTCAAGTAAGTTGGGTCATGTCGCGATGTTAAATCAGGATCTTAATAGGAGGCAACCCATGGGTTGGTTGGTGAAGTCTGAGTAACCAACCAAGCTACATCGTGCCCCGACGTTAAATCAAGCGCTACTTGGGAGGCAACCCAAGGATGGTTACTAGTCATAAATTGAAAAGAAAGAAGCGAATTGAAAAGTGTGCAGCCTAAACCACGGAAGGGAGCCACGTGATGTAGGTTACCCCACGTGATGTGGGTTGGTATCATGGTTATTAGAAGAAAATTTTTGGTTGCAAAATATAACCCACGATAGGGACCCACGTGAAGTAGGTCAAACCATTAGGCGTGGGTTAGTATCGTGGGAATCAGAGATTATTTGTGGCTGCAGAACCCGACCCACGATAGGGACCCACGTGATGGGGGTCAACCCATGTGGCATGGGTAGGTATCGTGAGACTCAGACCCGCAAATAAAAGCAAATATCTGACCCGACCCAACCCTAATTTTGGCCTACCCTCTATAAAATCCAATACTACCCGGTTAAAAAATCCAAAAAAACCCGATTCTCCAAGCCTCCACATACTCGATTTCTTTCCCCAATTCATCCAAATTAACACTTTCAATCCTATAATCACTATAAATCCCAAATACCAACCATTCCAATTCATACCACCACCACTTTAATTTCAAGAAAAGTTGAATCCTATTACCCCAATAACCTAAACTCGACCCGACCTACACCACAGAACCCTAACCCAAATACCCATACTCGACCTGACCAAACCCATTAAAAACCCGACCATGCCTCCTAAAGGAACCCCAAACGTGGAGATATGGGTTCATCTTTGAGAATCTGAATTAAAAACCTTAAATTTACGACAAGGTTGCATGATGAACCTTCGGTGTCAGATGAAAGTGGATCCGAGGAGGTGTTTGAGATTTCTCATGATGATTCTGCACTTGTACCTCGCACAATGAGGCTACAAACTAGGGAACAAGCTGCTTCCTGGGTTGCACTTCAATCTATTCCACAGCCCCCACAACTGGCCAAATCGGCTACTCCTGCTCAGTCTTCTGATTCTGCCCCCTAATCTGAGAAGGGGACGGAGGCTTCTGCAACTGGTGATGACCACGAGGATGATGTATCTAGGTCTGAGGAGAATTCAGAGGGTACAAATGAGTTTGCATCCGGTGAGAGTAGTGCGGCTGATAGGACAGGTTCTATCTCCGGTACTAGTGCCCAGTATTCGACTACTTCCTCACAAAGAGCTTTAAATGCACGTCAGGCCGCAGCTTAGGTCCAAAGGTATAACCGAAGGTGGTGTGTTGATGGGATGAAAGACATTTATGATAGGAATATCGAACCAACTGAGTGGGGTACATGGCAAAGAAATATCATGGAGGAGGCTCGATATCGGATAGATGAGGTGAATGTACTGTCTGAGATAAGGATATTGTTTGATCGCTATGGATTTGGGTGGATCATGGAGCCTTTGGGAAGCTATAGCCGTGAGGTGGTCTACAATTTTATGCTTCGTATGCTGCATTGGTAGAGTTGATTACATCTAATGAGCAGAGATATCGGGACCATCCACCACAGACTCACATTTTGGTTCGTGGCACCAGAGTTGACATATTCGAGTGGACTATCCACAGGTTCTTATTTGGAGCGGAAAGGGAGATTTCGGCCACTACTGCTGAGTTTGATCACTGCATGTAGATGGTGAGAAACAAGACTAAAATGAGGGACACCAATCAACAGTTGGAGTTACTGCGGTGGATTGCAGGTTACATAGCGGAGGATGGTGCAGATGCTAGTTGTGTTGCTGGGAAGCTGGACATTAAGAAGTCCTTGCTTCACTTTGCAGGATGATTTTGGTGGTCGGTTGTAAGGCACTATTTAGGTCCCACTAATGCAGGTAATTAACTCACACTTGATCGGGCAATTCTGGTAGCAAGCATTCTAGCAGGTTATGACATTAACTTTGCTCGCTACATCATTGAGGAGATCTATGAGCATGCTTTCCGTGACTTCACCAGCATATGTATACTACTGGTGTGGCCTCAATACCTATAGTTGATCATGATGTTGAGGTGACTTGTATTGCTGATATAGGGTTGATACAACAGCGGAGGGCTAACCTAGTTTTTCCGAGGAGGTCTCAACTATCCACGTCATATGGCGCGGCCTTTTTTGAAGGGTATAGAGATAGAGAAGAGCCTATTAGTACTCCAGCATCGGTGAGTGTACCTGAGACTATGCGTGTACCTGCTGAGGGCACAGGACCTATGATTGATGATGAGGTTACAGGCACTACAGCACCACCGCCTCTGTCTGGTATGGTCTCAGTTTCTAGGGAATTTCTATAATAATTAGTTGATAGACAGACCCAAATGTTTGAGAGTCAGGCTCACACAGAGGCCCAGATAGCTAAGTTGGTATCCCAGCATAAGCCATGGGTCAGGACCACGGTAGAAGCTTAAGAGGCGAGAGTTGAGGCCCCTATGACTGTGGTCATGGATATATTTATGAGAGAGTTGCATGGGCAGATTCATAGTTTTGAGACACAAATGGCTAACCAGATGAGTTCGGCATAGATTCCTGATATAGCAGGGTTGACACAGGAAGTGGCTGCATTGAGGGAGGAGGTTAGAGCTTTAGCACCGAGCATCACCCCTGTTATTCCACCTATGCCCGTGCCATCCTCGATAAGACTGATTTTTGAGGTGAATTTGTTTGTGGATAAGGAGTCGCCTATGGAGAGGGCCAAGCAGCCACATAACCCGGAGGGTCAATAGACGAGTGGCAATGATTTTGACAGGAACCTGAGGAGGGCTATGAAAGACTCCTGAGTCGAATATCACCTCATCCAGATCGAACATGAACAGAGAAACTTGGGAGCATCTTCTAGTCAGCCACCTCCCCCACTGTCAGCCCCTAGCGTCTAGCCTAGAGAGCATACAGATGATCCCACCATGGATGGGTCCATATCCAGTGCCTAGGGCACCACAGGTATGTCTTTACTCCCTTATACTTATTATATTAATAGTTGTGCACTGGGGACAGTGCACTATTATTTAGTTGGGAGTGGGGGTATACTACCACTTGGGGGGTTTTGTTGTCGTGTTTTCTTTTCCCCCAAGCGTGCTATTATAGTAGAACCAACATGTTTAGGTCGTTATTTATAGTATTTATGTGTTTTCATTATTAGTTAGGATAAAAATAGGGGAACCTTAGTGCAGTTCAATTTTGAAGCTTTTTGATTGTTTAAAGGACAACCCTCCTGAAAATTTGGTTTTGAAATGAGTGTGTAGTATGCTAGTTTATGACAGCTGTTGGATATTGTTATGGCATTAGTATTATAGGCAACATGACTATATCTAGAAATACATAAACTGAATAGGTAGTAGTTGATAGTGTAACCCTGTGCTATTTGTGTGTGAGGTCATTACCTAGTTCACTTTGTATGTGTGATCCAGAACTTGCCCGGTTAGTCTTGCCTAGGTTATAGGATAGTGGTTAGGAAAGGATCATACGCCATTTTTTAATAATTCCACTTTTAGCCTAAATGCCCGACCAAATGAATTAAGTATACCTTGATCCCAAGTTTGAGCCTTAATTGACCTATTTCTTTCATTAGCCTATTCACCTTCCCATTTTAATATACAATGAACCTGTCTTGGCCCTGGTACCTCCTTGGACATTGTGTACCTCAACTCAGGCAAATTGCTTAAGTTGAGAGTGGCTATTATAGGGCTGCGTAGTTTAGCTTGTGTATGAAGAAGGGATTAGAAAAAAAAAAAAAGGAAAACAAATTTGGGTGTGAAAAAAAAAGTGAAATAAATAGAAATTACAAAAAGAAAAAAAAAGTATGTTTTGAAAGTATGAAGAAAATGACACTTAAAATCTGAAAATGAATGAAGGAGAATAAAATAAGAATGGTTGGAAAGTGGAGCCAAAAATAATGTAGTTTCAAGGAGGGTTGAGTCACTATATCCATATGTACCATACCCGTCCTCAAGCCTACATTAGAAGCCGATGAAAGTCCTATAGTGATTCTAGTCCAACTGTCCAAAAAACTAAGGTATAGAAAATAAGGGCAAGCCTATGGTATTTCATGCACACGGTTTGAACCTCTTTGTGAGAGAGAGTGTTTTCACCCAGTCCTTACTCTGATATTCAGTAGCATACTTTGAGTGTAAAGGACTTCTTTGTTGCGAGAGTACATGGGTTGCATTGTTAGCTTTTATTTGTTCGGATAATGTCATTTGCATACATACTTAGTTGTTTTTTTTTCATAATCTGATGCCATCACTAGATCCCTTCTGTGTCATGATAATATGCTACATGTATACACAACGTGGTTTTGATGTAGGGGTTTGAGAAGTTTTGATGCCAAAAGCAATAAGTCAATTGTTGTAGGTCTCTTAGGTTTCTCTTAGTTAACCATCGAATGTGTTTGTTTTATTTTGTTTGCCTGAGGACATGCAACTGTTCTAAGTTGAGGGTGTTGATGTGCCGTAGTTTCATGGCACTTTCGATGCTTAAAACAAGGAAAATATGCAATAACTAGGGTATGTTTAGTTGGTATGATGTGTTTTCTGTTCTATATTGTAGGAGAATAGGTTTTTGGAGGCAAAATGGACAAAAAGGAAGAATCATGAACGAGAACGAAGTATTTGAAGATGAAAGAGTCAAGTCAGGACCAGAGGAATGACTCACGACAAGACTCAATTCACGTGATGTTGACCTACGTGACGTAGGTCCATGTCATGGGTTGACTCGTGAAAGTTTGTCAAGTGACCTGATTTCCACGGCAGGACCCATGTCACATGAGTCGACCTACGTGATGTAGGTCTGTGTCGTGGGTTGACTCCTGAAGATTGTATAGAATCCTGATTCTCACGGTAGGGACCCACGTGATGTGACGTGGTCCCACGATACTAAGTCACGGTATCGTGGAAAAGTGTCGACTCTGTTTTCCTGTTTTGTTTAGGATAGGATTCACCTTGTATCTATAAATACCCTTTTATTTTCGCATGTTGAGGGTTGGTCAGTACATTGTTTTGAGAGATATTTTCCATTATTTTTGAGTTCAAAAACATATTGTTGATTTTGTAATCTTGGAACATCGATTCTAGGGTTTTATTGATATTGATATTTCAGAGTTTTCTCCTTATTATGAGTGTGCAATTATGTTTTCTTTATTGAATTCTTCTTGTGTCATTGCAATCATGAGTTGCTAAACCCGTCAACTAGGGTTGTGTGAACCATGAGGAATTAACAAAATGGGTTAAGTGCAAAGCAATTCTGAACCATTGTGAATGCATGTATTATTATTACCTTCATTATAATTATTCTTCTAACGGTTGCAATCATTAGAAACTCGCCTGTATTACAGACTTGCTCGAGAGAGAGGTAGATATTGGGAAAAATTGAATAACAACAGAGATTTGAAGCTATCAACCTTTATCTAATAACTTGAGCCGTAACAGGGATAGTTATCTAAGATCTAGGACAAGGGTTAGTAGTGCGACACTCGTAGACCGAGAGGAGAAGAGTAAAATTTGTCTAACCAAGGTCAAGAAACGTTTAGATGAACTTAACTTGTTAGGTTTTGCATGCAACGCAGCGGGACAGTCTTGCCAGCACAAGTAACTAGTGGAGTTAAGGAATCATTGGGGATCACAGTCCTAGTGTATTTCTCATATTGATTATAAATCCAAAAATCAACAATCGTTACTATTATTATTTATTCACAAAAACCCCCCAGTTTTACTTACTTGCCAATTACTTAGACTAGCATTCGACATAATTTCGTCCTATTCCCTGTGGGATCAACCCCAACCTAGTTGGGTTCTATATTTGATACAGCGACTGCATTATACTTTTCTAGAGGTGTATTTTGGGCGATAAGAATAACTAAATTATATTCTCATTTTAAACTAAATTAAGGCTTAAAGAGCTACAAAGTCACACCTAGATAGTGACCTTTGTCTTTAAACTTCTTCATAGTAATGGAAATGCTGATTCATTTTGGTATTTGCTTGTTGTAATTTAACATTTTAAATTTTAGTTGATAAGGAAAATAATTCTAAAGATGGAGAAGTGGAATATAGAATAGTAAAAGGTCCAGGAAGAAGGAGAGCATTTCAACAGTGGAATGACACAAGGAGAAGGTTTATTAACAAAGGTTACCTTAGTGAAAAGGCGGTAGCATCTGATGAAGGGATTTTCAACAACAATCCATTTGAAACATTGACAGAGGAAAATAATAAGTAAAAAGAAGACATGGAAGCAACTAACACTATTATTACATCACCAAATAAATGAGAAAATAATGAACAGGGGGAAGGGAGAAAGAAGCAATCCATAAAAGAGTGGATCTCCATTTCTTTCCATAATCATGAAAAAGAGGTTCATGAATCATCCTCAATTGAGATACCTACAGTTCAGATAGAGAAAGGACTAGATGAAAACAGGGAACAAAATATACACACAGTAAAGGACATCAATACCTTGGGCAAGGATGGAGATCAAAGAGATGAGAGGCCAACAGATAGTCAAGTGAATAATAATGCTGTTGAATCAGATAAGAGTTCAGATGGTAGTAGTCACATTCATGAAGCAGAAAAGAGAGAAAGGTCTAAAAAGGACTCTACAAGTGAAGAGGTAGAACATCCTGAAACTATTACAACAAAGCAGCATGAAAAGGAAATTAAGGATCAGAGACAAATCATAGAACCAACAACAAAGCATGAAAAGGATGGCAAGGATATAACATACAGTAATAACCAGAAACTGATAGAAACAAAGAACAATTCTTTGGTCACAGTTAACATCCCCCTGGAAATTGATGAAACTTTGATTTAGAGCAATAACATTGAACCACCTAATGATGTCCTTCATAATATTTTAACACATATCATTGAGGAGGTAGAGACATATATACAATTAGAAGATGGAAAGATGAGTGGTGCTTCACAAACTGAGGATGAAGTTCTGAGAGATGCAAATTTATCTACAAGGGACATTAGTTCAATCAAACCTACAAGAAAGGGAAAGAAATAGTGTACTGGTGAGGTTTCACAGCCTAGTAGAATCCAACCAAAGAGAAATGGAGGATCACACAAGTTAAAAAATCAATGAAGGCGATCATATGGAATATCAGGTCTATTAAATCACAAAAGGATTTTCAGAGAATTTAGATGCTCCACAATTCCATAAGTTTGCTTTCATAGCTTAGCTTAAGCCTTTTCAGCATATAAGAACTATTGATAGATACAGGAATATGATTCAAATGCCTTTAGTATTTCATAATTGTAATGGGAAGATACGGTGCTTTGTTAATCAGGGGTTTGATGTTTCTGTTGTTATTGATACAGAACAACTGATAACTCTATAATGTAAGATCTAGACAATAGTCTTGATTTTGTAGTGACAGTTGTATATACTAAATATGATAAAGATCAAAGGCAACAACTCTGGGATAGTCTTTATTCTATCACCAATGGGTTGAACATTCCTTGGATGATAGGGGGTGACTTTAATATTGTTCTTAGTGGATCAGAGAGGATTGGTGGTATTCCAGTGGTAGCTGCTGATGTGGAGGACTTCAAAAATTGTATTGAATCTTTTGACCTGTCATAAGTACAGTATAAAGGGAGCCTATTTACATGGTGGAATGAGAGAGCTGGGTCTGACTGTATTTTTGAAAGACTTGATAGAGTTTTAACTAACTTTAAGTTCCAAGGTATTTATTCTCATACTGAAGTTGAGTATCTCCCTAGAGATGGCTCAGAATATGCACCTTTACTCTTATACTATGAGAAAAGAGACACAAGATTTTGAAGACCTTTCAAGTTCCTGAAATTCTAGATTGATCATGATGACTTCAAAGAGGTGGTTAAGAGTAATTTGGATGCTAAATTCACACAATCCATTCTTGAATTTTAAAAGAAATATTAAGTAAGTTAAAAAGGCCCTTACTGTATAGAGTAGACAAGTGTATGGAGATATTTTTCAACAGTTACTCATAGAGAAGAGATTACAAAAATAAAGGAGAAATTATTTGAAGATAAGAGAACAAGGTTATGATGCAAAAGGATAAGGCTGAATACATCAGATATATTTACCTAGAGAGAGCTACTGGCAGTGGAAGGCTGGATATGATTGGTTTGAAAGTGGGGAAAGGAATATAAGATTCTTTCATAATATTTTAAAAGGAAGGAGGAAAAAATTGAAGGTTTCCAGAATTAAGAATCAACAGAGTTGCTTGTTAGAGGAGGAAAACCAGATTGCAAATGAAGTTATTGATTTCTATTAGAAACAGTTCACTCAAGAGAGGGATGCTTCTGCTTTTCCCTTTCTTGGTCACATTCAAAATCTACTTACTGATGAGGATAATAACATACTAGGGGCTATTCTTGGAGATGTTGAAAATAAAAAAAGTTGTTTTTAGCCTTAATGGAGACAGTGCTAGTGGTCCTGATGGTTTGTCAGGAAGGTTCTACCAATCCTGTTGTCACAACCCAAAATATGGGTCATGATGACACTTATCACGGCAAGATTTGATAAGTAAGCAACCTCACCCCAATTGATAGATTAAGGAAAAATGAAACGATAATCTAAGTAAGGCGAGGTTCCTCAAATGAAACCAGACCAACAATTACGATAATGGCGGAAGTCAGAAATAATAACATAAATAAATCCCAAGAAGTGGTGTCATAATCTGTAGAGCATCTAATACAACTTGAAATACTGAATACAATTTGTCTCTGAATCAAAATAAAGACACAATAGGGATAGGATAAGATCTGGGTCTGTCCTGAAGTCTAGAATGATCAAGTACCTCAAAATCTGACAAACCACTGCACAAACTCAACTGCCGCGAATTGCACTAGTACTAGGATCTGCATCGAAAGGGTACAGTAGGGATGAGTATGGGTCCACTTGTACTCAGTAGGTATCATAGACTGACTGAGCAAAGTAGTAAATAACATAGATGAAAATAGACTATGAGCATGTAAACCTGCAAGTAGAAAAGTTCCCAAATGGTAGCTCACACTATCTCCACTAATAGTTCTAATATAATAACGAGATAAACAACAAAAGTAAACAAAGAAATACAAAAAGGCAAGTCAAGAACAAAGAAACCACAAAATATGCGAATGGAATGCAATGCAATGGTAATGATGGGGTGGAACGGTGAAAGTCATCGCATGACTTTCAGTATATACCTACCAAGTTTGTAACTCCGCAATAGGACCCATGGGGGGGGGGGATTTCGCAACCCATATACTTTATCTCATATCTCAATCTCAACACGACTCACCTCTCCGGCTCGTGTTCACGGAGAAGGTTTTATGAAAATATCTCATTTTATTTCAAAAACAATATTCCTTATGTAACACCCCATATACTCCCAACCCTACATGATGATATGGAACAATGTTCACTTAGGTGTTGAGAGCCATAAGTACGTAATGTGTAATGATTTTGATGAGAAAATTGAAATTGGGCCTAGTACATGGGATTAGACCTTTGTAGGAGGTGTAACACCCCATATGTTTCCAAATCTATACGACTACGTATACATTTATGGAATTAGTTAAACATGAGAGGTTTGATGAATTATACATTAAAATTTGTGGTCTTAAGCCATTGGTCCAAATGAGGCCGAAAACAAGAGCAAAAGACTTGGCCCAATGGGGTAAAACATGATCCAATCTTCCATTTGACTAATCAACCATGCATTTAATGCTAAGAGATGGATAAGAGTGACTTGAGGGACCTATATATATATATATATATATAAGGAATTATACACAAAATTTGGTGGGCTAAAGAAGTCTTGAGCCATTGGGCTCAATGGAGGCCCAAAATTACATGGAAGACATGGCCCAAAAGGGGTATTTGACCTATTCTTGACCCATTCTTGCAAGACCAAGTTGCTATAGCATGATTAGAACAAGTGTTTGGAATTTCTAGGACCTTAAAGGGGCCTATATATATATGAGAAAATCAGATTTTTATTTCATTTCAACACCCATGCCTTTTCTAGAATTATCTCCACATTTCCTTATTCAACACAAACCCTAGGCCTTCATCTCTTGGACCAAGATCATCATCTTGAAAGACTTGGTAAGTGTATATTATTACGGTTTAATATATTTTATGCATGGAATATGGTTTATATCATGTTGGTTATGTTGGTGAAGGGCACTATGTGTAAAACAACTTGTGTGTGCTTAATCGGTGAATGGTTTTGTCTTGTAAACTTGAACATGGACTTATAGTCTTAAAGGAAGTGAACATGATGGATTTAATATTTACATGTGAAATGTGATTATATCATTTCCTTTTTTTGTCATGGTGTATAATGTTTGGAATTTCTATTGTGAAATTAGTTATGGTTTTGGTGACGTATTGACCGTAAAGTGTCGTTTTGGTGATGTTTATGTGTTTTGTGAGACCATGGCTGATTGTTGGCATATAAGATGATCAAAAATATGTTAAAATAAGTTTAGTTATGATCATGGACCATTCATTGCATAAAAAGACCCAAAAGAGACCCTTTTTGGCCAAAACGGGCACCCGCCCTCGCAGACGAAGCACTTGCGGGTGCAGGTGCCAACGCAGGTGCCTTTGGCTACTGCCAAAGGTCACCTGCGGACGCAGGTCATCCACCTGCAGGCGCAGGTGGCTTAGCGGATCAGCCCAAAACTCCGAATTGCTTGTTTTTGCATCCCTTTGGCCCCCCCGAAACCCCTATACCCTTAATGGATGTAATTATCAACTTGTGATACCTTTTAAATGACTTTAAAGGAGTATCCCGGAGGTATTTTGGATGGTATCAATTATGGATTATTGTTCATGTGTCGTTATGGAAGGTATTGAGATGACTTGAGGAGTAATTGTGACATAGTGTTAATATCGGAGTATAAAGGGTAAAGTTGGTGTGAAATGTTATTAGTTTGTGATACATTGGTCGATGTGCGACATGTTATGGTATTTTTGGCATGTCGATGAAATAAATGATATTGTAAGAGGGTGAAATGACGTTCTAAGGCAACTATGTGATTCATTGTCGCTTGGTACATTTGTAAGAGAGTTGGTTGTTAACGTAAGTTACGTTATGTACTTGTGTTGTAGAGTGAAATGTAAGGAGGAAGCTGGACTACTGTATCCCCATATAGGCTTGTGTATTCGTAGTGAGACAACAAGGTATGTAAGGTTACTCTGTCCGTATCTTCCTGCAGCACATATTGTTCATGTTGTCATTATCCTTGTTTCATTCCGAAATGTTAAGATGTATCTCATATCAGGTCATCATATGTTACTATTCTCATGTTTCTTAATCATGGACCAATCATGACTCATATGTCTCTTAGTCATTGATCTAAATTCCAAAGCTTCCATAATGTTATAATTATTATCAAGTATCAATCTCATGAAAGTAAAGAATGAAGTAATGCACACATGTGTTTCCAATAAAGAAATCCCTCAATGGATCAATCTCTCAAGAGTAAAGGAAAAGAAGTAGTAAAAGACGTATATAATTCCTATATGATTACTTATGGTTACTTTATGATTGCTTTATATTTCCTTATGGATACTTTATATTTTCCCTCATGTTTACTTTATTTTCCCTCATGGTTACTTTATTTTCCTTATGGTTACTTTATATTTTACTTATATTTATTGAGTGCGGGTGATAGCTTTGGGGGAAAAGGCCAAACTTGATGCCGAACCTGCTTCCTTGTTTTCTGGGTGGTAGCAGGGGGAAAGCTCAGTGGGGCACAAGCCAAGCTTGAAGCCAAACTTTATTATATTCACTGGATCAAGGGGGAAGCTCAGTGAGGTAAAAGCCAAACTTGATGTCGAACCTGCTTCCTTGTTTTTCGGGTGGTAGCAGGGGGAAAGCTCAGTGGGGAAAAAACCTAGCTTGATGCCGAACTTGAGATAGTTGCATATTGATGATTGCATATTGATGGATGCATTGCATATTGACGGTTGCATATTGACGGATGCATTGCATATTAACGGTTGCATATTGATGGTTGCATATTAACGGTTATGCATCATTGACAATTATCTATTGACGGTTCTAACTACTAACGGTAACGGACATAAAGGCAAATGAAATAATGAACGTAAAGTACCCAATTCCACATACTGAATGACAATGATCTATCCACATTGACTAGTTCTCTTAGATTCCAGTTCATTGAGGTTTTTTAGTTTCATGAAGTTTCTTTATAGCCTTGAATACTCAATACATTCTTTGTACTGACCCCTCTTGGGGAACTTACTTTATTTGCTGTAGGCATAGGTGTTAGTAGACCTCCACAATAGGCTACAGGTTATCCGCGGATCATTGGTGAGCTCTAGTTAGTTCGGGGCTTCTCCGAGTCACATGTGTATATTGTTTTGGGTTTGTAATCATTGTATAAAGCGGGGACTTGTCCCGACTACAGGTTGTTGTGTCATGTATCGGTTAGAGGCTTTGTAGACAAATGTGGGTTATGGATGTAAGAGACAAATGTTCATTTTGACTTGATGGCCCCAACGGCCAAGTTTCCTGAATACATTTATATAGCGTATGTTTCCCTGTTCATGTTTTCCGCATAGTGCATAAGGTATCATAAGATTCATACGAGGATATGCCTACGAAGGTTCATAAGCAAAGATTGGTTCTATCGGGCCATATCGGCTTCGGGTGCCAGTCTGGCCCGAATGGGATTTTGGGTCGTGACACCTTAATAGTACCAGCATCTCATGAATGTATATGTATAGAATGAAGATATAATGCTCACAATCAGATCAATATGAAGATGTATAATCAATTTAATAGGATATATATATGTAGGTGAGCTCAGAAATCAACTCAATATGTCCATAATTCATGATTCATCAACTATAAATGGTCACTATTGGAATAAATATGCATGTAGAAAATCATAAATATCACATCAACCCCTAACACGGGTATTTCAATCATGATAAAACAATCAATGCTTAATAAGGACTATAATAACAATTTGAGCCCCCGTACGGGCATCATATCTAAAAATAAGGCATCTAAGGCCCCCACACGGGCTACACACAATATCAAATATCTCAAGTCAATATCCCTGCAAAATAAGCCCCCACATGGGCACACAACAATAAATATAATCTCAAAATATAAACCCCTTAGCCATTCTCGCCAACCCATAGCATGCTTTACCTATATATTAACTACCCAACTCAATCTAAAAGAAGTTAAGCCATAACCTACCATAAAACAACGAAATCCTGGCCTAAAGTGCTTCAACACGGAGCCTTCCCCTTTCAAACGGCCTCGAAATCAACTAAAACACACAAATAAAGCATCTATGCATTAAAAGAAGCCAACAATACCCATATTGCCCATATTTAAATCAGGTCCAAAACGGACCTCGAAAATGGGTTTTGAAAACAGAAAGGTAAAATCAAAATTTTTGTTTAGAAAACCATTACCCATGATCAAAGGAACTCATAGAAGAAAACCCAAGTGAAATCTGGTTAAAAACGAGTGATTAATTGATGAAAACCCCTTTTTTAACTTTTCGGGTAAACCCCCCCCCCAAAATCCATTTCAAAATCACAATTTAAAGGAAGTTTAGAAGATGTGATCTAAGTAAAATGATGGATAAAGGATTATGGAGCTTACCCAAGCCTGAGAAGTGAAGAAATTACCTACAACCCCTCAAACTTGATGCTTGAATACTTAAAAATGGAAGAAAAATTGTAGAATTTGGTTTATATACCAGCCCAGTAGATACCGCTAAAGAGGCTAAGTGATCGCTAAAGCGGTACCTGACAGCTATAGCAGTCTGGGCTGACCGGTTATTACTTCTAAAGAGGTAACGTTCCTCTAAAGCGACTCCCACTTTAGCGGTAGGCTATGTGGATCGCTTGGCCGCTAAAGCGGTGCTTGGCCATTTAAGCGGTCACCGCTAAGCAGTAATTGACTGCTAAAGTGGATGCACCAGATATCAGGTAAGGCTGATTTTTAGCAAGTTTTCCAAGTCTACGAACGGGCCCTCGGGATTCATTTGAGATCCAACATAAATAAACCAGAAATGCTACTAGGCTAATTTCAACGTTTCGTACTCAATGGCGATGACAGATTTTCAAAAAAAAGATTGTTTTCAATAAATTAACCCCCCAGACCTTATTTCACAATTTTCCAAATGAAGGGTCGAAAAGCGATATAAAAGCCATGAAACTGAATCAACCATGCTACTAACCCAAAATTGACGCTCCAAATCTACTGACGCAGTCTATTTTGCCATCCAACACTCGAATCAAGAAATGTTGATCGAAGTCAAATATTAGGCTTTTCAAACCTCTAAAAACCACAAACTCGCATAAAACTTTCCCAATTGCTTTGAGAACCGTGCCAACTATCCCCAAATCCCAAAATCAAAATGAAGCAACTTCGAGAAAGGGTAAAATGGTCAAAACACAAAAAAATGAAAAATCACAAAAAATAGGTCTTTACAATATCCACCACTAAGATTCTAGTTCGTCTCCAAACTAAAATGTAAAAAAGTACCTGAATCGGTGAATAGTTGTAGATAAGTACTACGCATGTCGGACTCGACCTCCCAAGTAGCCTCCTCAACTAAACGATGTCTCCACTAAACCTTAACTATAGGGATATCTCTAGAATGTAATCGTTTAACATCCCTTGGTAAAATGGAGACTAGCTGCTCGATGAAGGTCAATCTCTAATCCAACTGAACTGAATCCCACCTAAGCACGTGAGACTCATCCAAAATACAGCATCAAAGCATAGATATATGGAAGACTGGATGAACAACTGAAAAATATGGAGGTAAGTCCAACTCATAAGCAACTTCCCTAACAGTCTAAAGAATCTCAAAAGGTTTGATATACCTCGAGCTAAGCTTGCCCCTTTTGCCGAACCTCATCACGCCCTTCAGGGGCAACACATGAAGGAAAACCCGATCACTAATACTAAACTTCAAGGAATAAAGTCTTATGTCTGTATAACTCTTCTGCCTACTCTGGGTTGCTCGAAGCCTATCCTGAATCACACGAACTCTATCTAAAGCTCGCGAAGTAAGTCAGTACCACAGGGTGTAATCTCAGAAGTCTCAAACCAACAAATAGGAGATCGATAATGCCTGCCATACAACACCTCAAAAGGTGCCATCTCAATATTCAAATGGTAGCTATTATATAGGCAAACTCCGCTAGGGCTATAAATACTCTCCCACTAACCTCCAATGTCTAAAACACAAGCGTGGATCATATCTTCCAAAAATAGAATGGTCCGTTTCGACTGATCATTGGTCGGAGGGTGGAAAGTTGTACTGAGATAAACTTGTCTGCCCAACTCCTCCTGAAATGGCCTCCAAAAGCTAGAATTGAACACAGAACCTCTATCTAAAATAATAGACATGGGCACCCTGTGAAGATGAACAATCTCACTCACATAGATTTGAGCTAACCTCTTGGCACTGAAAGAAGTCTGAATAGGGATGAAATGGGCTGATTTGGTCAATCGATCCACAATGACCCAAATACTGTTAGAGCCATAAGAAGAACGAGGTAATCCACTCACAAAATCCGTAGTGATCCTCTCCCACTTCCACTCTGAAATGGGTAATATCTAAAGCAACCCACCTGGTCTCTGGTGTTCAGCCTTCACCTGCTGATACAAGTAACGAGCTACAACATTCACCACATCCTTTTTCATACCATCCACCAGTAATGCTGCCTCAAATCACGATACATCTTAGTCACTCCAAGATGAATGGAATACCTAGAACCATGGACCTCTTCCAAAATTGATCTCACCCAACCACCAACTCACAGTACACAGACTCATCCACCAATCCTCAACACACCATCAGAATCAAGAGAGGCTTCCTTAGCTTTGCCACTCAACACCTTATCAGGAATCACTCTCAAGCAATCAACAATAAACTGGTAAGCACAAATCTGCTCTATCAAGAAAGATTTATCATTAATGAAGGATAAAGCATATTCAGGTGTTAAATATAAAGCCTAATCATCTAGTTTGCCAAAGACTGAAACTGTAAGGCTAAAAGTTGCTCCTGAGTCAAAAGATGAGCCAAACTTCCTATGTTAGTCGACTTTTGACCCAAGGCATCTTTTACTATATTAGCCTTACCCGGATGATACAAAATAGTGATGTTATAATCCTTAAGCAACTCGAGCCAACAATGCTGTCTCATATTAAGCTCTCTCTAGGTGAACAAATACTGAAGACTAAGATGATCCAAGAAAATATCATAACAAACTCCATACAAGTAGTGTCTCTACAACTTCAACACAAAAACAACCGTGGCCAACTCCAAATCATGGGTAGGGTAATTCTTTTCATGAGGCTTTAACTGACGAGAGGCATAAGCAATCACCTTACCCTCCTGCATAGACACTGCACCCAAACCAACACTTGAAGCATCACAGAACATGATAAAACCCATGCCCTTCTTGGGCAAGGTCAAGATGGGAGCCAAATTCAATAGCTTCTTGAGCTTTTGGAAGCTCTTCTCACACTCTTCTGGCCACTGAAGTTAATGTTCTTCTGAGTCAACTTGGTCAAAGGAGTTGCAATCGAAGGGAAACCCTAAAAAAACCAATAGTAACCTACCAAGATAATGAAACTCTTAAGCTCGGTGGCACTAGTGGGCCTAGACCAATCACGAATCGCCACAATCTTGGTCGAATCGACTATAATACCATCCTTGGTCACCATATAAACCAAGAAAGAGATAGAATTCAACCAAAACTTACACTTAGAGAACTTAGCATACAACTTCTTATCACGCATACTCTGAAGTACAGTCCTCAAGTATCTCACATGATTGGCCTCATTCTTAGAATAAACCAAGATATCATCTATAAATATAATCACAAAGGAGTCGAGATACGATTTAAACACCCAGTTCATCAACTCCATAAACATTACTGATACATTGGCCAACCCAAAAGACATGACCAAAAACTCATAATGACTATACCGAGTTCGAAAAGCCATCTTTGAAACTCCAAAGCTCTAATCATCAATAGACGATACCCAAATCTCAAATCAATATTGGAAAACACAGAAGCAACAAGCACCCTGAAGCTGATCAAACAAATCATCAATGCGAGGAAGAGGATACTTGTTCTTAATCATCACCTTGTTCAATTATCGATAGTCAATACACATATGCATAGAACCATCTTTCTTCTTCACAAACAAGACAGGAGCACTCCAAGGAGAAACACTAAGTCTAATGAAGCCTTTACTCAACAAATCTTGACAATGCTCCTTCAACTGAGACGGGGCCATCCTATAAGGAGGAATAAAAATGGGTTTGGTTCCTGGCTCGACATCAATAGAAAATTCAATATCATGGTTCGGAGGCACACCAAGTAAATCTGTAGGAAACACATTCGTGAACTCATGGACTACTCGGATAGAATCTATAGAAGGTGGTGAAGCAACACTCGTATCACAAACATGAGCCAAATAAGCCAAACAACCCCTTTCTACCATGTGATGAGCATGTAGAAAGGATATAACCCTCTATGGACACAAATTAAATGTACCATTCAAATCTAGTCTTGGCACACCCGGTGTAGCTAAGGTCATGGTATTGGCATAACAATCCAAAATGGCACGATAAAGGGATAACCAATCTATACCCAAAATAACATCAAAGTCTGCCCAAGTCTCACTCCCCGTGAAGGTAATCAAATAAGATCGGTACACCTGATCCACCACTAAAGAATCTCTTATGGGGGTAGTTACATGAAGAGGTATAATAAGAGGCACACATGCAACATCAAGTCTAGAAGCAAAATTAGTAGACACATAGGAGAATGTAGATCCAGGGTCAAAGGAAGCAGACCTGTAGCAAACTGCAATGATACCTATAATAACTATATCAGAAGCCTCTGCCTTGGGTCTATTAAGTATAGCATAGCAATATCCACGTCTACTTTCGGACTGAGTAACCTCGTGACCACCACCACGAGCTCCTCTACCTATACCACAAACACCTTTAGCAGCACCTATACCACTCTGAGAACCATTTCTCACTGCAGAAATAGGAGTAGGTATGAAAACACGCCAGGGAAAAACCTTGGCCACATGGCCAAGCACATCACATATGTAACACCCTCTACGACCTGACACTATCTGAGAAGGTGTGGATGAACTAGAACAACCACCCTGACTCAAAGTCTGGCCACCCGTAGTCACAAAACCAGAAGGTATACCACCTGATCCCTATAACGTGGGCTGAATTGGCCTACCATGATACCCACGGGAACCTCTAATAGAGAAATCTCTACCTCGAGAGGCGTGTCTACTGAATTCACCCTGACGATGCACCTTCTTGGTGCCTCATTGGTAACCTGGCTAATAGACTCGGTCAACTTGGCATGTTTAATAATACTCTAAAAAGAAGCCCCTAAAACAACCACTTGAGTTGTAGTCAACTGATACAAACCGTCCAAACCCTTTATGAACTTTCGAATCCTCTCAGACTCGGTGGAGATACTAGCGGCAGAATATCTGGACAAGGTATTGAAACGTGCCTCATACTCAGCAGTGGACATGTAGCCCTACTCCAAATGATCAAACTCATCTCTCATTTGATCCTTTAAGCTAAATGGCACAAACCTCTCCAAGAAAGCCTCAAAAAATTGAGTCCAAGTCATAACAGGCAAACCCAACAGCCTACAACTAGCATACGACCTTCACTAATCCCTAGCTACATTCGTCAACTGATAAGTAGTATAAGAAACTCCATGAGACTCAAGAGATCTAAGATTATGCAAATTCTCCTAACAATCAATCAAAAACTCATAGGCATCCTCGCATATAGCTCCACTAAACTTGGGCGAACCCAAGCGAAGGAACATCTCAAATATCATCTACCGAAGCAACCAAAGAGATAGTAAGTCTGGTAGGTTGTGAATCCACCTGTGGGGAGGTACCATAAATGATGGTTGTACCTCTGAACTCGGAATACCATAATCAGATGCTGGCATAGAAAGTGGATCACAAAT
Organism: Capsicum rhomboideum; assembly: GCA_031232105.1. NCBI lineage: Eukaryota > Viridiplantae > Streptophyta > Magnoliopsida > Solanales > Solanaceae > Capsicum > Capsicum rhomboideum. The sequence continues at coordinate 125,332,836 of CP124716.1, forward strand.
CTATGACTACAGAATACCATAAGTCGATACCGGTACAGATGGAGAAATCTCACTTGGAGTAGGAGGAATACCATAAGAAGAAGCTGGCACTGCCAGCGTTATGACACTCAAAACTAGAGGAACACCTGTTGCACTCAAATGAACACCCTCTAAACTGGTCAGTAAAATAATCAACAAGCTCTCTAATACTGGGGTAGCAGTACCCTGTGTAACCTGAGCCAGCCCCATACTCTCTGCATGCCTAACCTCGAGGTCAGGGGAGATCCCTCTAGCACTACTTTGATCGGGGTAGATCCTCACGTCGTCCACGACCCCTGCCTCGCCCACTAGTCTGGGCTCTATCCTCGAATGTTGTTTCAGCATCTATAGCCTCTCGAGATCTAGTCCTCACCATCTGCTCAGAAAAGAGTGAAACACAACTTATAACATTGGATAAGAATAACTCGCATGATAAGGAATCAAATTAAGGAAGTTTTCCAAAAGATATCTTATAGCCTCTAAAAGATATATACATACGTCTAAGTACCGATCCGCGAGACTCTATTAGACATCTGGCTCTTACAGTTATGAGATTGGTGAAACCTGACGCTCTGATACCAATTTATCACAACCCAAAGATGGTACTTATCACGGTAAGCCTTGATATGTAAGCCAACTCATCCAAATTGATAGATTAAGAAAAAATGCCACGACAATATAAGTAAGGCGAGGTTCCTCGAATGAAACCCGACCAACAATTATGATAATGGCTGAAGTTTGAAATAATGACATAAAGAAATCACAAGAAATGGTGTCATATTGTGTAGAGCATCTAATTCAACCATTCAACCCGAAATACTAAATATAATATGTCTCTGAATCAAAATAAAGACACAATAGGGATAGGATGAGATCTGGGTCTGTCCTGAACACTAGAACGATCCAGTACCTTGAAGTCTGACAAACCACTGCCCAAACTCAACTGCCTCAAACTGCACTCATACTAGGATCTATATCGAAAGGGCACAGTACAGATGAGTATGGGTCCACTTGTACTCAGTAGGCATTATAGGCCGACTGAGCAAAGTAGAAAATAATATAGATAAAAATAGACTAGGAGCACGTAAACCTGCAAGCAAAAAAGTTCCCAAATGGTAGCTCACACCGTCTCCACTAATAATTCGAATATAATAATGAGACAAAAATACAAGTAAACATAGAAATACAAAATGGCAAGTAAAGAACAAAGAAACCACAGAATATGCGAATGGAATACAACACAATGCAATGGTAATGATGTGGTGGAACGGTGAAATTCATCACATGACTTTCAGTATATACCTATCGAGTTCGTAACTCCACAATAGGACCAACGAGGGGTTCACAACCCATATACTTTATCTCATATCTCAATCTCAACACAATTCACCTCTCCGGCTCGTGTTCATGGAGAAGGTTTTTATGAAAATGTCTCATTTTCTTTCAAAAATAATGTTCCTCCATGGTACCAGTATATCATGAATGTATATATATATATGGAATGAGGATATAATGCTTACAATCAGATCAGTATGAAGATATCCAATCAATTAAATATGATGTATATATGTAGGTGGGCTCAGAAATCAACTCAATATGTCCATAATTCATGATTCATCAACTATAAATGGGCACCAATGGAATAAATATGCATGTAAGACATAATAAATATCATATCAACCCCTAACTCGGGTATTTCAATCATGATAAAGCAATCAATACTTAATAAGGCCTGTAATAATAATTTGAGCCCCCGCACGGGCATCATATCTAAAAATAAGGCATCTAAATGCACAGATAAGGCCAAAGGATGTCAAATAAGACCCCCACACGCTACACGCAATATCAAATATCTCAAGTCAATATCCACACAAAATAAGCCCCCACACTGGCACACACCAATCAATATAATCTCAAAATATAAACCCCATAGCCATTCTCCCCAACCCATAGCATGCTTTACCTATATATTAACTACCCAACTCAATCTGAAAGAAGTTAAACCATAACCTACCTCGAAACGATGAAATCCGGGCCTAAGTACTTCAATAGGAGCCTTCCCTTTTCAAACGGACTCGGAATCAACTAAAACACACAAATATAACATCTATGCATTAAAAGAAAACCAATAATACCCATTTTAAAATCGGGTCTAAAATAGACCTCGAAAATAGGTTTTGAAAATGAAGGGGTAAATCAAAATTTTTATTAAGAAAACCATTACCCATGATCAAAGGACTCATAGAAGAAAATCCAAGTGAAATTGGGTTTAATACGAGTGATTAATTGATGAAAAACCCTTTATAAACTTTTTGGGCAAAAATCCCAAAAATCCATTTCAAAATCACAATTTAAAGGAAGTTTAGAAGATCTAATCAAAGTAAAATGATGGAAAAAGGATTATGGAGCTAACCCAAGCTTGAGGATTGAAGAAATTGCCCCAAAACCCTCAAACCCGAAGCTCCAAAATTCAAAAATGGAAGAAAAATCATGGAATTGGGTTTATATACCAGCTCAACAAGTACCGCTAAAGCAGCTCAGTGACCGCTAATGCGGCACCTGACCGCTAAAGCGGTCTGGGCTGACTGGCTATGACCGCTAAAGCGGTCACATTCTGCTAAAGCGACTCCCGCTAAATCAGTCATGTGCCCGCTTTGGCGGTAGGCTTCGTGGATCTCTTGGCCACTAAAGCGGTGTTTGGCAACTTAAGCGGTAATTTACTGCTAAAGTGGCTGCACCAGATATCAGCTAAGGCTGACTTTTAGAAAATTTTCAAAGTCGCCAAATGGGACCTCGAGATTCGTTTGGAATCTAACAGAAATAAACCATAAATGCTACTATGCTAATTTCAATGTTCTGGACTCAATGGCGACGCCAGATTTTTGAAAAAACATTTTTTTCAATAAATTAACCTTTGAGATCCTATTTTACAATTTTCCAAATGATGAGTCGAAAAGAGATATAAAAGTCACGAAACTAAACCAACCATGCTACAAACCCAAAATAGACGCTCTGGATATACTGGTGCAATTCGTTTTGACATCCATCACTCAAATCAAGAAATGTTGACCGAAGTTAACTATGACGCTTTTCAAATCTCTAAAAACCACAAACTCGCACAAAACATTCTTGATCATATTGAGAACCCTGCCAACTATCCCCGAACCCCAAAATCAACATGAAACAACTACAAGAAAGGGTAACATAGTCAAAATAAATAAAAATGGAAAATCACAAAAATAGGTCTTTATAATATCTACCACTAAGATTCTAATTCATTCTAGAACTAAAATGCAAAGAAGTACCTGAATCGGTGAATAGCTGAGGGTAAGTACTACGTATGTCAGACTCGACCTCCCAAGTAGCCTTCTCAACTAAATGATGTCTCCACTAAACCTTAACTACAGGATATCTCTAGAACGCAATCGTTTAACATCCCTGGCTAAAATGGAGACTGGCTCCTCGATGAAGGTCAACCTCTCATCCAACTGAACTGAATCCTACCTAAGCACGTAAGACTCATCCAAACTATAGCGTCAGAGCATATATACATAAAAGACTGGATGAATGTCTGAAAAATCTGGAGGTAAGGCTAACTCATAAACAACCTCCCCAATGGTCTGAAGAATCTTAAAAGGTTTGATATACCTTGAGCTAAGCTTGCCCCTTTTCCCAAACCTCATCACGTCGTCATGGACGACACATAAAGGAAAACCCGATCACCAATACTATACTTCAAGTTATAAAGTTTGCGGTATGCATAGCTCTTCTGCCTACTCTAGGCTGCTCTAAGCCTATCCTAAATCACATGAACTCTATCCAAAGACTCGTGAAGCAAGTCAGTACCACATGGTCTAATCTCAGAAGTCTCAAACCAACCAATAGGAGATCGATAATGCCTACCATACAATACCTCGAAAGGTGCCATCTCAATACTTGAATGGTAGCTATTATTTATGCAAACTACGCTAGGCTAAATCCTTTTCCACTGACCTCCAAAGTCCAAAACACAAGCACAGATAATATCTTCCAAAACCTAAATGGTCCGCTCTGATTGACCATCGGTGTGAGGGTGGAAAGTTGTACTGAGATCAACCTGAGTACCCAAATCCTCCTTAAACTCCCTCCAAAAGCTATAAGTGAACACAAAACCTCTATCTAAAATAATAGACACAGGCACCCCGTGTTGACGAACAATTTCACTCACATAGATCGAAGCTAACCTCTCCGCACTGAAGGAAGTATGAATAGGGATGAAATGGGCTAATTTGATCAATCAATTCATGATAACACAAATGCTGTCAGAGCCATAAGAAAAATGAGGTAATGCACTCAAAAATTCCATGTAACACCCCGTACGTTCCCGAGTCTAGCTGACTACCGTAACAATTATGGGAAAATGGAAACATGAGAGAATTGATGAATTATGTATTAATTCATGTGGGCATTAATAAGCCCTATACAATTGGGCCCAAAATGAAGCCCAAAATCATAAGGAAAGACATGGCCCAACATGAGATTTTTGACCCATTCTTCCAATTTGCTCCATTTGACCAATCAACCTTTGCATTTAATGCTAAAGAAGAGATAAGAGTGACTTGAGGTACTATATAAAGAGATAAAAATCAGATTTTTATTACACTTGGACTCTCATGCCTTTCTAGACTTTATCAAAATTGCTTTTGGTCTCTCAAGAACCCTAAGTCATTCTTTGAGCCAAGATCATCTTTGTACAAGGCTTGGTAAGTGTTTATTATGATGTATTAATATATTTAATGGATAATATATGGTGTATATTGTGTTGGTTATGTTGGTGGAGTATTGATAAGTTCACTATGTGTGAAGTGTGCATGTTTGCTAAATCGGAGGATGGTTTTGCCTTGTAACTTTGAATATGTACTTGTGGTCTTGAAGGAAGTGAACTTGGTGGAGTAAATATTGTCATGTGAGATGTGATTATAGTCTTTATTTGTTTAACCCTTGTGTATAACATTTGTAATTGTTGTTGCGATGTTGGTTACAGATTTGGTGACGTATTGACCGTAAAGTGTAGTTTTGAGTGTTGTTATGTGTGTTGTGTGACCATGTATGAATTTTGGTGTTTAAGATGATCAAAAATATGTCAAAATAAGTTTTTTTATGATCATGGACCATTCATGGCACGAAAAGACCCCAAAAAAACCATTTCGGACCAAAACGGGCATCCGCCCCCGCAGACGGAGGCACCTGCGGGCGCAGATGCCAACACAGATGCCTCTGTCTGCTGCCAAAGTGCATCTATGTGCGCACCTCAGCCACCTGTGGGCGCACGTGGCAGCGCATGTCACCCCCAGATCCGGTTTTGTATGTTTTTGTACCTATTCGACCCCCAAAGGCCCCTATACCCTTTTTGGATGTAATTATCAACTTGTGATGTCGTTTTAATGAATTTAAAGTGTCGTAGGGAGGCGTACTGGACTGTATTAAGTATGGATGGTTGTTCATATGTTGTTATAAAGGAGTAATTGTGATGGAATGGTAAAGAGAAAAGCATAAAGGGTAAGTGTGATGTGAAATGCTATCGATGTATGATCTTTTGGTCAATGTGTGTGATGTTATGGTGTTGTTGATATGGAAATGCAGTGGATTGTATTGTAAGGGATGACATGACGTTATATGGTAGTCACATAGTTCATTGTCGTCTTGTACGCCTGTATAGTGACTAGTTGCTAATGTAAGTTCCGATATGAACTTGTATTGTAGAGTAAGACGTGAGGAAGAAGCTGGACTATTGTGTTCATACATAGGCTTTTGTATTCATACTTGGAAGTGAAGGTATGTAAGGTTACTCTTTCCGTATCCTTCTGCAGCACATAGTGTCCACCTTGTCGTTATACTTGTTCCATTACGAAGTGTATAGAGGTATCCCGTTTACGGTCATTAATTATTGTTACTCACATGTTCTTTGGTTAATGTTCCAAAAAGATCCAATAAGGTGCAATCACTAATGTGTTAACTTCATAGAAGTAAAGAAATGAAGTAAGAATAAAGTAATGTATATTGATTGTGTTCATGGGTGTTATCCATGGGGTGCAAACACCCGCATGATGATGTTAATCTATCCATGGGGTGAAAGAACACCCGCATGATGATATGATCTTATCCATGAGGTGAAAAGAATACCTGCATGACGATGATACTTTATCCATGGGATGAAATGAACACCTGCATGATGAGGTGCCAGACAGTATACGAGTGATGTAAATGAGAAGTAAAGTAAAGGCAAGAGAAAGAAAGAACGTAATGTACATGGTTCCCTACATAAACAGAATGGTGACCTATTCACATTGATTATTCACTTACATTTGTTTCCATTACAGTATTTCTATCTCACGTAGTTTTATTTGAGCCCTACATACTCAGTACATTTTTTGTACTGACCCCTTTGGGGAATTTACCTTACTTGCTGCAGGCGCAGGTTCTAGTAGACCTCTACAGTAAGCTGCAGGACATATACTGATCTTTGGTGAGCTCCAGTTGGTTCGGGGCTTTCCGTGTCCAAGTTGTACACTGATTTTGGTATTGTACATATTATGTAAAGCGGGGCTTATCCTGAATTTAGGTTGGTCATGTATGTATTTCCTTTAGAGGCTTTTGTAGACGTATGTGGGTATGTAAATGAATGTGAAGGAAAGAGATGTACGTCCGGTTGATTTGATGGCCTCGACGACCAAGTTTCTATATATCACATGTTCATGATTTTCGTTATTAGCCATTTACGTACTTACGTGATAGTGGTGATTCTTATGGAATGCATTTGAGTGATTGTAAGTAAAGCTTGGTTCTCTCGGGCCTTATCGGCTACGAGTGCCAACCACGTCCCAATGGGATTCGCGGCGTGACAAAAGTGGTATCAAAACAGGTCGTTCTAAGGGTGTCTACAAAGCCGTGTCTAAGTAGATTCTTACTTAATATGTGTTGTGCACCACATTTATAAGTAGGAGGCTACGGGACATTTAGGATGTGGTTTCTTTTCTTCAACTCTAGATCGTGCAATAGAGCCAGTGTTGTAAGTTAAATTGAAATTTGACCATGGTAAATGTTTCTCTTTGATATAGTAACCATTTCGGTCATGAGAAGAGGTAGAGAAAAAGGTAAGCAGGTGGATATGCCTGCTGAAGAAGGGATGAGTAGATTACCACCTGATCAAGCTAGTCAGGGTGGGGCAAATGCTGAAATCTTATCGCGGTCTTCCTCTACTTTTCCAGCTCCAGAAGAGCCAGTTGGTAGAGAAGTACCCGTAGAACCACCAATGAACGCCACAGATCAGGACCTTAGAAATGCAGTACATATGTTGACACAGTTAGTGGAAGCATAAAGTTAAGGACGAGCAGGTCCAATGACATATGATGATGATGTGGCTAGAGTGGCGAGTCGCAGAACATAGGATTTTCTGAAACTAGACCCTCCTATATTCACAGGGTCAGATCAGAAAGCAGATCCACAGGACTTCGTAGATCAAATTCAGAGGGCCTTAGAGGTTATGCACATGACGGGGGCAGAGACAGTTGAACTTGATACATACAGATTGAAAGGGAAAGTGATATTGTGGTACGAGAATTGGAAGAAATCCCGTGATATTGGTGCAAATCCACCTACGTGGGAAGAGTTTAAAGTGGCTTTCCTTGACCATTACTTGCCCTATGAGATCCGTAAGGCACGTGCAGATCAATTTCTAAATCTCCGTCAAGGAAATTTGAGCGTCAGAGAATATAGTTTGCAATTTAATTCCTTGCCTCGATATGCGCCAAGTGTGGTGGCTACGATGACAGACAGAGTCCATAGATACGTGGATAGGTTAGATCCATATTTGGTAAGGGATTTCACCATTACTGCCTTGAACAAAGACATGGACATAGCGAGAATTCAGGCCTTTACACAAAAAATGGAGGACCAGAGGCAAAGAAGTAAAATGCAGGACTCTGAGAGAGGGCCATCAAAAAGGGCTAGATCAATGGGACAGTCTATGGCGTCCCAAGGAGAGTTTAGGCCATGGGGTTTTAGTAGACCACCTAGACCCGCATTCTCTTATTCCACCGCAGGCGATCCGTCTCACTCCCGAGGATTCAGGGGCAGTCATATAGGGCAGAGTAGTAGGATGCCAAATTCACAGACAGCAGGGTCTTCTCGTCCACTATGCCAGTTTTGCAGACGATTTCATGTAGGTGAATGTTGGATGGGGATGAATGCTTGTTATTGGTGTGGTATGCCGGGTCACATAATGAGGGACTGCCCATGACGAGGCTTGGGTAGTATGGTATGACCTGCGGGGTCAACTGTGGCATCATCAGCATCGGTTCCTTCCTTAGGTCGAGGTGTACATCCTGCCGGTCGTGGTAGAGGTGCTGGAGAAGCAGCTAGTTCCAGTGGAGCCTGAATCGCACTTATGCTTTAGTGGACTGACAGAATTCAGAGGCTTCTCCTGATGTTGTCACAGGTACACTATCCATATTCTCATATAGTGTATATGCATTGATTGACCCCGGTTCTACATTCTCCTATGTTACTCCATTGGTTGCTGCAAAATTTGCAAAGTCACCAGAATTATTAATTAAATCAATTGAAGTGTCTACACCGGTCGGTGAATGTATTATTGCAAAAAGAGTATATCGTAACTGTGTGGTAACTGTGTGTGGTCATGATACATTGGCCGATCTCATTGAACTAGACATGGTGGATTTTGATGTGATAATGGGAATGGATTGGTTGGCTTCTTGTTATGCCACGGTGGATTGCAGGGCCAAGAAGGTGCATTTTTGTTTTCCGCAGGAAAATGTTCTTGAATGGCAGGGTAACGTAGGGGCACCACGAGGAAGATTCATTTCCTATTTGAAAGCCAGAAAAATGGTTGCCAAGGGTTATATATGTCATTTAGTACGAGTGAAAGATATTGAAGTGGAACCACTAACTCCGTAGTCGGTTCCAGTGGTCAATGAATTTCTAGATGTATTTCCAGAAGATCTTCCAGGCTTACCCCCAGAACGGGAAGTATAATTTGGCATTGATGTGATTCCAGGCACTCAGCCTATTTTTATTCCCCCATATAGAATGGCTCCAGCAGAACTGCGTGAATTGAAGGAGCAATTGAAAGATTTACTGGACAAAGGCTTCATTTGACCTAGTGTGTCCCCGTGGGGTGCACCGGTATTATTTGTACGGAAGAAAGATGGTACGTTGAGAATGTGCATCGACTATCGGCAATTGAATAAGGTAACGATCAAGAACAAATATCCCCTCCCCCGAATTGATGATTTGTTTGATCAGTTACAGGGTGCCAAGTGTTTTTCAAATATCGACTTGAGGTCGGGTTACCACCAAGTCAGAGTTAGAGAACAAGATGTACCCAATATAGCTTTTCGAAAATGGTATGGCCATTATGAATTTTTAGTTATGTCATTTGGACTAACAAATGCACCCGCTGTGTTCATGGATCTAATGAATAAGGTGTTTAAGCCATTTCTAGACGTGTTCATCACAGTGTTTATAGATGACATCCTAGTTTATTCAAGATCACCAGAGGACCATGCTAATCACTTACGGTAGGTGCTACAGATTCTCCGTGAGCGTAAGTTGTATGCCAAGTTCTCTAAATGTGAGTTTTGGTTAAAATCAGTTGCATTCTTGGGCCACATTGTGTCAGATGAAGGGATACAGGTTGATGCACAAAAGATTGAGGTAGTGAAAAATTGGCCAAGACCTGCGACACCCACGGAAATTCGTAGTTTTCTTGGACTGGCAGGTTATTACAGGAGATTTGTGGAAGTTTTTCCCTCTATTAATGCACCGTTAACAAAGCTTACACATAAGGCAGTAAAATTTCAGTGGAATGATGCGTGTGAGAAAAGCTTCCAAAAGTTGAAAGATAAATTAACCTCCACACCAGTTTTAGTGCTTCCCGAAGGTACTGAAGGTTATACAGTGTATTGTGATGCTTTCGGGGTTGGCCTAGGATGTGTATTGATGCAACACGGTAATGTCATAGCATATGCCTCACGACAGTTACCGCCACATGAGAAAAATTATCCCACTCATGATCTTGAATTGGCATCGGTAGTTTTTTGCTTTAAAGATATGGTGTCATTATTTGTATGGAATTCATGTTGATATCTATACTGATCACAAAAGTTTGCAATATCTTTTTAAGCAGAAGGAACTCAATTTGAGGCAACGAAGGTGGTTAGAGCTTTTAAAAGACTATGATATTGATATTCTTTATCATCCAGGCAAAGCAAATGTAGTAGCCGATGCATTGAGCCGCAAGGCAGTAGAAAGCACTAGGGGTCAGTTGACTGAAAAGTGAGAGATGATCAAAGATTTGTATCAACTAGCCAGCTTGGGAGTTCGCCTTATTGAATCTCCAGAAGAAGGGGTTATGGTGCAGAATGCAGTGGAATCCTCCTTAATAGCTGAAGTGAAAGAGAAGCAGTTTGCGGATTCTATGTTATTGCAGCTAAAGGAAAATGTACAGCAAAATTTAACAAAGGCATTTGATCTTACACAAGAAGGGGTACTCCAGTGCCAAGGTAGATTATGTGTACCAGATGTAGATGAATTGAGGAAACAAATTATGACAGAGGCGCATCACTCGCGCTATTCTATTCATCCGGGTGCTACTAAAATGTACCATGATTTAAAAGAAGTGTGTTGGTGGGGGAATATGAAAAAGAGCATTGCAGAGTTTGTCGCTCAATGCCCGAATTGTCAACAAGTGAAAGTAGAACATCAGAAACCAGGAGGTTACATACAATGTATCAATCTTCCAGTCTGGAAATGGGATAGGATTAATATGGATTTCATCACAGGTTTGCCTCGTACATTGCAGAAATTTGATTCTATATGGGTCATAGTGGACAGGCTTACCAAATCAGCCCTTTTTCTACCAGTCAAGACCACCTATACAACTAAGGATTATGCGAAGTTGTATGTGAAAGAGATAGTACGACTGCATGGTATTCCACTTTCCATTATATCAGACAGAGGAGCACAGTTCACAGCGCACTTTTGGAGATCTTTTCAGCAGAGTTTGGGCACACAGGTGAATTTGAGTACGACTTTCCATCCTCAGACTGATGGACAAGCAGAACGTACTATTTAGACACTTGAAGATATCCTACGAGCTTGTACGTTAGATTTTCAAGGCACTTGGGATGACCATTTGCCTCTTATTGAATTTGCTTACAACAATAGCTATCATTCAAGTATTAAAATGGCACCTTATGAAGCTTTGTACGGAAGGAAATATAGATCACCAATTGGATGGTTTGAAGTAGGTGAAACTACTTTTCTTGGGCCATATATTATTCATCAGGCTATGGAGAAAGTTAAAGTGATCCAAAAAAGGTTACAAACGGCCTAAAGTCGCCATAAGTCATATGCTGATGTTAGACGAAGAGGATTTGAATTTGCTATAGGTGATTGGGTATTTTTAAAGGTGCCATCGATGAAAGGGGTAATGCAGTTCTGTAAGAAAGGGAAATTGAGTCCACGTTACATAGGCCCATATGAATTTATTAAGAGATTTGGGAAAGTTGCGTATGAGTTGGCACTACCTCAAGAACTTTCCTCAGTCCATCCAGTGTTTCATGTTTCGATGCTTCGAAAATGCATAGGAGATCCATCTCGTATTGTTCCCATTGAAGATATATAGGTTATAGAGGATCTTACCTATGAGGAAATACCTATTGCCATTCTGGATAGACAAGTGAAGAGGCTGAGGAATAAAGATATAGCATCTGTAAAAGTACTTTGGAGGAATCAACAACTAGAAGAGGTCACATGGGAAGCTGAAGAAATGATGAAATCCAAGTACCCTCATTTGTTCCAAGGGGAAGAATGACAAGTATTTATAAGCTTTGAGTATATAGTTATATGATGACATGAAGAATGTTCCTAAACTTGTAATTGTTTACTTTGAAATGATAACACTAACATTCGAGGACGAATGTTCCTATGGAGGGGAGAACGTAACACCCCGTACGTTCCCGAGTCTAGCTGACTACCGTAACAATTATGGGAAAATGGAAACATGAGAGAATTGATGAATTATGTATTAATTCATGTGGGCATTAATAAGCCCTATACAATTGGGCCCAAAATGAAGCCCAAAATCATAAGGGAAGACATGGCCCAACATGAGATTTTTGACACATTCTTCCAATTTGCTCCATTTGACCAATCAACCTTTGCATTTAATGCTAAAGAAGAGATAAGAGTGACTTGAGGGACTATATAAAGAGATAAAAATCAGATTTTAATTACACTTGGACTCTCATGCCTTTCTAGACTTTACCAAAATTGCTTTTGGTCTCTCAAGAACCCTAAGTCATTCTTTGAGCCAAGATCATCTTTGTACAAGGCTTGGTAAGTGTTTATTATGATGTATTAATATATTTTATGTATAATATATGGTGTATATTGTGTTGTTTATGTTGGTGGAGTATTGATAAGTTCACTATGTGTGAAGTGTGCATGTTTGCTAAATCGGAGGATGGTTTTGCCTTGTAACTTTGAATATGTACTTGTGGTCTTGAAGGAAGTGAACTTGGTGGAGTAAATATTGTCATGTGAGATTTGATTATAGTCTTAATTTGTTTAACCCTTGTGTATAACGTTTGGAATTGTTGTTGCGATATTGGTTATGGATTTGGTGACGTATTGACCGTAAAGTGTAGTTTTGAGTGTTGTTATGTGTGTTGTGAGACCATGTCTGAATTTTGGTGTTTAAGATGATCAAAAATATGTCAAAATAAGTTTTTTTATGATCATGGACCATTCATGGCACGAAAAGACCCAAAAGAAACCATTTCGGACCAAAACGGGCATCCGCCCCCGCAGATGGAGGCACCTGCGGGCGCAGATGCCAACACAGATGCCTCTGTCTGCTTCCAAAGTGCATCTGCACACGCACCTCAGCCACCTGTGGGTGTAGGTGGTAGTGCAGGTCACCCCCAGATCCGGTTTTGTATGTTTACGAACCTAGTCGACCCCCGAAGGCCCCTATACACTTTTTGGATGTAATTATCAACTTGTGATATCGTTTTAATGACTTTAACGTGTCGTAGGGAGGCGTGTTGGACTGTATTAAGTATGGATGGTTGTTCATATGTTGTTATAAAGGAGTAATTTTGATGGAATGGTAAAGAGAAAAGCGTAAAGGGTAAGTGTGATGTGAAATGCTATCGATGTATGATCTTTTGGTCAATGTGTGTGATGTTATGGTGTTATTGATATGGAAACGCAGTGGATTGTATTGTAAGGGGAGACATGACGTTATATGGTAGTCACATAGTTCATTGTCGTCTTGTACACCTGTATAGTGACTAGTTGCTAATGTAAGTTTCGATATGAACTTGTATTGTAGAGTAAGACTTGAGGAAGAAGCTGGACTATTGTATTCATACATAAGCTTGTGTATTCATACTTGGAAGTGAAGGTATGTAAGGTTACTCTTTCCGTATCCTTCTGCAGCACATAGTGTTCACCTTGTCGTTATACTTGTTCCATTACGAAGTGTATAGAGGTATCCCGTTTACGGTCATTAATTATTATTACTCACATGTTCTTTGGTTAATGTTCCAAAAAGATCCAATAAGGTGCAATCACTAATGTGTTAACTTCATAGAAGTAAAGAAATGAAGTAAGAATAAAGTAATGTATATTGATTGTGTTCATGGGTGTTATCCATGGGGTGCAAACACCCGCATGATGATGTTAATCTATCCATGGGGTGAAAGAACACCCGCATGATGATATGATCTTATCCATGAGGTGAAAGGAATACCTGCATGACGATGATACTTTATCCATGGGGTGAAATGAACACCTGCATGATGAGGGCCCAGACAGTATACGAGTGATGTAAAAGATAAGTAAAGTAAAGGCAAGAGAAAGAAAGAACGTAATGTACATGGTTCCCTACATAAACAGAATGGTGACCTATTCACATTGATTATTCACTTACATTTGTTTCCATTACAGTATTTCTATCTCACGTAGTTTTATTCGAGCCCTACATACTCAGTACATTTTTCGTACTGACCCCTTTGGGGAATTTACCTTACTTGCTGCAGGCGTAGGTTCTAGTAGACCTCCACAGTAAGCTGCAGGACATATACTGATCTTTGGTGAGCTCCAGTTGGTTCGGGTCTTTCCGTGTCCAAGTTGTACACTGATTTTGGTATTGTACATGTTATGTAAAGCGGCGCTTGTCCCGAATTTAGGTTGGTCATGTATGTATTTCCTTTAGAGGCTTTTGTAGACGTATGTGGGTATGTAAATGAATGTGAAGGAAAGATATGTACATCCGGTTGATTTGATGGCCTCGACGACCAAGTTTCTATATATCACATGTTCATGATTTCCATTATTAGCCGTTTACGTACTTACGTGATAGTGGTGATTCTTATGGCATGCATTTGAGTGATTGTAAGTAAAGCTTGGTTCTCTCGGGCCTTATCGGCTACGGGTGCCAACCACGTCCCGATGGGATTCGGGGCGTGACATTCCATAGTGATTTGCTCCCACTTCCACTCCGAAATGGGTAATCTCTAAAGCAACCCACCTGGTCTTTGGTGCTCGGCCTTCACCTACTGACAATACAAGTAATGAGCTACAAAATTCACCATATCCTTCTTCATACCCATCCACCAGTAAAGCTGCCTCAAATCACGATACATCTTAGTCACTCCAGGATGAATGTAATACCTAGAACAATGCACCTTCTCCAAAATTGATCTCACCCAACCACCAACTCACAGTACACAGACTCTTCCACCAATCCTCAACACACCATAAGAATCAAGAGAGGCTTTCTTAGCTTCGCCACTCAACACCTTATCCTGAATCAATCTCAAGTAATCATAATCAAACTGGTGAGCCCGAATCTGCTTTATCAAGGAAGATTTAGCACCTATGAAGGCTAAAACAGATCGAGGTGTTAAATATCAAGCCTAACCATCTGGTTGGCCAAAGATTGAACCTTTAAGGCTAAAGGCCACTCTTAAGTCAAAAGATGAGCCAAACTTCCCATACTAGTCGACTTTCTTCTCAAGACATCTGCTATTACATTAGCCTTACCCGGAAGATACAAAATAGTGATGTCATAATCCTTAAGCAACTCGAGCCAACCATACCGTCTCATATTAAGCTCTTTCTAGGTGAACAAATACTGAAGTCTATGAAGATCTGAGAAAATCTCACGATGGACTCCATACAAGTAGTGTCTCTACAACTTCAACATAAAAATAATTGCGGTCAACTCCAAATCATGGGTAGGGTAATTCTTCTCATGAGACTTCAATTGACTAGAGGCATAAGCAATTACCTTACCTTCCTGCATAGACACTTCTCCCAAACCAACACTTGAAGCATCACAGAACACGGTAAAACCCATGCCCTTCTTGGGCAAGGTCAAGATAAGAGTCGATGTCAATAGCTCCTTGAGCTTTTAAAAGCTCTTCTCACATGCTTCCAACCATTAAAAAGTAATATTCATATGAGTCAACTTAGTCAAAGGAGCCACAACTGAAGAGAAACCCTTAACAAAACACTGATAGTAACTTTTCAAGGCAATAAAACTCTGAACCTCGGTAGGACTAGTGGGCCTAGCCCGATAGCGAATTGCCACAATCTTGGCCCAATCGACCATAATACCATCCTTGGTCACCACATTACCCAAGAAAGAGATAGAATCCCACTAAAACTAACACTTAGAGAACTTAGCATACAACTTCTCATCACACAACCTCTGAAATACAGTCCTTAAGTATATCACATGATCTGAATCATTCTTGAAATAAACCAAGATATCATCTATAAATACAATCACAAAAGAGTTGAAATATGGTCTAAACACCCAGTTCATCAACTCCATAAACGTTACTAGGGAATTGGTCAACAAAGACATGACGAAAAACTCATAATGGTTGTACGGAGTCTGAAAAGCTGTCTTCAGAACATCTAAAGATCTAATCCTCAACTAGCGATACCCGTATCTCAAATCAATCTTAGAAAACACAGAAGCACCCTGAAGCTGATCAAACAAATCATCAATATGAGGAAGAGGATACTTGTTCTTAATCATCACCTTGTTCAATTGCCGATAGTCAATACACATATGCATAGAACCATCCTTCTTTTTCACAAACAAGACAGGCGTACCCCAAGGAGAAACACTAGGTCTAATGAAGCCTTTACTCAACAAACCTTGCAACTGCTCCTTCAACTCCTTCAACTCAGTCGGGGCCATTCTATAAGGAATAATAGAAATAGAGTTGGTGCCTGGCTCGACATCAATAGGAAAGACAATATCATGGTTCGGAGGCACCCCAGGTAAATCCGTAGAAAACACATTCGTGAAATCGCGAACTACTCAAATAGAATCCATAGAAGGTGGTGAAGCAACACTCGTATCACGAACTTAAGCCAAATAAGCCAAACAACCCCTTTCTACCATGCAACTAGAATGTAGAAAAGATATAACCCTCTTTGGACCCGAATTAAGCATACCCTTCCAAGCTAGTCTTGGCACACCCGATGTAGCTAAGGTCACGATCTTGGCATGACAATCCAAAATGGCACGATAAAGGTCTAACTAATCCATACCCAAGATAACATCAAAGTCTACCCAAGTCTCACACCTCATAAAGGTAATCACACAAGGTCGGTACACCCGATCCACCACTAAAGAATCTCCTACGGGGGTAGATACATGAAGAGGCATAGTAAGAGGCTCACATACAACATCAAGTCCAGAAGCAAAATATGTAGACACGTAGGAGAATATAGATCCAGGGTCAAAAAACACGGAAGCAGACCTGTAGCAAACTGGAATGATACCTATAATAACTGCTTCAGAAGCATCTACCTCAGGCTCCTAGGTATAGCATAACACTGTCTATGTCTACTCTCGGATTGAGTAACCTTGCGACCACCACCACGAGCTCCCCTACCTTTACGATGAGCACCTCTAGCAGCACCTATACTACTCTAAGAACCACCTCTCACTATAGATATAAGAGTAGGTCTGAAAACATACCAGGGACAATCCTCGACCACATGGCCAAACTCATCACTTACGTAACACCCACTACGACTTGACACTATCTGAGAAGGTGTGGCTAAACTAGAACGACCACCCTGACTCAATGTCTGGCTACCCTTAGTCATAGAACCAAAAGGTCTACTACCTGATCCATGCAACATGGGTTGAACTAGCCTACCATGATAACCACAGGAACCTCTACTAGAGAAATCTCTACCTATAGAGGTGTGTCTACTGAGCTCACCCTGACGACGCACCTTCTTGGTGCCTCCCTGAGTAGCCTGGATAATAGACTCGGTCAACTTGGCATGCTCAATAATACTCTAAAAAAAAGCCCTTGAAACAACCATTTGAGATCTAGCTAACTGATAAGAACCATATAACCCCTTTATGAACTTCTGAATCCTCTCAGATTCAATGGAGGTGCTAGCGGCAGAATATCTAGACAAGGTATGAAAACGTACCTCATACTCAGCAATAGACATGGAGCCCTGTTCCAAATGATCAACCTTATCTCTCATTTGATCTTTCAAGCTAAATGACACAAACCACTCCAAGAAAGTCTCAAAAAACTGAGTCCAATTCATAACAGGAAAACCTAATGGCCTACAACTAGCATACGACCTCCACCAATCCCTAGACAGATTCGTCAATTGATAAGTACTATAAGCAATTCCATGAGACTCAAGAGATCCAAGATTATGTAACTTTTCCTGACAATCAATCAAAAACTCATAGGCATCCTTGCATATAGCTCCTTTATACTTTGGTGGAACCAAGTGAATGAACATCTTAAATCTCTTATGATCCACAGAAGATATAACTGTACCGAAAGCAACTAGAGTAAAAGTAAGTCTGGCAGGCTATGAACCCATTTTTGGGGGTATAATAGATGATGGTTGTACCCCTTAACTCAGAATTCCATAATCAGATACTGGCACAGAAAGTGGAGCACCACTCTAAGTCTGTGGAATACCATGAGTAGATATCGGTACCGATGGAGAAATCTTACTTGGAGTTAGAGTAATACCATAAGAAGACATTGGCACTACCGATGGTATGACACTTAGAATTAGAGGAACACCTGGTGCACTCAAAGGAACTCCCTATAAATGTGTTAGCAAAAGAATTAACAAGCCCTCCAATACTAGGGTAGCAGTACCCTATGAAACCTTAGCCGGCCCCATACTCTCTGCATGCCCAACCTCAGGGTCAAGGGAGATCCCCCTAGCACTACCTATAACCGGGGTAGGTCCTCATGCCCGTTCTCTACTTTGGGGTCATCCACGACCCCTACCTTGCCCCCTAGTCTGGGCTCCATCCTCGGGTGCTGGCTCAGCATCTATAGCCTCTCAAGATCTAGTCCTCACCATCTGCTTAAAAAGAAGTGGAACACAACTTATAACATTGGGTAAGAATAACGCACATGATAAAGAATAAAATTAAGGAAGTTTTCCTAAAGATATCTTATAGCCTCTAAAAGATATATACAAAAATCTACATACTAATCCACGAGACTCTACTAGAAATCCGACTTTTACACTTATGAGACCGGTGAAACCTGACGCTCTGATACCAATTTGTCACGACCTAAAATACGGGTCATGATGGTACTTATAGTGGCAAGCCTTGATAAGTAAGACAACTCACCCAAATTGATAGATTTAGGAAAAATGCAATGACAATATAAATAAGGAAAAATTTCTCGAATGAAACCAGACCAACAATTATGATAATGGCGGAAGTCTGAAATAATAACATAAATAAATCCCAAAATGGTGTCATAATGTGTAGAGTACCAACCCAAAATACTGAATACAATCTCTCTCTGAATCAAAATAAAGACACAATAGGAATAGAATGAGATCTGGGTCTATCCTGAACTCTAGAACGATCCAGTACCTCAAAGTCTGACAAACCACTAACAAATTCAACTGTTGTAAACCGCACTTGTACTAGGATCTGCACCAAAAGAGCACAGTAGGGATGAGTACGGGTTCACTTGTCCTCAGTAGATATCATAGTCCAACTGAACAAAAAAGAAATAACATAGATAAAAAAAATTATGAGCATGTAAACATGTAAGCAGAAAAGTTCCCAATCGATAACTCACATCGTCTCCACAAACAGTTCTAATATAATAACGAGATAAACAACACAAGTAAACATAGAAATATAAAAATTCAAGTCAAGAACAAAGAAACCACAGAATATACGAATGCAATGTAATGCAATGGTAATGATGTGGTGTAACGGTGAAAGTCATCGCATGACTTTTAGTATATACCTACCGAGTTTGCAACTCCGCAATAGGACCAATGGGGGGTTCGCGACCCATATACTTTATCTCATATCTTAATCTCAATCTCAATCTCAGCACAACTCACCTCTCCGACTCGTGTTCACCAAAAAGGTTTTTATGAAAATGTCTCATTTTATTTCAAAAACAATGTTCCTCAATGGTACCAGTATCTTATGAATGTATATGTATGGAATGAAGATATAATTCTCACAATCAGATCAGTATGAAGATATTCAATCAATTCAATATGATGTATATATGTAGGTGAGCTCAGAAATCAACTCAATATGTCCATAATTCATGATTCATCAACTATAAATGGGCACCATTAGAATAAATATGAATGTAAGGCATCATAAATATCATATCAACCCCTAACTCGGGTATTTCAATTATGATGAAGCAAGAAATGCTTAATAAGGCCTATAATAACAATTTTAGCCCCCCCCCCCAAGAGCATTATATCAAAAAATAAGGCATCTAAATACACAGATAAGGCTAGATGATGTCAAATAAGGCCCTCACATGGGCTACACACAATATCAAATATCTCAATTCAATATCCACACAAAATAAGCCCCCACACGGGCACACAATAATAAATATAATCTCAAAATATAAACCCCATAGCCATTCTCCCCAACCCATAGCATGCTTTATCTATATATTAACTACCCAGCTCATTATAAAAAACTTAAGCCATAACCTACCTCGAAACGATGCTATCCGAATCTGAAGTGCTTCAACACGGAGCCTTCCCCTTTCAAACAGCTGCAGAATCAACTAAAACACACAAATATTGCATCTATGCATTAAAACAAAGCCAACAATACCCATATTGCCTATATTTAAACTGGGTCCAAAACGAATTTTGAAAATAAATAGGTAAAATCAGAATTTTTATTTAGAAAACCATTATCCATGATCAAAGTGACTCACAAAAGAAAACCCAAGCGATATCGGGTTAAAAACGTGTGATTAATTGATGAAAAACCCTTTTTAACCTTTTCGGGCAAAACCCGCAAAAATCCATTTCAAAACCACAATTTAAAGGAAGTTTAGAAGATATAATTGAAGTAAAATGATGAAAAAAGGATTATAGAGCTTACCCAAGCTTGAGAAGTGAAGAAATCGCCCAAAAACCTAAAACATGAAGCTCCAATACTCAAAAATGGCTGAAAAATTATTTAATTGGGTTTATATACCATTCCAGTAGGTACCGCTAAAACAACTAAGTGACCGCTAAAGAGGTCACCTCTAAAGTGGCACCTGACTACTAAAGCGGTCTGCACTGACCGGCTATGACCGCTAAAGCGGTCACTTTTTGCTAAAGCGGTCATGTGCCTACTTTAGAGGTAGGCTACGTGGATCACTTGGCTGCTTAAGTGGTCACCACTAAAGTGGCTACACCAACTATAAACTAAGGCTGATTTTTGGCAAGTTTTTCAAGTCTTCGAATGGTCCATTTGGATTTTTTTAGGATCCATCAGAAATAAACCAGATATGCTACGCTGCTAATTTTGATGTTTTGTACTCCATGGCGATGTCAGATTTTAAAAAAAAAGATTATTTTCAACAAATTAACCCCTGGGACCTATTTCACAATTTTCCAAATGAAGGGTTGAAACAAGATATAAAATCCTCAAAACTAAACCAACCATGCTACTAACCCAAAATCGACACTTCGGATCTATCGTTATAGTCTGTTTTGCCATACGGCACTCGGATCAAGAAATATTGACCGAAGTCAACTATGATGCTTTTCAAACCTCTAAAAACCACAAACTCGCACAAAACTTTCTCGATCGCATTGGAAACCATGCCAACTATCTCCAAAACCAAAAATTAATATGAAGCAACTATGGGGAAGAAAAAAATGGTCAAAATACAAAAAAATAAAAAAAATCACAAAAACAAGTTTTTACACCTATTGGGATATAATTGGTGATGATATCATTAGGTTGGTATTGGACTTCTTTGCTGGTAATACACTTCCAAAATCCATCACTCTACTAACTTGGCTCTCAATCCTAAAAAAGATAGTGTGCAATCATTTTCGGATGTGAGACCCATCAGTCTCAATAATTTTGTCAACAAGATTCTTTCAAGAATTGTTCATGATAGATTAGAAGGTATCCTTCCTAGGTTTATATCTCCTAATCAATCAGGCTTTGTCAAGGGTAGGAACATTGTTGAAAATATGTTATTAGCACAGGAACTGATTACATATATAAGGAAAAGAGGTAAACCCTCCAAAGTTGTTCTAAAGCTGGACATGGCTAAAGCATATGATAGGGTTTCCTGGTACTTAGTTGATGAAAGATCTCAAAAATATGAGTTTTTCAAATAGAGTGGTTGATGTGATTTGGAGACTGATTTCTAATAACTACTACTCTGTGTTATTAAATAGGTAATTAGTTGGTTTTTTCACTTTACTAGGGGGTGAAACATGGGGATCCTTTATCCTCTGCTCTTTTTATATTATCTGTTGAGGTCATGACAAGAGCCCTGAACCAGCTCTTTGAGGATGATGCTTATGTGGGATATGAGATGCCTAAGTGGAGTTCAAATCTTAATCACTTAGCATATGCTGATGACACCATAAGTTTTTCCTTTTCTAATGCATATTCTATGGAGAAAATTATGTTAATTTTATAGGAATATGAGAAGGAATCAATCCAGAAGGTGAATGAGGATAAAAACATTGTCTATATGCATAAGAACACGATGAATTACAACAAGTGGAGCATGTTACAGGGATGGTGAAAGGTTTTTTTCCCCTAAAATATCTTGGGTACCCTATAGCTCACTCAAAGAAGAAGAAGGAGAATTTTCAGACTTGTTTGACAAGATCAGGAATAAATTACAAGCATAGAAGGGAAGACTACTGTCCTATAGTGGAAACGAAGTGATGTTAAAAAGTGTTCTTCAGAGTGTTCCCATCTATGTACTTTCAATTGTTCCTTCAAAAAGTGTTCTAAAAGACATTCAAAGAATTTTTGCTAAGTTCTTTTGGCATAACAAAGAGTCAGGCAGAGGCAAGCACTAGTCTGCTTGGAAAAAGGTTTGTCTACCAAAGCAAGAAGGAGGTTTGGGATTTAGATCCCTGGATGATGTTTCACAGGCTATGAATTCTAAGTTATGGTGGATATTTAGAACACAAAGCAATTTGTGGACTAATTTTCTTTGGAACAGGTACTATAAAAAATAGATACCAGCTCTGGTGTCGTAGAGAGGTGGGTCTCAAATGTGGAAAGCTACGATGAGAAACAGGGAAAAAGTAGAACATTTTCTTTGGTAGGAACCAAGAAGTGGCAGTTCTACCATATGATTTGATAACTGGACCAACACTGGTCCACTGTTTATGCACTAATCTGAGGTACACATATACCATCCTCTGAAAGATTTTGGAGAATTTCTCAAAGAGGAGGGTTGGAAACATGAGATTATGCAGAACTTTCTCCCTAGTTATGTACTAGATCATGTCAGAAATAATATGGGGCCTATTTGCTGTGAAGATGTGATGGATAAACCATGGTAGACCAAGAGTATTAATAAAAAGTTCACAACTAAAAGTTCCTGGGAATTTCTTAGACATAGAGTTGATAATAATGATGATTTGAAGGCTATTTAGTGTAAGGATTTACCATTCAAATACTTTTTTTTTTGACTTGAAGAGTATGGTTAAGGAAACTCCCTGTAGCTTCCCTAATACATGAGTGCAATCCTAAAATTAATGCTAATTTTGGTTGTTGTAATAGTCCTGAGAGTGAAACTATTGAACAGATTTTTTTCAAAAGTGAGGTTGCTGTAAGAATATGGAATCACTATTATGGTGGGGATGGCATTATTGAGAATAGACTCAACTTGAAACAGAGTGTGAAAAAGTGGAGACAACAGGAAGGAAATGGTAGAATAAAGGTTGTTTTTACTGTGGTTCCTATCCTAATTCTCTGATTTTTATGGAAGAGAAAAAATACAATCTTACATGGTGGCACATATCAGGAGAGGAAGGTTATATGGGAGACTAATGACACTATTATCGATTTTTTTAAACTGAGGTTTAAAGTGGAGATTGTAGGAAGTAATTAGTCCAACATAGTTGATGAACTATTGAAATATAATAGTACCTACTGTTAGATTAGTGAGATGGATGCCTCCTAAACATGGTTGGTTCAAAGGCAATACTGATGGTGCATAAAGGGGAAACCCTAGTCCTAGTTCTTTTGCTTTTTTTATTAGGAATTATGAAGGATATTTGATGGTTTCTAAAGGTGCTAGAATAGATGATGCAACTAGCTTGGTGGCAGAAGCAATAACTATCAAAGAGTGTCTAATTTTTTGTAGAGATAAGGGCATCCAACAGATTATAGTGGAGACTGACTCATGGACTATGTTGCAAAAATTCTTAAGGGGGAATGGGATACACCATGGTGTGACAATGATTGTCAACTCTATTAAATTCCTGATGAGTAGCTTAACAGTGAGAGTGATACATTTCCTTAGGAAAGGTAACACTCTTGCTGATTTTTACTCTAACCTAGTGTTTGATTTTGCAGGTGAGGTTCAATTTAACAACTTTGGTGAAGTTCCAGCAAGGGTCAAAAGCATTATTAATCTAGACAAAGCAGGGACACCACAAATCAGAAGGACAATACAAGACACATGAAGCTAAGATACAGTTCACAATGTAACACAGAAATTTAACATCTTTTTGAGTCAAGTGAAAGTAGTTCTATTGTTATTTTGAGTTCAAACTCCGAATAAATGTGTTACTAATTCCTCTCAGTTTGTTCTTAAGGTTAGTGGTGGCATTATTTTGTAATAAAACTCATTCCATTTATTTAAGATATAGACTAAAAGAGGAAGAGGGAACAAAAAGATATCTCACAAGAAATAAGTCAAAAACAAACATGGACAATGTACATATGGAGTAAAATAGACTTCTTCAAGCAGCCACAAGTATCTGCAGGAAATAAATTATCCTGTGTGCAACACGGTAGACTAAAAACATTATTTTTTTGTAGAAATAAGGATTTGATATTACCTTAGTTGAAAGTGATTTTCATGAATATGACAACCTATACCAAGTGAAATTTGGAGTTTCGAATTCCAGCATATTCAAACAAAGGTAGGCTCTGATCTAAGTGATACTCCAGCTATGTTGTTATATTTCCCTGTTACACAAATTCAAGTATTAAATTTATAACCTAACTTTATTCTCGAGTAAATATCTTAGATTAGGTGGTGGTATTAGCTTTGATAGAAGCTTGGTCCACCAATTTGAGGAAAAGATGAAAGAAAGAGGAGAGGTTAAAATCAATGACTTAGCTGAATCGGAGATGATATACACTTGATCATTGGAGCTCATTGATGGATTTTGATGCTCAAGAACAACGATTAGCAACAACTCGAAGGAAAAAATTGGGGAAGAATATGAAGTGTCGTCAACTTTCCTAATTGCACGGATTAGGTATTGTTGTTGTTTTGATCTTGAATGAAGATTTTGTGTTGGACTTTATTGGGCTAGGCCACTTTTGGGCCTAGTCTTTATGAAAATTTGCAGATTTTTGTTTAATAAAAAGGGCTCCAAGCCCAATTTTAATTCAAAAAAAAAAAAAGAAGAAAAATCAGTTATCTTCGAGGGATTAGACAAGTGAACAACTTGGAAGGAACATAATAAAACATAATTTACCATATTAGTGTACTTTAACCAGTTATACCTACTTACTTAATTTTTTCCAGGTCTCTTATAACAAAGCACTATTAAAGATTACATAAAATTTTATTTTTAATGTCTATACTCCTTTTAATCCATGACTTCAAAACAAGCACAATCATATAAGGACTACTTTATACAAAAAATGATTTTTAAAAAATAAACCAAAAAATTATTTAGTAGTTCAATCATGAAGCAATCACATTAATTAAAATAGCAAATCAAGAAATTTAACCTATACAGATTACAAAGTTGATATACACCAGAAATT
This sequence comes from Capsicum rhomboideum, assembly GCA_031232105.1. NCBI lineage: Eukaryota > Viridiplantae > Streptophyta > Magnoliopsida > Solanales > Solanaceae > Capsicum > Capsicum rhomboideum. The sequence goes on from CP124716.1 coordinate 125,358,226, forward strand.
AGCTATGGAACAAGTTTTGTTAACCAATGAATGCAAAGGGAGATTGATAAGGAAAATAATTTAAGGCTTATATGTACTTTCAACTGAACAAATTATAAGGAAATAATATAATTTATAAAAATATAAGGAATTTGAATTTCTAAATTAAATTTATATTTTGGTAAGTAATTATGTAAGGTTAGATATAATTTCAAATTTCTAAAATCTAACTGTGAATAGATACAGTAGATTATTTACAAGTTTCCCATATTTTATAATATTTGATCCTTTAACAGATATAGTAGATTATTTACAAGCCTACCATATTTCATAGTATTGGATTCTTTTACCTCTAGTATGTCCTCCTCAGAGCACCTATAAAATACCCCTCATTGTCTCTTGATGTTCACAAACAATTGCTTTAGTTCTCTACTTCTTCTTTATATATTTTCTCCATTTTCTCATCTTATTTTAAGTTCTTCCTTATTACTGTTTCATAAATGTTCCAATTACCTATGACCTAAAAATTGTCCATAAAATTAACACAATTCTATGTTGGATCAATATTGTGTGGGTTCGCCAAATGAAATATGCATGTTCCCTAGTAGCTAGGGGGTACCTTTGATTGTACCCACTTCAAACTATAGTTACTTCTTTCAAAAGAAGCAGCTACGTGTCTGAAGTGGCTTCAATAAAAGGTTCCCCCTATATATAAGGGAACATGCATATTTCATTTAACATTTATTGCTTACATTGTGGTTTATTGAATAGCAAAAATGACTCTATTTTATTTTTCTGGTGATCACAACCTTTATGTAAGAATGTTGTTGAATCTTGTATGTGTCAAAATAGATGAATGTAAGATTTGTTCTTTTATAAAAAAATTCTTACTTTGGTGAGATTATGGATCTCCTCATATATGAGTATTCCTTGAAAATAATTATCAGTCCTAAGAATTATGGTCAAATGGTAGTTGGTTCAAAAATAGAGTATATAAAAACAATGGAGTTGGTAATGTTCATGAAATATCAGATTGAGACATAACTTTATTTAATTAAATTTGGTTCAGAGACCAATTTTATATATATTGAAATCAAATTCATACAAAATAATAAAAAAGTAAAAAAAAAAAAAAAGAAAGAGGTCTTCCAAAATTCTAGCCCAATTAAAGAAGCATAAAATAGTGACTAGTTCCCAAAGAATGCAATATCTCTTTGAATATAAGTGAATGAAATGTCTCTATCTTTCTCTATGATGAGCTACTGAAGCATGAGGAAACTCAATTGATGTTTCTTTGATCTTCAAACTTCTAGTTTGTATTCAACCTCTAATGGTGAATTCACCCTAGATTTGTTATTTCTAGTGCCTACTTCAATGGTTCCATTTGTAGATATCTAACCAAATTTTCTAATCACAAAAATATTGACCCTCTTAACAGATTTGAGAGTGTCTTCCTTCTCTTACTGAAGATTATTTTGATTCTTTATTTTTATCATGTTGATGACCATCTGGAAGCTCAAATCAATGTTAACAAAGTTCAGGCCCTGGATTTTACAATTCTTTGAGAGGCTTTTTTGTTGATGTATTTTTCCTTTGATGTATGTCTTAATCTGAGAGATCCATATGCTTTTCTATATTTTATTTCTCTCAGTTGTGCTTCTACCTCTTATGTGTTATATGATATTGTGTGTTGGTCTACCTATTTTTTCTCCTATTGTTTCTTGTATGTGTCAGGATTGTTCAATCTTCTATGTTATTATCCTAATTAATGGTATATGTGCTTTGTCTGTATTCATAATTTTTTCCCATGGTTTGGAGATCTTGAAGTTGTGACATTAACATATGTCTTCATGTTCTAGAGTTGAATTGGCAAGATAATTTGTTAAATGACTTCCTTCTCAGAATATATAATTAATTTTTATGGTTAGCCTCCTCATTGTCTCTCTGATTGAGACACAGTTGATTGAATGATTAAAGAGAAAAATTGTGCTAATACAAAATTTTGTTAAAAAAAACATCTAACATGATGAGATGCTCAAAAGTGTTTTGGAACTCACCCTTGGAGGTAACTTCTTAGTTAATGAAGAATACTTTGGATTGAATTATTGTTGTAAGTATGAAAAATCAGTGGTTCATAGAGCATACATTTAAATGTACTGATTGTTCAATGTAAAAGAGAGAATTTTCTTTCTTAAATATAGATTAGGCTACTTAGTTCACTATTAGATAGTAATAATCCTTTATATTGAAATGACAAAAATCAAAAAAAATCATATGAAATCTTAGAATCCAAATACCAAAGCAATGTAAGGTGAAGGGTGACTACAAAATTGGATTTCTTAGGCATAGACACTTTTTAATGAGATTTAATCTAATGGAGGACTTTGTAAACATGATGTCTAAAAATGTTAACTACACTAGTGCTAAGGATGGAGTGGCATATCAAATGAGACCCTTCATTTATGATGCCAAGTCTAAATCGAGTGAGGAGACAACCCAAGCAATGGCTTGGATTTCTTTCAGTAATCTCATTCCTACCTTTCTTGTAAGGGAATCATTATTTTCATTAGTTGTTGCTATGGGAAAGTCTATCCACCTAGATATGGCTACAATTAATAAGAATCGTCCCAGTTGTACAAGGGTTGGCTGCGAAGTTGCCAGAATATGTATAGCTGATGTAATGATCCTCATGATTGTTCCATATTTTCAACTTTTTATTCAAGATTATCCTTCTCGTTGGTTCTTTAAATTATTTATGAACTACAGGGATAGATGACACAATTTTTGAGGTGATCGGATGAGTTTTAAAGAAGAATTTTAATTTTAAAGGTTTGAAGTTTGAGAAGTTTGACCAAAGTCAAAATTTCAAGTTAACGAGGATGGATTCCAGTACCGACAGTTGTGTTAGGTCGGAAGGTGATTTATGACTTTGTTGGGTGATTGGTATGGATTCTGAGGTACTTGAAAGTTTTTTTGGGTCATTAGTTGGATTTAGTAGTTTGAAAAGCTTAGAGTTGACCACGATCAACATATTGTCAAGACGACCTCGAACTTGTGATTTGATGATTCCAACAAGTTTAGAACACATTTTTAATAGATCTTCATATTTTGTTTATATCCTAGAGGTTTCGAATAAATTTTGAGGAGTGATTCAAAGTTTTGGCCATTGCTGATGCGCCAGTGGATGGTTTTTTTGCTCTGCTCGTTCGCGACAAGAGACTCGCATTCGCAAAGGGAAATGTTTGTCCGACGAGTCTGGGTGTACTTAATATTCGCGGTGGATTCATCACATTCGTAAAAAGTTTTTCCAGGGTGGGTCATCGCGTTTGTGGGACTGGTTCGCGTTTGCAAAGAATTTCACTTGGCAGTGTTAAATTCCAATTACCAATTTCATAGTTTATAACACGATAATTAGATTATTTTCACGTTTTAACTAAATTAAGGCATAAAGAGCTACAAAGTCACACCTTGATAGTGACCTTTTCTTTAAACTTCTTCATAGTAATGGCAATGTTGATTCATTTTAGTATTTTCCTGTCATAATTTAACATTTTTAATTTATAACCAGCTCCTTCTACTTCATAAAATATTATAAAACTAGTGCAAGTGAATGTTGTTCGAGTTGATGAAAATCCCACATTGATTGGAGAATGGACTTGCGGTCTGCTTTTATGGACATGGACAATCCTCCCCTCATGAGCAATGTCACGGCCCAATTTCTCAGGTCATGATGGTACCCACCTTATCCCACTGGTAGGTAAGCCAACTTATAGACCGAAATAGCTAGTAACGGACTAATAAGAAAGGCAAAAGCAGAGCTAAATAGCACAGAGAAAGAAAGCAAGAAGAAAGTAACTATATCCCCAAAACCTGGTGAAGTCAGTACAGGAGCTTCTAATACAATAAGAGTACAAAGTAAAAATACAGAGTAAATAAATATATACAAAGTCGTGAAATATAAAAGTAGAAACCAGTCTAACAATAAGAGAGAGAGAGAAGAAACAACTCTGAACGACAGGAGCTCACCCCGAATCTCTGATCTATGGAAGCTCCGCACGATGCACATGTCAGTGGCAAGAACTTGTACAATGATCTGCAGGGTGCAGAAGTGTAGTATGAGTACCAACATGAGGTACTCAGTAGGCATCAGTCGACTGAGCTCCAAAGACAATGTAAGTATAAATAACATGTAAAGCAGGAATAAACATTAGAGACGACTACCTATAAAATAAGACATGATAATACTAAAGGAAATGTAAGGATAAACTATCATACCCTACAAGTAATCTGAGATGAAGCTATGTCAGTAAGTAGCTAGTCAACGTGTGATAGTATAGTGAAGATAGAGATACATAATATTCAATAGAAGTATGAAGGAGGAGATATACAAGAGATACATAATAGTAATATGAAGAAAGGGTATATGTGTATATATAATAACATTACAAAGAAAACCGGTCATATATCATAAGAATAGATAAACCGGGAAGTGCTAACCAAAGGGAGCTAGTCTAACAGCCTAAATCTCACAAGAATTACGATATCAAGAAGGGAGCTAACTATAGCATAAACAGGGTCTCTAATCGAAATATGTATACCCATAAGATGGTTTAATGATAATAAAGCTTACCAAAATAAGAGGGGAAATGGGTCAGAAACGTATCAATAACCATGAGTACTAGTCCATAACTAGCCTACCACAAACCATATGAAAATAACCACGCAATAATATAACCAGCTAACCCAGACAAACAATAAACTAACCGGGCCCCCATAAGCCAGAAAGGCACAATCAATCAGTCAACAAACAACAAACATAACTCACACCTATGCAGCCCCCCAAAAGAATGATAGCTACAAGTGCCAAACAATCATACTGGTGATAGACGAAGCATACGAAAGAATGAGAACCATGGAAAGAACCAAACGGAGCAAGATAAACCAAATACTATATCCAACACAAGTGTATACATCCCCTCCAGCTCAACAACTTGCAAAGGCAGAACCTACAGCGACCATCCTCCTCCGATATTATGGCTCACGAACAGAGGGGCCCATAGGGGACTCGAGATATCCATATACACTGCCTGGTCCTAAACCAGGACTTCAATAAACCAAATCCACAACCGTAGAAATATCAAAAACTGGAATCAAATAGGAACCATAGGGTAATAACAAGGGGCCTGATAATCCATAACTATATGATGACAATAGCTGGGTTTGAACCAGAACTATATAGCAATAAAAAGAGGCCTGATAATCCACATGATAACTGCCAAAACAAGGCTCCCAAAATTGTAACTATGAACAGATGCCAGACTCGAACCAAAACTCGTAACCATGGCATAACTAGCTATGATCCAGGAGTCCTAAGCCAATCACCAACCCATTTATTCAAAAAATTTAGTCTGGAGCAGTCAAAGATCAGCTACTGCGCTCCCCAAAGGTAATGAAACTAAAAAGAGGTGCTCTCAAGTCTAAGTAAACCCATACCCAAGGTAAAAGCCAAAGGAAGTGGTCATAAGTCCATCTAAGCCTAAAAGAAAGTCATTCGAAGCATTTTACCTAAGAAGGGCAATGGAACGCACTACCAGACCTTAGTAACCCAACCTAAGGCAACACCTACCAAAACCTAGGCTAAGGTTTCTCAACCTCGTCCCAAGGTACTAAGGAGCTAAGTCTAGTTTTAAGGGCGGACTATATACTAGCATAAGGGTGAACGGGCCTAAAATCTGGCATAAAGGGGCCTTAACCGGCTAAAATAAGTGTAAGAATGCGGATAATGAATGCATGCCATCACTAGTATCAAATCAAACCAAATGTAAGCGCCGAAAATAACTATAAACTAAGCCACAACTCCTTTAAGGCATAAAGAACTAACCTGGTGTCCATGGTCTCGTAACCAAGGCTTCGGGCCCAATACTGTAATATACAAAACAGTAAGAGTATATACGTATATGTAAAAAGTCAGACGTGTGATCAATGGGAAACATCATTCTTCTAGGTGGGTTTAACCGAGGAAAAATCATCAAAATAGATAAGTAATGCTCCAGCCCCTACACTAAGGATTATCAGTGCCAACCTAAGGTTGAATACATAAACAATAAGGCTTAACAACATGCTAAAACTACGGCAGTATTCTAGGCGAAGGCTCAAGTTACAATTTTATACTAAATCCCCTAAACATGCCAAATACTAATACAACTAGCACTAACCATATCTTATAACCCCCACCTAACATGCAATCAATGCAATACATAGTCTTAAAAAAAAAAGTAGACCGAAGCCTACCTCAAAGCTGAACTGCAATCTCGAACCGACCACAAAACGTTATCTCCTCTCCACTATCTTAAAATGCTGACGCGCTATCAAATTCATAAACTACATGTTAATACGAGTAAAATAAGACCCATATTGCAATATAAAAGTTTGGGCTAAAAATTGGGTCAAGAATAGGCCCCTGAGGCCCACATACAAAATTCTAAAATTGAACCCATCGCAAGGTCCCTCAAAGGACAAGGAACTCATGCCCAAAAATTGAGCAAAAATGGAGTCTCAATTGGGGCTCAAATCAGCCCCAAGAGCTAAGGAAAAACAAGGATGAAATCAAGAATTTAACGGACAATTGAGGAGAAACTTATGGAATAAAGACGGGAAGGTGACCACCAATGTGTTCCGGACTCAAACCCAGCTCTAATTCACAATTGCCCTTACTTTCTTGAGCTCACAAGATCATAAATAAAGGAAAAGAGTTAGAAAAATGGCTAAAATTCAAGTGAAAGGGAAATATATAGATCCAGCAGTGACGGATAAAGCAGCCACTTAGCCAATAAAGCAATATTTGACCGCCAAAGTAGCTAGTACAGAGGGATGAGGCACCACTTAAGCGGCACCCTGATTGCTAAAGCAACATCTGCTGAAGCGGACATGGACCGATAAAGCGACCCTTGGTCAGGTACCCAAGGCCGCTAAAGCGGCACAAGGTTGCTAAAGCAACCTCCGCTAAAGAGGCTCCAAGACCACTTTGGCGGTTACACCAGATACCAGACATCAGAATTTTTACCTAATCTAAATGAACTCTGACCGGGTGTTTGGGATTGGTTCAAAACCCCGTGCGCACAAACCAACTATGCTACCATACCAGATTCGACATTCCAAACTCAACAGAACCATCAAATTTTTCAACCGAGGTTGTTTAGACAAAAAGTGGGCCCCGCATCCATGGTTCCATTTTTCACCCAAATCTACCCAATAGCCCAAAATGAGTCTGGAAGCCTCGAAACCCAGACCAAGGGTCTTCCTAGCCTAAAATTAACTTTTTGGAGCTGTTGGAACTGTCAAAATTCTCATTCAAGGTCGTTAACTAGGAGTTTTGGTCCGAGACCAATTCTTTAACAACGAAAGCTCCAAAATAAAAAACTAAGCCTAAAATCCAAACGAACTATCCAATAATCAAACCGACAGTTAAGTAAGTCATAAATAACCTATGGCCACTAAGGGAAGGCTCAAAACACCAAAAATGCACAGAATCAAGAAAATGACCAGGATGATCATTATAATATCCACTACTAAAAGGACTTTTATCCGCGAAAGTCAATGGATAAGAAGAGCCCAAATGCTCGAAGGGATAAGGTACTAGTCCTGCATGCTCCAAGTAAGACTCCCCAAACAACCTCTAAGGTAAACCAATGTTTTTAAGGGATTTCACCATAGATATCCCTTTTATCCAAAACCTTACTTCACCTTCTAAATAGCCACATCTCAAGCTCAATAACCAACTAGCCTCCAACTAAATCGAGAATGGTTAATGCATGCAAACCCAAACTGCAGCATACTGATATCTCACTGAAGCAAGCAAAACTAAGCGGATTCTCAACCAAGCTAAAGACAACTCAAGGCATGAATCATGCAGCCAACTCCAAATTCTAAATCTAACCTTCTCTTGCCTTTCCAAATGTGATGTCTACTCTGAACTGTACAGAATCCTTCAAACATCATCCTAGCTCTACCCACATAATCACATCGCACTTATCCTCCAGGGAATGAAGTTGATCCTCTGAAGATCCACATAGACTAATATATGAATAATGGCCAATAAGGTCTACCTGAATACTCAAATAATGATGACCAACATTTACGATCTCCACCAAGACATGAATTGGTCTGAATGACCCTCAAATCAATAGGCATGAGTCTGAAGCACAAACTCTCGAGACTGAATAACCTGCTTCAGAATGCCCCACCAACTTAGGTGAAACTACGCTAAGCCCAACTCGAGTACACTTCTTCCACTGAGCAGACAATCAAAATTCTATTGAAAACTGAGAACCAAGGTCAAAAACAGTAGAAACCAATAACATATGTCGACGGACCATCCTCCGAGCATCCATCAAGTATAATCTACCTGGGCTAAAGAAACTGAACCGATATGTAATGAGTAGGCCTAGCCAACCTATCGATGAAGTTTCAACTGGATTAAATTTTGAAACAAAGACTGCAACTAAGTTACGCAATCCATAGTTGTAACCTTCAAACCAAATTTGAACTACTAGATCTCAACTATCCAAATCAAACCCGTTGACGCACAGTATTCACATTCCAAAATCTATCATAACTTTCAAGCCACCGTTCAAGAAGGTCAAAGTCCCAAAACTACACCCCATAAGTTTTCACGGGTATCAAACACTCAAACCAATCTCGCTATCAGAATTTCAGTATTTACCCAATGATCCTTACAAGAAATGAAACCAAAATATTATCGAAGAACATAATCGCAATGGAGGAAAACCATCGGCTAAAGACAATCAACTCCACCTCTGTTGAAGGGCATAGTACGTCAAGGCATAACCAAGAACTCACCAAGGCTGCAAACAGTACTAGTGATAGCCAAAACTCGAGCAACTCAGAGGAGTACAACTTTAACCTGAATTTGGTCAATCTAATACTTGATCTATGGCCAAGAATACCAATAAGTACATATTATCAAGTAAAAGAACTCCACAAAGTCATATTAGGACAAACCAATATCGAGATGAGAAATTTCTGAATTTACCCATTTATACTAATTTTAAATAGGCTGAATCATGAACCACATCGCGAAAAGAACGGAGTGTCTAACTCACTATCAATATCAAGATCAAGAGCACTACCATGCAATGAACCAGACAACATAAAAAACAAACCTTGGACTTATCAACAATGGAAGCGGGCTATAGAAAAGATCGCAAAGCCAAAATCTCCATAAAACCATGGAAGGCCAAACCTTTTTTCACTTTCACAACCTGCTCAACAACCGACCTAAGGTAGTCGTCTAAGCCAACAAACAAGAATAACAAGAAGAGGGAAATACTAACTAGATAATGCTAGTCTAGCCGTCTATCAAGTAACAATCCATCAACGTCAAAACAATGACAATAATAACAATAGCATAAGTTACAGGTGGTATAAAAATGAGAAACACAATGAGTACTACTCTAAGACTACAACAAGGCCAAAATGCCAAAGCAACGAGATTTAATCCCAAGTGCTACACCCTGAGGAAATCACAACACCGTTCCACTCAATCCACTACTAAAAGAAATTATCTTTGGGGGTAGACAAACATGTATAAATCTACACAAAGGCATAGACGATCAATATAGTAATATTTAGGCATGTAACCACCGTTGGGTATGAAAACCCCAACATAATTCAACTAGAATCTAAAAGACAGAAGTCAAAGGCGCACTTATAACAACAGAATTTAAAGCCATAGCCCCGGGCCTGCCCAAAAAAAATATGACTCTAAACACACCTGATCTCAGACTGAGCATCTGAATGACCAACTGAAAGATTGAGTGCACTGCTTCTAGCTGACGGCGCCACATCCCTAAGAGACTGATCCAACTGCACTAACTTCCTAATAATCCCATGTCAGGGACACTCTCTGGACCAATGACCTATCTCTCTATAGTCATAACCAACCCCCATAGCTCTAACCTAGTGAGAAATAAGAGTTGATCCCAACTGGATGACCAACACATGACTGGGGCACTCCTTAGACTAATGACCAATCTTTCCATAATCAAAACATGCCATCGAAACTCTTTGATGCTCTGAACCAGCTGACCCAGAATGGCCGCCACAGCCTAAAGACCTAGATCAAGAACCCCATAATGCCTAACCTGAACTCTTTCCACTACGACAATAGCGAACTCTCTAAAGGCCACCTATAATCTGAGTTACTACCTGTACGAACCTGATAGGCCACAAGTGTTGCTGACCTCTACTAGGAGGATCCCTACCTCTGGATAAAATACCACTAACACTATACTACTGACATGGTCTTTTGCCACAACCTCCATACATCTCAAGACATGCCCTTTCTGTAGTCCTCGTATGATTAACAGACTGAAGGAAAATGGACCCGGCTGTTATCAAATTCTCTTATGCCAAGTAGAGTGGTAAATCTAATCCCCTAATAAATCCACGCACCATCTCATTCTCAGTATAAAATAACATAGGAGTATGTCTAGCCCACTCGAGAAACCCAATGTCATACTCTGAAACTAATAAAGTGCCCTGCTAAACACCAACAAATCCAACTATGGCCTGAGAACCACTCGGTGTTCTGAGCACCACCATCAACTGGAAAGTATCCACAAAAAGACTTAGAATACCTAACATGGTATCCTGAAAAGCTAGGCAGTCACAAATTTTGTCAAAGCCTAGGCTGGCCCCAGACCCTTTGGCTGACACTGAAAATCCCCGATACTAAGCTCTAACTCCTTGGTCTGACTCTACACTGAAACTCAAGCAACATGTGTAAATTCCTATCCGCATCTATTGGTAATCTCGTTCTATCCATCTGAAAAGGAGTGGAGTAAAAGGAGGTAGTTAGAAGTTTAACAAAGTCAAGACACATGATAAGGAATCAAGAATTGGAATTTCCTAAGAATACCCTATAGCCTCCCAAATATAGGATGCAGACGTCATCATACCGATCCACGAGACTTTACTAGGCACTTTACTCATGTAGCAACAACACTGATAACCTATGTTGTGATACCAAACTGTCACACCATGATTTCTCAGGTCATGATGGCACCCACCATATCCTACCGGTAGGTAAGCCAACCCATAGTCTGGAATAGCTAGTAATGAACTAATAAGAAAGTCAAAAGCAAAGCTAAATAGGAAAAAGAAAGAAAGTAAGAAGAAAGTAACTATATCCCTAAAACCTGGTGAAGTCAGTATAGGAACTTCTAATATAATAAGAGTACGAAGTATAAAAGTACAGAGTAACTAAATATATACAAAGCCGTGAAATACAAAAATAGAGACCAGTATAACAATAAGATGGAGAGCAGGAACAACTCCGAAAGACAGAAGCTCACCCCAAATCTCTGATCCATGTCATCTTTGCACGATGCACACGATAGTGGCGAGAACTCGTACTATGATCTGTAGGGTGTAGAAGTGTAGTATGAGTACCAACGCGAGGTACTCAGTAGGCATTGGCCAATTGAGCTCCAAAGACAATGTAAGTATAAATAACATATAAAGAAGGAATAAAAATTAGAGATGACTACCTAAGAATGAGACATGATAATACTAAAGGAAAAGTAAGGATAAACTATCATACCCTACAAGTAATTTTGGGATGAAGCTATGCCAGTAAGTAGCTAGTCAATGTGCGATAGTATAGTGAAGATAGAGATACATAATATACAATAGAAGTATGAAGGAGGAGATATACAAGAGATACATAATAGTAATATAAAGAAGGGTATATGTACATATATAATAATATTATGAAGAAAACTGGTCATATATTATAAGAATTGCTAAATTGGAAAGTGCTAACCAAAGTGAGCTGGTCTAAGAGCTTAAATCTCACAAGGATAATGATATCAAAAAGGGAGCTAAATCTAGCATAAATTGGGTCTCTAATCGAAATATGAATACTCGTAAGATGGTTTAATGATAATAAGGCTTACCATAATAAGAGGGGAAAGGGGTTAGAAATGTACCGATAACCACGAGTACTAGTCCATAACCAACCCACCATAAACCATATAAAAATATCCACATAATAATATAACCAGCTATACCGAACAAATAATAACCTAATCGAGCCCGCACAAGCCTGGAAGGTACAGTCAATCAGTCAACAAACAACAAGCATAACCTATACCTATACAGCCCCCATAAGACTGATATATACAAGTGCCAAACAATCATATTGGTGATAGGCAATGCATGCAAAAGAATGAGAACCATAAAAAGAACCAGATAAATGAAGATAAACTAAGTACCATATCCAACACAAGTGTATACAAGCGACCATCCTCCTCTAGAACTGTAGCTCACTGATAGAGGGGCCTATAGGGGACTCAGGATATCTGTATACATTGCCTGGTCCCAAACTAGGACTTCCATTAACCAAATCCATAATCGTAGCAATAATAAGAATCAGAATCAAACCAAAACAATTGGGTAATAACAAGAGTCCTAATGATCCATAACTGTATGATAACAATAGCCGAGTTTAAAACAGAACCATAGGGTAATAAAAAGAGGACTGATGATCCATATGACAACTGCCAAAAATCCTAGCAATAACCATATCCTAGCGTCTGGGCTCCCAAAATTGTAACTATGAATAGATACTGGACTCGAACCGAAACTCGTAACCATGGCATAACTAGCGGTGATCCATGGATCCTAAGCCCAACACCAGCCCATTTATTCATAAAATTTAGTCATGAGTGGTAAAAGATCAGCTATTACCCTCCCCAAAGGTAATGAAGCTAAAAAGATGTTCTATCAAGTCTAATTCAACCCATACCCAAGGTAAAAGCCTAAAGAAACGTTCATAAGTCCATCTAAGCCTAAAATAAAGTCATTCGAATCATTCTACCTAAGAAGCGTAATAGAATGAATGCACTACCAAACCTTAGTAACCTAACCGAAGGCAACACCTACCCAAACCTAGGCTATGCTTTCTCAACCCCATCCCAAGGTACTAAAGGAGCTAAGTTTAGTCCTAAGTGCAGACTATTTACTAGCCTAAGGGAGAACGACCCTCAAAATCTTGCATAAAGGGTCTTAACCAGCTAAAATAAGCATGAGAATACAGGTAATGAATGCATGCCATCACTAGTATCAAAACAAAGCAAATGTAAGCGCCGAAAATGTCTATAAACTAAGCCACAACTCCTTCAAGGCATAAAGAACTATCCTGGTGTCCATGGTGTCATAACCAAGGCTTCGGGTACAACAATGTAATATATAGAATAGTAAGAGTATATACGTATATGTAGAAAGTCAAACGTGTGATCAACAGAAATCATCATTCTACCAGGTGGGTTTAACCGAGGAAAAATCATGAAAATAGATAACTACAGCTCTAGCTTCTACACTAAGGATTATCAGTGCCAACCTAAGGTTGAATACCTAAACAATTAGGCTTAACAACATGCTAAAACTACGGCAGGTATTCTAGGCTAAGGGTCAAGTTACAATTCTATAATAAATCCCCCACATAGACCAAATACTAATACAACTAACCCTAACCATATTTTATAACCCCCACCTAGCATGATTCAATATAATACATAGTCTCATAGTGAAGAGTAGACCGAAACCTACCTCAAAGCTGAACTGCGATCTCGAACCGACCATGAATTACTAGTCTCCACTCCACAATCTTAGAATGTCGACGCTCTATCAAAGTTATAAACTACACATTAATATGAGTAAATCAAGATTCATAGTAAAATATAAAAGTTAGGGCCAAAAATTGGGTCCAGAATAGGCCAGTGGGGCCCGCATATAGGATTTTAAAATTGAACCCGTCACGAGGTCCCTCAAAGGACAAAGAACTCATGCCCAAAAATTGAGCACAAATGGAGTCTCAATTGGGGCTCAAATCAGCCTCAAGAGCTAAGGAAAAGCATGGATGAATGAGAATTTAACGAACAATTGAGGCAAAACTTATGGAATAAAGACGAGAAAGTGACCACCAATATGTTTCCAACTCAACCCTAGCTCTAATTCGCAATTGCCCTTACTTCCTTGAGCTCACAAGATCATAAATGGAGGAGAAGAGTTAGAAAAATGGCTAAAATTCACATGAAAGGGAAATATATAGACCCAACAGTGAACGCTAAAATGGCCACTTAGCCGCTAAAGCGGCTACTACTCAAGTGGCATTTGACCGCTAAAGTGGCGGGTGCAGAGGTCTAAGGGACCACTTAAGAGGCACCCTGGTTGCTAAAGCGGTGTCTGCTAACGCGAACATGGACCGTTAAAGCAACCCTTGGTCAGGTAGCCAAGGTCGCTAAAGCGGATCCAAGACCGCTTCAGTGGTTGCCCCACATAGCAGACATTAGAATTTTTACCAAGTCCAAATGGACTCTGATCAGGTGTTCGAGATTCGTTCGAAACCCCGTGCGTGCAAATAAACTATGCTACCATACCAATTCAACATTTCGGACTCTACATACCATCGAAATTTCAAACCGAGGTCATTTCGACAAAAAATGGGCCCCGTATCCATAGTTCCATTTTTCACCCAAATCTACCCAATAGCCCAAAAGGAGTTCGAAAGCCTCGAGACCTAGACCAAGGGTCACACTAGCCTAAAATGAACGTTTCGGAGTTGATGGAACTATCATAATTCTTATCCAAGGTCGTTAACTAGGAGTTTTGGTCCGAGACCAATTCCTTAACAGTGAAAGCTCCAAAACAGATAACTGACCCTAAAATCCAAACGAACTATCCAATAATCAAACCAAAAATTTTGGCAAGTCATAAATGACCTATGACCGCTAAGGGAAGGCTAGAAATTTTAAAAACACGTGGAAATCAAGAAAATGACCTAGAGGGTCATTACAAGTAAGTTTTTAAAGTTTAGTTAGGTCAGGTGCCATATCTTTACAAATGTCACATGAATCGTATGAGAAAAATCAGTTATCTTAGAGAGATTAGACAAGTGAACAACTTGGAAAAAGCATAATAAAACATAATTTACCATATTAGTGTACTTTAACCAGTTATACCTGGTTACTTAATTTTTTTTAGGTCTCTTATAACAAAGCACTATAAAAGACTACATAAAATTTTATTTTTAATGTCTATACTCCTTTTAATCCATGACTTCAAAACGAACGCAATCATAGAAGGACTACTTCATACAAGAAATGATTTTTAAAAAATAAACCAAAAAATTATTTAGTAGTTCAATCATGAAGCAATCACATTAATCAAAATAGCCAAGTCAAAAAATTTAACCTATACAGATTAGAAAGTTGATATAGACCAAATTAGCTATGGAACAAGTTTGGTTAGCCAATGAATGCAAAGGGAGATTGATAAGGAAAAAAACTTAAGGCTTATAAGTACTATTGACTGAACAAATTATAAGGAAACAATATAATTTATAAACACATAAGGAATTTGACTTTCTAAATTAAATTTATATTTTGGTAGGTAATTATGTAAGGTTAGATATAATTTCAAATTTCTAAAATCTAACTGTGAATAGATACAGTAGATTATTTACAAGTTTCCCATATTTTATAATATTTGATCCTTTAACAGATATAGTAGGTTACTTACAAGCCTACCATATTTCATAGTATTGGATTCTTTTATCTCTATTATGTCCCCCTCGGATCACCTATAAAAATACCCCTAATTGTCTCTTGATTTTCACAAACAATTGCTTTAGTTCTCTACTTCTTCTTTATATATTTTCTCCATTTTCTCATCTTATTTTAAGTTCTTCCTTATTACTGTTTCATAAATGTTCCAATTACCTATGACCTAAAAATTGTCCATAAAATTAACTACGTGTCTGAAGTGGCTTCAATAAAAGGTTCCCCCTATATATAAGGGAACATGCATATTTCATTTAACATTTATTGCTTACATTGTGGTTTATTGAATAGCAAAAATGACTCTATTTTATTTTTCTGGTGATCACAACCTTTATGTAAGAATGTTGTTGAATCTTGTATGTGTCAAAATAGATGAATGTAAGATTTGTTCTTTTATAAAAAAATTCTTACTTTGGTGAGATTATGGATCTCCTCATATATGAGTATTCCTTGAAAATAATTATCAGTCCTAAGAATTATGGTCAAATGGTAGTTGGTGCAAAAATAGAGTATATAAAAACCATGGAGTTTGTAATGTTCATGGAATATCATATTGAGACATAATTTTGTCTAATTAAATTTGGTTCAGAGACCAATTTTCTATATATTCAAATCAAATTCAAACAAAATAATTAAAAAAGTAAATAAATAAATAAAAAAAGAGGCCCAAAATTCTAGCCCAATTAAAGCAACATAAAATAGTGACCAGTTTGAAAAAGAATGCATATCTTTTTGAATATAAATGAATAAAATGTCACTATATTTCTCTATGATGAGCTGCTGAAGCATGAGGAAACCCTATTGATGTTTTTTTGCTCTTCAAATTTCTAGTTCAGATTCTACCTTCAATGGTGAATTCACCCTAGATCTGTTATTTCTAGTGCCTACTTCAATCGTTCCATTTGCAGACATCTAACCAAATTGTCTCATCATAAATATTAATCCTCTTAATAGATTTGTGAGTGTATTCCTTCTCTTAATGAAGATTATTTTGATTCCTTATTTTTATCGTGATGATGACCATCTGGAAGCTCAAATCAGTGTTAGCAAAGATCAGGCCCTAGATTTTGCAGTTCTATGAGAATTTTTCTTGTTGATGTATGTCTTAATCTGAGATATCCGTATGCTTTTTCTATATTTTGTTTCTCTCTCTGTTGTGTTTCTATGTCATGACCCAACCGGTCATGATTGGCACCCACCCTAACCTATGGTAGGAGAACCAAACTAATCTCACCCTTACTCACTTAAGTGTTGCTCTCTCATTCACATTATATAATCCCACATGTATTAAATCATTTCTAAAGGGTTTTCATTTAAATAAACATATTAGTCAATATTTTCATTATCCATAAAATGAATAGAGTGCAGAAACCTCTATTTATTACAATCCCCGAGACCTAAAGTCACCATACAAGAACAACTCAATCTAAAACCAATAAGAATTCCCAAAAACTTTATCAAAGAGGAAATTGTCTAAGTCCCGGATCAAAGGACATAACATCATAGAGGATCTGAAGGTTGCCCGAATATGGTGTTGAACCTCGAAATCAGGACCGAATCACTAACTAGAGCCGAGAAGGCATGTCAACTATTGGAACATGTTCTGCACTCAACAACAAGAAGAGTATAGGTAGCATCAGTACATCAACAAGTATTGGTAAGCATCATAGGTTGACTAACTTAACAATGTACAGGTAAGCAATTCATACAAGTATAAAAGCGGTCATAACAAGATTCATAATCAATGATATTAATCAAACAACACATCATGGATCACCATATAATTACACTCTCAAGTTTACTTTTACAGGATTTCATACTTAATCATTTTCATCAACCACTCATCATCACATATATTCATCAAATAGCACACACTGCATGTAAATGAGTGAAAGTATACAAGACGTGTGCATCATCTCTTGCCCTTCTAATCCTCTTCATCAACATCATAACATACTGGTACCCGATCCATTATCATAACATATCATATTGTACCAGTGTGGTACCCGATCCATTATCATAACATATCATATTATACTAGCATGGTACCTGACCCATCAACTCAACACACCTCATCACAATAAAATGAAAATGCAATGCAGTCATAAAATCACAAATCATGGTAGAAGACAATTAAAGATGTTCAAATCACAAACAAGCACAAAGCCAAGAAAGTCTAAGTGCTATACAAAACCATAGCCTGCCTCAATTCCTAAGCTCAAAGTCACTCTAAAGCCATACTTTTCCCCAATTGTTCTCGTTTGATTCGTTCTTGACCTATACAAGCACAAGAACATACACACATTTTGATAAGTCATCCGTTTTAACTACTAGGGATCAAAATCACTGATTTTAGCCATAAATTTACCCTATTTCATCATCTTAGGATTTTCTTATCATTTAAACTTCATGAACACTACTTGAATTAGCATAATTAGTCATAATTCTAGTCCCATTAGTATTTTCTAATACCCTAGGATCATTAAATGCCGAATTTATTCCCATTCCCACCACTTTTAATCAATTTCCCATGAACTAGGGTTAAACCCCCAATTTCCACCATTTATCCATTTCTAGTGATTTTCTAATGTTAAATGAAGTACATTCAAGTCTAGAACGTAATTACTTACCTCCAAAGATGAAAAACATCAAAATTCCATTGAAAATTATCTTTCCCAAGAGTTCTAGTGCATTTTTCGAAAAGTGGGGAATAAAAACATTTTCTGGGTTTTAAAACTAAAAATTTTACTGCGCGTTACCGCTGCAGCAGTACTGTTGCATCTGTTAAATTTTTACTATTATGGTTCGCACCTGGTTTACTGAAGGTCGCCACTGCGATTTTCTTGACCGTTGTAGTGGTACAGCTGCGGTGGTTTCTTTTTCCACTGCAGTAGTTCAAGGCAGAAACTCGGGACCTCTCCTCAGTTTTCCTTATTTAACAACACACACCATGAATCTCGATAATGCAAACCAATTCCTTCACGATAAATACTATAACCAGAGTTCTATAACTCCATTTTAGATGTCAAAAGTTGCTATGATTTCCTATGCTCGTTGCTATCCAACCACCACGTCAAACCCAGCTATTACCAATTATATCTATATCATTTTTTATTCAACTACCATCCCTCAAATTTGAACCAAAGCTAGACTAGCCCTGAATTTCTCAAAATTTAGCTAAGGGGAATCTAGGTATAACTTTTACCTCTTAATTCAGCGTAATGACATTTTGGGTCATTACATTAGATACCAATTTACCACTCGTTCATCCCCAAATGACCATTGGCCTGAAAGAGACATAACAACTGGGATAGAGCATACCAGAGTCAATGAACAAGTGTGGATATCGCTTACGTATGTCCACTTCTATCTCTCATATAGCTTATTCAATAGTACGGTTCCTCCATTGAACCTTCACATAAGGGATAACTCATGTCCTCAACTTCCTCACATCTTTAGCTAGAATTGTAATTGGTTCCTCTTCATAAGATAGTTCCTTATTAAACAATTTTGAATCCCAGCTTATGATGTAGTCACCATCTACATGGTATTTCTTTAACATAGACACATGGAATACGGGGTGAACCTAGGACATACTAGGGGGTAAGGCCAGCCTGGATGCTACTGACGCTATTTTCTTTTAACACCTCAAAAGGTCCTACGTAACTTGGGCTCAACTTGTCTTTCTTGCCGAATCGCATCACACCCTTCATGGGTGACAACTTCAAAAGTACTTTCTCCCCCTTCTCAAACTTCATGTGTCTTATCTTTTTTATACGCATACTCCTTCTGTCGACTTTGAGCCACCATGATCTTCTCATGTTTGAATCTCACTTTTTCCATAGAGTGCTTGAGCATATCAGTACCCCAAGGCCTCACTTCAAATTCATCAAACCACCAAATTAGTTACCTACACCATCTACCATATAAGGCCTCGAAAGGAGCCATGTCAATACTAAAGTGGTAGCTATTATTGTAGGCAAATTCACACAATCGCAAGTATTGGTCCTACTAACCCCCAAAGTCTATAACACAAGCCCGGAGCATATCCTCAAGCACTTGGATAGTCTGCTCAGATTAACCATCGATTTTCTAGTGGAAAGTGGTGCTCAGCGCCAATCTAGAAGCTAACTCGAACTGAAACCTCTTCAAAAAATTAGAAGTGAACTGAGTAACCCTGTTGGACACAATTGATACCGGTACTCCATGTAGCCTTACAATATTTTTCACATAGATCTTGGCCAACTTATTTGCATTATAATCAACTCTTATTAGAATAAAATGAGCCAACTTAGTCAATCGGTCAACAATAACCCAAATAGAGTCGCATTTCCTCAAGGTTTTTGGAAGACTAACCAAAAAATCCATCGTTATCTGCTCCTACTTCCAATGGGCATCCAGTGGAAAGTACCACTAGGCTTATGATGTTCGTATTTTACTTGCTAGTAGTTTTGACACTTAATCACAAAATCTACAATGTCACGCTTCATTCTTCGCCACCAATAGTTTTGTCTTAAATCTCTATACATATTGTTGGCACCAGGATGTATAGAGTACTTGGAATTATGAGCCTCTGCCAGAATGGTGCAAATCAAGTTACCTACCTGAGGTACACACAACCGACCTCAAATTCTCAAGGCCCATTCATTATCAAGAATGGCCTCCTTCATCTCCCCTTATAACACTTTTTTCGTGAGATTGTTCAATTTCTTATCTTCAAACTATCTACTCTTAATCTAATCATAGAATGTGGACCTAGCCTCCACGTGTGACAACACCTTTCCTTCACTAGTTTCCTGCAATCTTAGAAAATTGTTAGCCAAATATTGTACCTCTCTCGGTAATGGGCGCCTAGACACCTCCAGAAATGTTAGATTCCCCATGCTTACTAGTTTCCGGCTTAGTGTATCCGCCACCATATTGGACTTTCCTAGGTGATACAGTATTGAAATGTCGTAATCTTTAATCAACTCCATCCATCTTCTTTGTCTCAGATTTAAATTCTTCTGGGTGAACATGTGTTGCAAGTTGCGGTGGTCTGTGGACACCTTACACTTCACCCCGTAGAGGTAATATCTCCAAATTTTTAAAGTAAACACCATGGCTGCCAATTCCAAGTCATGTGTGGGGTAATTTTTCTCATAGGGATTTGGTTGTATCGAAGCATAAGCAATCACATTCCGTTCATGCATCAACACAGCACCTAAACCCACACATGAGGTATCATAAAATATAATAAAATCCTTACCCTCGATAGATAAGGTTAATAAAGGAGCCAAAGTCAGCACAGTTTTAAGATTTTGAAAGCTCCCCTCATACTTGTCATTCCATTCAAACAGAACTTCTTTCTAAGTCAAACGGGTCAAGTGTGAAGACATGCTAGTAAACCCTTTAACGAACCAACGGTAGTAACTGGCCAACCCCAAAAAACTATAGATTTTTGTCACATTCATCAGTCTGGTACAATTCTTAACTGCCTCAACCTTTTACGAGTCCAACATCACCCCTTATTTAGAAACTATGTGCCCCAAAAAGGACACCAAAGAAAGCCAGAATTCAAACTTAGAGTACTTAGTATGCAATTTCTTCTCCTTCAAGAATTTCATCAATAAACACAATAATGAATGAATCTAAAAAGGACTTAAACACTCCATTCATCAAACTCATGAAAGTAGATGGGGCGTTGGTCAAACCAAAAACTCGTAGTGTCCATAATGAGTTTGAAAGGCAGTCTTTGGGATGTCCTCAGCCTGGATTTTTAGCTGATGATAACCAGACCTCAAATCATTCTTAGAGCAGCTCCTTGTAGCTGGTCAAATAAATCATCTATTCTAGGCAAGGTATATTTGTTGCGAATGGTCACCTTTTTCAGCTGGCGGTAGTCTATGTACATCCTCATACTACTATTTTTCTTCTTCACAAACAACACTGGTGCACCCCACGGAGAGACACTTGGGTGAATAAATCCCTTTTCTAACAACTCTTGCAATTTGGATTTCAACCCTCTCAACTCTGCCGGTGAAACAAAGTCAACTTTACAATCTGGAGGCATACCCAGAAGATCATCCGAAAAAACTTCTAAGAATTCACATACCACTAGAATAGATGCTATAGGAGGGACTACAGATTTATCTTCCTGAAGATGGGATAAAAATGCCTTACACCCCCTTCTTACTAAATTTTGGACATGAATTGCGAACACAGCCCTCACAAGATAAGACTTAAATGTACCCCCCACCCCACCCCACCCCACCCACTCTAACTACTCTCTCTCGGGCATTGCTACAGTAACAATTTTTGTATAACAATCAAGAACAACAGAAAAGGGGACGACCAACTCATCCCCAAAATAACATCAAACTCCTCCATGTCTAAAATAACCAAGTCTGTCAGGGTCTTAAACCCCATAAACATCACAGGACACGTACGATATACCTAATCAACATATACAGAAAGCCCAATCGATGTAGACATATACATAGGAGTATCAAGATATTTATAATCCAAGTCCCAACCCATAGAAAATTTCACAAACACATAAGAAAAGGTGGAACCAGTATCAAACAATATAGAAGTCATACAATCACATATAAGAATAGTACATGTGATTACGTCATTAAAAGCTTCTGCCTCAGGACGAGCCAGAACTATATAAATATATACCTTATCACCACCCTGGACGCTATCTCTACTACCCTATGCTATATTTATACCAACTTATCCTCCACCTCGATTAGCGTAGTTACCACCCCTAGCCTAGATGCCACGCCCATCTTGTGGACGGCTTCTAGTGCTCTCTCATCCACTATGACCTTCCAAAACTAGAGCAGTAGAAGCTAGTTGATGTATCAACTGACCTGCAGATAAGAAGCTAGAACAATACCTTCTGATATGTCCCAGACCTCTACACTCAAAATATTTGGGTCCCAAAGTAGTCCTCTAAACTAAAGAGGAAGAAGGCATGTAGATGCCGGCTTGGGAAGGCTAATAACTGACCCTAGACGGGCCCCTATTGATACTGGCATAGTTGAATAGTAGGTCTTAGAAGAACCATGCCCCTTCAAGAAAGTACCATTAAATTGGCTCGAGGTCTGAGCCTTTTTCTCTTCTACTTTCACCTCTCCCTGTTTCTCAAGTGCTTCAGTCTTCTTGGCAAATTCAATAACATCCTGAAAAGACTTTCTAGACATAGTCACAGATAAAGTAGCCAACTGTATCTCTGAGTTCAGACCCTTCACAAAATACCTGATTCTCTCTTCTTCTAAGGTAATCAACTGTAGTGCATAGTGAGACAGGGCATGAAACATGGCCTCATAGGCCGCCAAGACATGTTACCCTACTCCAACCTCAAAAACTCAGCCTTCTTCTGGTCATGATAAGTGTGGGGAAAATATTTATCAAGGAATAAATTCTAAAACTAAGCCTAAGAAAGTGGAGGTAAGGCAGCCCTGCACTCCACAAATGACCTCCACCATTGCTTGGCTTCATTCTGCAGCTGAAAGGAAACAAACTCCACACCATACCTTTCAATAATATGCATCATGTGCAGACATTTGTGACAATCTATAAAAAATTCAAATGCATCCTCAGACTCTGTACCTTGGAATATCGAGGGTTTCATTTTCATGAAATTCTGAAACAGCCCATGCTCATCATCAGTCATCACCGGTCCAAGTACCTATTGGGGATACAAACTAATTTCAAAGCTTGTATCAATCCTTGGTTCTACAGTAGTAGTATGTTGCAAGGCTATGGGTGGGATGATAAAAAAATAGAGTGTAGCCAGTGTCAACCAAGCCACTCAAAAACCCCAACACTTGTTGAATCACTTCTAACGATAAAGGCACATCTGCTGCCCCATTTGGTACTGGCACCACATTCTCTGGAGCTATCATTTCTTCCTCAACTACCTCCTCTTCATCCTGAGCATGGCCTGGATCATCCTACGATGGGGGAGAGGTCGGTGATCTCTATTTTACCTATCTATTGGTTGCCTGTACTCTACCCCTAATTGGCAGTGCTTCCCATCCTCCCCTTCTTGCTATACCTCTAACTTGAGGCTTGCCCCAGACTGCAGCCTCAGTGACCAGTATGGGCATTACTGTAGGTGCTGCTATTGTTGCTCTGGTGGAATGAGTATTCATCATATTTGAAAAAGAGTGAAAGGATTAGATACCAATTTGGATCGCCAGATACCAATTGGAATCAAGTAATAGCACGACAGGAAGAAAGAAAGGAAATTATTTTCCTAAAGCCCTGTAGCCTCCCAAAGAAAAGCACAGATGTCTCTGTACCATTCTGCAGGACTCTACTAGACCTATTGTTGTACGATGAGATCTGCTAACTTAGTGCTCTGATATTATCTCTGTCACAACCCAATCAATTATGATTGGCACCCACCCTAACCTATGGCAGGAGAACCAAAATAATCTCACTCTTACTTACTTAAGTGTTACTCTCTCATTCATATTATACAATCCCCCATGTATTAAATTAGTTCTAAAGGGATTTCATTTAAATAAACATCTTAGTCAATAATGTCATCTTTCATAAAATGAATAGAGTGTAGAAACCTCTGCTTATTACAATCTCTGGGATCTGAAGTCACCGTACAAGAACATATAAAAAGAGCAACTAAGTCTAAAACTAATACAAATATCCAAAAATATAATCAAAGAGGAAATTGTATTAATCACGTATATAAGGACATAACATCATAGAGGATCTGAAGATTGCCCGAACATGGTGCTCACCCTTGAAATCAGGACAGAATAACTATCTAAAGCCGAGGTCACATGTCAATCGCTAGAAGATATTCTGAACTCAACAAAAAGAAGAGTAC
Organism: Capsicum rhomboideum; assembly: GCA_031232105.1. NCBI lineage: Eukaryota > Viridiplantae > Streptophyta > Magnoliopsida > Solanales > Solanaceae > Capsicum > Capsicum rhomboideum. The sequence goes on from CP124716.1 coordinate 125,382,691, forward strand.
AGGTAGCATCAGTACATCAACAAGTACTGGTAAGCATCATAGGTCGACTAACTTAACAACGTATAGGTATGTAAGTCAAAAAAGTATAAAAGTGATCATAACAAGATTCATAATCAATGATATCAATCAAACAAAACATCGTGGATCAACATATAATTACACTCTCAATTTCACTTTTACAGGCTTTCATACTTAATCATTTTCATCAACCATTCAGCATCACATATATTCATCAAATCGCACTCAATGCATGTATGCAAGATGTGCGCATCATCTCTTACCCTTCTCATCCTCCGCATTAACATCATAACATACCGGCGAGGTACCCGATCCATTATCATAACATATCATATTATATCGGTGTAGTACCCAACCTATTATCATAACATATCATATTGTACCGGCGTGGTACCTGACCCATAAACTCAACGCCTCATCACAATGCAATGAAAATGCAATGCAGGCATCAAATCACAAATCATGCTAGAAGACAATCATAGATGTTCAAATCATAAACAAACATAAAGCCAATAAAATTTAAGTTCTACACAAAACCATAGCCTACCTCAACTTCTTTTCTCAAAGTCACCTTTAAGCCACACTTTCCCTTTTTGTTCTTTCTCAATTCATTCTTGGTCTTTACAGCCACAAGAACATACACACATTTCAATAAGTTATCCCTTTTTAACTACTAGGGATCAAAATCACTGGTTTTAACAAAAAATTTATCCTATTTCATCATCTTAGGATTTTCTTATCATTTAAACTTCATGAACACTACTTGAATTAGCATAATTAGTCAAAATTCTAATTCCATTAGTATTTTCTAATACCCTAGGATCAATAAATGTTGAATTTATTCATATTTCCACTATTTTTCATCAATTCCCATGAACTAGGGTTAAACCCCTAACTTCCACCATTAATCCATTTCTAGTGACTTTTTAAGATTAAACAAAGTAAATTCAAGTCTAGAACGTAATTACTTACCTCCAAAGATGAAAAACTTTGAATTCCCATTGAAAATCGCCTTTCCCGAGAGCTCTAGTTCGTTTTTCAAAAAGTGGAGAATGAAAATGTTTTTTGGATTTCAAAACTAAAAATTTTACTGCTCGTTACTGCTACAGAGGATAATTCTGTACGGCTGCAGCGGTAAATTTTCGCTGCAGCGGTTCGCGCCTATTTTACTGAAGGTCACTGTTGCGGTTTACATGACCATTGCAACGGTCTGAGGTAAAAACTCGGGACCTATCCTCACGTTTTCTCTTTTAACAACACACACCTTGAATTTCGACAATGCAAACTAATGCTTTCACGATAAATACTATCACCAGAGTTCTATAACTCCATTTCAGGTGCCAGAAGTTTCTACGAATTTCTATGCTCGTTGGCTATCTAACCATCATCTCAAAACCATCTATTACTAATCATACCAATACCATATTTCATTCAACTATCACACCATTAAATTTGAGCTAAAACTAGACTAAACCTGAATTTCTCAAAACTAATACAAAATTTTGTTAATAAAAACATCTAACATGATGAGATGCTCAAAAGTGTTTTTTGGAACTCACCCTTGGAGGTAACTTCTTAGTTAATAAATAATACTTTGGATTGAATTATTGTTGTAATTATGAAAAATTAGTGGTTCATAGAGCATACATTTAGATGTACTGATTTTTCAATGTAAAAGAGAGAATTCTCTTTCTTAAATAGAAAATAGGATACTTAGTTCACTACTAGATAGTAATACTCCTTTATATTGAAATGAAAAAAATTGAAAAATTGCATATAAGATCTTAGAATCCAAATACCAAAGCAATGTTAGGTGAAGGGTGATTGCAAATCGAATTGCTTAGGCATAGACACATTTTAATGAGATTTAATCTAATGGAGGACTATGTAAACATGAAGTCTAAAAATATTTGCTACATTACTGCTAAGGATAGAGTGGCATATAAAATGAGACCACCCATTTAAGATGCCAAGTTTAAATCGAGTGAGGAGAGAACCTAAGCAATGGCTTGGATTTCTTTTCCTGATATCTTGCCCACCTTATTTATAAGGGAATCATTATTTTCATTAGTTGTTATTGTGGGAAAGCCTATCCACCTAGATATGGCTACAATTAATAAGACTTATCCCAGTTGTGTGAGGGTTAAATTCCAAGTGGACTTGGCTGCAAAGTTACCATAATATATAGAGCTGATGTAATGATCCTCATGGTTTTTCTATATTTTCAACTTGTTATTCATACAAATCCTTCTCATTGGTTCTTTATATTATTTATAAACTACTGAGTTGGATGACACAATTTTTGAGGTGATCGGATGAGTTTTAAAGAAGAGTTTTAGTTTTAAGTTTGAGAACTTTGAAAAAAGTCAAAATTTCAAGTTAATGAGGTTGGATTTCAGTACTGACAGTTGTGTTAGGTCGGAAGGTGATTTATGACTTTGTTGGGTGATTGGTATGGATTCTGAGGCTCTTGAATGATTTTTGGGTCATTAGACGGATTTAGTATTTTTGAAAGGCTTAGAGTTGACCACGATTAACATTTTGTCAAGATGACCTCGAACTAGTGATTTGATGATTCCAATAAGTTTAGAATATATGTTTTAAATGATATGCATATTTTGTTTATATCCAGGAGGTTTCAAATAAATTTTGAGGAGTGATTCAATGTTTTGCCATTACTGATGCACCAGTAGCTGTGTTTTTTGTTCTGCTCGTTCGCGACAAGTGGATTCATTACGTTAGCGAAAAAAATTTCCAGGGTGGGTCATCACGTTTGTGGGACTGGTCTGCATTTGCAAAGAATTTCACTTGGCAGTGTTAAATTCCAATTACCAATTTCATAGTTTATAACACGATAACTGGATTATATTCACATTTTTAACTAAATTAAGGCCTAAAGAGCTATAAAGTCACACCTAGATAGTGACCTTTTCTTTAAACTTCTTCATAGTAATGGAAATACTGATTCATTTTAGTATTTGCTTGTCCTAATTTAACATTTTTAATATATAACCAGCTCTTTCTATTTCATAAAATCTTATAAAACTAGTGCAAGTGAATGTTTCTTGAGTTGATGAAAGTCCCACATTGATTGGAGAATAGACTGGAGGTCTACTTTTATGGATATGGGCAATCTTCCCCTTATGATCAAGCTTTTAGAGTTGAGTTAGGCCTATTGTGTTCTAGTGAAAGGTGAATGAAAAATGGAAGGAAACAAAATGGAGGGAAAAGTGAAAATGTGAGTTCACTTTATAAAGGAATGTTTCTCCCAATGTGGGAGACAGGAACATCCTTGTGCTTAAATATAGAGGCACTCCTTCTTGTGAATAACGAGGTAAGAAGAAGACCAGCCTCACGTCATTGTCTTCATCACTCGATCGTCTCGGCTTTGGATTTGAAAATGGATCGATCGAGAGATTATCTTTTTGGACAAAATTCATTTGAAACTTGAGAGCTAATAATGTTTTACCCAAAAATCTGATTCTAAATTTTTTTCTCCATTCAGATATTCATGACAACATGGTAATTGAATCAGATAATATTGAGTTCGTTGAACATATTTATTCATATAAGACTAGACATGAGCTATCTAGTGAAGGGTCTAAATGACCTCAAAATGAACCAAAGGAGAATGTACTTAATGAAGAGAATCCAAGGTATAGTAAACGCCAAAGGACGTCAACTTTCTTTGAATCATATTTTGTAACATTTCTTTTTGAAAATGATCCTCAAACATTCAAATAAGTCATGTCTTATTCAAACTTATCCTTTTGGAAAGAGGCTGGCAATAGTGAGATTGATTCATTCTTGAGCAACCATAGTGGGAGTTGGTTGATCTTCCAGGAAATAAACCTTTAGGTTCAAAATGTATCTTCAAAAGGAAAATGAAAGTTGATGGAACTATTGATAAATATAAGAAAAGACTTGTCATCAAAGGCATAAAAAGGCCTTGATTTTTTCGATACATACTCGCCAGTAACAAGGATTACATCTAATCGAATGGTGGTTGCATTAGCAGTGGTATATGGTCTTGAAATCAATCAAATGGATGTGAAAACAACTTTCTTAAATGAAAAATTGGAGGAAGAAATTTCCATGGATCAACCTAAGGGTTTTGTTGTTCCTGGTAAGGAAAGGAAAGTGTACAAACTTGTTAAGTCACTATATGGACTAAAGCAAGCACCCAAATAGTGGCATGCAAAATTTGACCAATCCATGTTGGCAAATGGATTTAAGATTAATGAGTGTCACAAATGTGTTTACATAAAAGAAACTCCAAATCACTAAGTCATTATTTGTTTGTATGTGGATGACATATTGATCATCAATAGAGACATTTCTGACATAAATGCTACTAAGCGAATGCAAGAAAGAAAATTTGATATAAAATACCTTGGAGTTGCTGATGTGATCTTAGGGATAAGAATTTATAAAACTCCACAAGGCATAGTGTAGTCATAGTCTCATTACGTTGAAAAGTTACTTGACAAGTTCAAGTATTTGGATTTCAATATTGTCAAGACTCCATTAGACGTGAGCTTTGCACTTCAAATAAATGAAGGTGAAAGTGACTCACAATTGGACTATGCTAGAGTGTTGGGAAGTTTGATGTATATCATGAATTGTATGCGACCAGATATAGTATGTGCTATTAGCAAATTGAGTCGGTATACAAATAATCCCAATCAAATTCATTGGATGGCAATGAAAAGAGTTTTGGGGTATCTAAAACATACTCAAGATTATGCTTTGTATTATAACAATATCCAGCTATAATTGAAGGATATAGTGATGCAAATTAGATCACCAGATCAAAAAAAGTAAAATCCATGAGTGGCTATGTATTTACTCGTGGTAGAGGAGTAGTCTCTTAGAAATTATACAAATAGATATGTATTGCTCTCTCTACAATAGAATTTGAATTTATCGCTTTAGATAAGGACAGTGAAGGAGTTGAATGCCTCTAGAATTTCTTGGAAGATATTCCTTATTGGCCCAAACCTTTGGCACCAATATGCATACACTGTGATAGTCAAGCTGCAATAGGTAGGGCAGGGAGAATGATATATAATGGTAAACTTTGTCATATAAGATGGAGAAATAATACCGTTAGGAAACTGCTCTCTAGTGGAATTATCATGATTGACTATGTTAAGTCAAAGTATAATGTGTCGAATCCACTTACAAATGACCTAACTAGAGATGGAGTTGAGAGATCAACTAAGGGAATGGGTTTATGACCTAGGTTTGTTGATCTCGTCGTACCAAAATGGGTCTAATAAAGTCTAGAAAAATGGTAAAGAGATGTCTGTACTTTTCTTCGAGAGGCTATGAGACTTTAGGAAAAATCTGTCATTCTTGTTTCCTTCGTGCTATAACTTGATTCCAATCAGTATCTGGAAATCCAAATTGGTATCTAATTCTCTTCACTTTTTTGTCCACAGATAGTGAATACTAGGTCCAACAAAACCTGAGTAGCAGCCCATGCACAGGTCGATCCAGCTGAAGAGCTAGTCATAGGGGAAAAGGACAAGTGAGAGGGAGAGATAGGAGAGGAAAGGGACGAGCACACCCACTAGTAGTGGAGCTCGAGCAGCTGCTTGCCATGCTCATGAGCAGGAAGTGGAGCTTGAGGTGGCAAAACCAGCTGGGGTTGTAGCCGTACCTCCCATGTCTACTGAGGTTGTTCAGGGATTATTAAATTTTCTCAGTGGATTGGCTGGGACTAGAGACACTCCTACTGTTCTTGCTTTTCAGCCTTCGATTGTTCACCCTACTGTTACTTTGTCTCTAAGGATGGATAAGGCTTCAGGGATGGATATTTGTCTTCATCTGGTATTGGGTTCTGTGATGACAAGTACGGAACACGAACTGTTGACAAAATTCTTGAAGATGAAACCTCCAACATTCCAGGGTACTAATTTTGAGGGTACTTTTGAATTTATCATTGATTTCTATGAGAGGTTGCATAACATAGATATTGTTCAGCAACATGGAGTTGACTTTGTGACCTTTCTATTGGAAAAGGTTGGTAAGCAATGGTGGAGGGTGTATGTTGAAAGTCGATAACCGATTTTACCTCTATTGACTTAGGAGAAATTACATACCTTGTTCTTGGGGAAATATGTGCCACGGACCCTTCATGACGGCAAGAAAGATGAAGTTAGAGGGGGTTACTCAAGTGGGTTAGTCTAAGATGTTACCCAAGAAGTCCCGCAATATTGGAAATTTTAGTGGATCTTACTCTAAGGGCCATGGTCAGCAGTCCTATTCAGCCCGTCCTATTCAGTCATCCTTGCCAGCTTCTATTATAGGTCCAGCTAAGGTTTCTTCCCATACACAGGTTATTAGGGGTCAAGGGGCTTCTTACTCTTCTGCCAGTCGTCCTTCTCTTGAGCGTGGATATTACTATTTTGGTGTTTTTGGTCATTTTAAGAGAGAGTGTCCCTTGAGGCAGGAAAATGGCTAGGCATAGCAGCAGACTCGGGCTATAGTTCCTGCGGGTAGAGAGAGAGGAGGTAATGGAAGAGGTCATCTACAAGGTGGATGGGGAAATAAGGCAGGTGGTCGGGGTGGTCAGGAAAATGGCGGCATCAGGGGAGGAGCACAATCGGGAAGAGAGTTAGCTCATATTGATAATTGAGCTCACTATTATGTATTTTTGGGAAAAATTAATGTCGAGGCTTTTGACGCAGTGATCATAGGTACTATTTCTATTTGTGACTAGATGGCTTCTATCTAATTTGATTAGGGGTCTATTATTCTTATGTGTCTGTTCAGTTTGCGATGGGTATGAATCTGGATTGTGATGTACTTGATCATCCTGTTTATGTGTTTACTTCGATTAGTGAGTCTGTGGTAGTAGCATATATTTTTTGTTCTTGTTCTATGTTATTTGTGGGTTTTAAGACTTGGGTAGACTTGATTATTCTTGATATATTGGACTTTGATGTAATTCTGGGTATGACCTGATTATCTCCATATCACGCTGTTTTAAATTATAATGCTAAGACATTGACTCTAGCGATGCTGGGATTGGATAAACTTGAGTGGGAGGGAGTGTATAAGGCCAAGCCAGTGAAAATTATATCATTTGTCTGGGCCAGAAGGTTAGTGGGGAAGGGGTGTTTAGAATTTCTAGCTCATCTTCGGGATATAGACGCAGGGTCCCACTCTATAGAGTCGATTTTGGTAGTTTTTGAATTCCAGGATGTGTTTTCTTCATACCTACCGGGTATACCTCCAGATAGAGGTATTGATTTCTATATTGACATAGAGTCGGGCACTCTCCCTATATCTATTCCCCCTATCGAATGGAGCTAGCGGAGTTGAGAATGCTCAAAACTCAGCTTCACGAGCTACTTGATAAGGGTTTTATTCGCCCAAGTGCTTCACCTTGGGGTGCTCCAGTTCTGTTTATTAAGAAGAAAAATGGTATCCTGAGGATGTGCATTGATTATAGATAATTGAATAAGGTTACTATTAGGAATAAATATCCTTTGCCTCGCATAGATGATTTGTTAGATCAGTTACAGGATGTGTCAGTGTTTTCAAAGATTGATTTGTTATCGGGGTATCATCAGTTGAAAATTAATTCGGAGGACATACCAAATATAGATTTTAGAACTCGATATGGTCATTATGAGTTTCTGGTGATGTCTTTCGAGTTGACTCATGCACCTGTAGCCTTTATGAGTTCGATGAACGAGATCTTTAGATCCTGAGGATGTGCATTGATTATAGATAATTGAATAAGGTTACTATTAGGAATAAATATCCTTTGCCTCGCATAGATGATTTGTTAGATCAGTTACAGGATGCGTCAGTGTTTTCAAAGATTGATTTGTTATCGGGGTATCATCAGTTGAAAATTAATTCGGAGGACATACCAAACATAGATTTTAGAACTCGATATGGTCATTATGAGTTTCTGGTGATGTCTTTTAAGTTGACTCATGCACCTGTAGCCTTTGTGAGTTCGATGAACGAGATCTTTAAATCTTTCTTGGATTCCTTTGTTATTATGTTTATTGATGACATTTTAGTATACTCCAAGTGTAAGGAGGAGCATGACGATCATCTTCGCATATTTTTTGATATTCTAAGGGAGAAACGGTTATTTGCTAAGTTTTCAAAGTATGAATTTTGGTTGTCCTCAGTTGCCTTCTTGGGGCATGTGGTTTCTAAAAAAGGGGTCATGGTGGATCCCTAGAAGATTGAGGCAGTAAAGAATTGGACTCGACCTAGTTCAGTGACCGAGGTAAAGAGCTTTGTGGGTCTTGAAAGTTATTACTGCAGATTTGTCAAAAACTTTGCATCCATTGCAACGCACTTGACAAGGTTGGCTTAGAAGGAGGTGCCATTTGTTTGGTCATAATAATGTGAAAAGAGCTTCCAAAAGATCAAAACACTTTTGAATACAGCGCCTATTCTTTCGTTACCGATTGAAGGTAAGGACTTTACAGTGTTTTGTGATGCCTCACTTTTGGGCTTGGGTGTTGTATTGATGCAGGATAGGAATTTCATTGCTTACACTTTGAGGCAATTGAAGCCTCATGAGAGTAATTACCTAACCTATGACTTGGAATTGGCAGCTGTGGTCTTTGCATTAAAGATTTGGAGACACTATCTTTATGGTGTCAAGTATGAGGTCTTCACATACCATCGTCGCCTGCAACACGGGTTTACCCAAAGGGATTTGAACTTAAGACAGCAGAGATGGATGGAACTATTGAAGGACTATGATGTGAGTATTCAGTATCATCTGGGTAAGGCCAATGTGGTGGCAGACGCATTGAGCCGCTGTAAGTATGGGTAGTTTGTCATTTTTGAGGGTGTCTAGGCAACCTTTAGCTACAGAGTTTCAAACTCTAGCATCACAAAGTATGCAGTTTGGGGTCTCAGACAGGGGTAGAGTGTTGGCTAGTATTGAGGTCAAGTCAACCTTTCGAGATCAAATTAAAGTGAAGCAATTTGAGTACAAGAAATTGAGTGCACTCTGGGATAAAGTGGTGCGTGGGGAGGTGGCGGATGTCACTCTTGATGCGACTGGGTGTTATGGTTCAAAGGAATATTACATGTTCCTCGGGTTGGTGATTTGATTTGTGATGTTCTTTCAGAGGCCCATGTTTCGCGTTATTCTATTCATTCGGTAATAACCAAGATGAATCGTGACTTGAGGTAGCTTTATTAGTGACCCGGAATGAAGAGAGACATAGTGGATTATGTGTCCAAGTGTCACAATTATTAGCAGGTGAAGTATGAACACCAAAGGCCTGCAGGTTTACTTCAGAGGATACCAATACCCATGTGGAAATAGGAGAACATTGCCATGGATTTTTTGGTGGGTCTACCTAAGACCTTGGGTAAATATGATTCCATTTAGGTGATAGAAGATTGGCTGACAAAATCAGCTCACTTTTTACCAGTTCGGGTAGACTACAGCTCTCAGCAGTTAGCTAAAATCTATGTCAATGAGATTGTCAGACTTCATGGGGTGCCACTTACTATTATTTCTGATAGGGATACAAAGTACACTTCCAAGTTTTGGGACAGGTTGCATGAAGAGTTGGGAACCAAACTCACTTTTAGCACAGCTTTTCATTTTTAGAATGATGGGGAGTCAGAGAGGATGATTCAGGTATTAGAGGACATATTTAGGGCCTATGTGATTGATTTTGGTGGTCATTGGGACCAGTTCTTTTGTTGTGTGAGTTTTCATACAACAACAGTTATCATTCCAGCATTGATATTGTCACGACCCGAGCCTAGGACCTGGACATAACAGGCACCCGAAACCATTACTGGCCCGAGAGAACCACTTAGCTTACATCATGAGCATTAAACCATAAGTGCGGAAGAAACGTTTAAAGATCATGAGTAATAGACTGAAGAAAAATTTATTTATTTTATAAACTGATAAAAGTTTTAAACCATAATTGTGGAAATTTCAAAACATAAGAATAAAACTGAATCTGACATCTATTACTATCTACGAAGCCTCTAAACACATGAATCAATGTCAATAGGGAACAAGACCTCGACATACTTCAAAATATAGAACTAGTCAATCATAGTAGAAACAATGCCTTCCGAAGAGATGGAGGGCTCACCAACAACTGATGTGAATGGACCTAGTACTCCACGAAATTACAAATTTACATTTTGGAACCTGCATTATGAAACAATGCAGCGTCCAAGACGGTCAATACGTGGAATGTATTGGCATGCAAAACCACACAAGAAAGTAATAAAGCATGAAAATACAAAGGTGATAAGTACAGTCTAAGAAATGATGAGCTGAAGGGACAATAGAACAAACTAAAATACTAAATGATAATGTAAAGTGAATTAATCCTTTTAGTTATTTATGGGAGCAAGTGGTGAACCGACATAAACCACCATGTGAGCTCATGGAGTCTGATCTCGGCCCGATCATCTAAGCCATCCTATACCTTGCCGGGCATAGGACATGACATGACATGATTCTCTAGCAAGGATCCATAATTAGCCCTTTTCGGGACTTATCAACAAAAGTCATCCGACTTACGGAATGATCTCTATCCTACGTCGGCAAACGTAGTTTCGGGCACTTGTCATTTAGACCTATGCCTTCTCGGTCAGCCAGCTAACTCCCTTAAGCTCATAATGTTATCTTACTGATTTTTGTTCAAATATTAGCCTTATTAGGCTCATGTTCATGGAATTAGCCATTTAGGCTCATAATCATGGTTTAGCCACTTTAGGGCTCATAGTCATGGTTTAGCCACTTTATGTCTCATGTTTAAGAATTAACTAGTTAGATTTATGAGTTATGAATTTATTATTCGTTAATATTACTCAGGACTCATGGTAGGTAGCTAGTATCATAATCCATGTTGCCATGGTTCACAAAAATATAGATTCTCATAACTTTATGGAAAAAGAGCTTTTGGAGTGTTCATGTCTTTTTAGCATAACTTAAGATTATGAAGACCGTGTCATAAGGCCATGAAAGCATTCTTGAAGAAATTTTATAGTGTTAAAAGTTGCATGGATCATTTGTTAGGTCATAGTTCATAAGGAAGAGATTTCTTGACATTTTGGAGGTTATGGAGATTTTGGAAGGTTCAAGTTATTTTAACATATTTATGATTAAAGAGATCGTATAATCATATCGAAAAGATAATTAAGAAATTTCATGTCATAAGATTATGGAAATTCCATTACTTAGCAAATCCTCAAGTTGTGGAAAATTCGAGAATTCCATAGGGTTCATGATAAAATTTAATCCTTTAATCAATATTCCCCAAAGTTCGTGAATTTCATAGATTACATAACTTTATATAATAATAAAATCCCTAATTCTTGAATCAAATCATAAGGGGCATAATAATTCACATAATTTGGGACAAATCATAACATAAAAAGTTATTCATAGATTTTCAGACAATTTAGTTAAAGAATTCTATTGATTGACAGGGTTATAGAAATTCATTCAACCCTAAAGACTTGAAGAATAATCTGAAATAGGACGAGAATAGAACATAAAGATACACATTGAATAAGTAGTTCTACATACCTTGAAATACTAGAAGGATTATAACCGGAAAAGAAAGAATTAAGCTTGATTCTTGCGGATTCTTGAGAGTTGAGTCTTGAGAAGAGGAAGAGGATTTTTATTGATACTCCTAAGTAATTGGATGATTGGGGTGTTTTTGATGTAATATAAACAGTTACAAAAGGATAAAATGACAATAACGCCCTTTCTAGCACGTTTTCCTTGTGTGCAGTCGCACAACCTGCACAATGCCCAGTAAAATGGGCATAACATTTTGCTCAAATCTCGGATTAATGAACAGTCAGTGGCGTTGGAAAGAAGACTTAAAAAAATTTAATTTGATAGGTAATGGGTCACGTAAATCTACATATTCTAGGAGTAATACGTTTTTGAAGTTAACCTTTTTTTTTTGGACCTATACGAAAACTTAATCGTTAAAGGACCTTTCAACTTAACTTCGTGCTAAAGATTTCTTATGCCCTTAATTCATATCCAATATCCCTACAACACTTAAGATATGACTTTTACACATAGATACAATCAAATTTGCTAGATTCACGTATAACTATATTTGTAGTGCAGTCTAAAGTTTTAGCTCGAAAGTTCAGGGTGTTACAATATCTCCCCCTTGGGATCATTCGTCCTCGAATGATGGTATTGGCTAGAAGGAAAAAGTATGAGTTGAACTATTTAGTATTAACTACTGCAACTGTATTAATTGATATGCTTGAGCTAAGAAAACTTGAAGGGCAGGAAACTAAGTGGAAATATTTCACATTTTTTTAAGCAGATGATACAGTTATACAGCGTGGGGAATGAAAGTTGATTTGGAGTGAGCGCTATATCATAGCCATCCGGAATTGAGAGACCATCTATTTATGGGCTGTTACTTTGCAAAAACAGTGTGGTACAGGTTACTTCTATGGCTACATAAACAGAACATCTGCAGCTACTACCTGGAGACAACGTGTGAAATGGACAGTCGAAAATGCCAAAGGCAGAACACAAGAAGCCCAAATATTCAGAACAATTTATGCAGAGTATATATGTGCCATATGAATTGAAAGAAATCAAAGATTGTTTGAAAAGAAAGCTAGGGACTGGGAAGTCTTATTAGCCAGAGAGATTGCTTATATGTGTTGTGTGAAATCAAATTATAGGGTGCAAAACTTATTACAAAGTTTACTATTCTAGACTAGATTATGAGAATTGATTTAATAGCTAGTTGTACAGTTTAGATTTGTTTGATTTTGTTTTGAGTTAGCCAGGAGCGTCCACTGGCTATGGATTTGTAATTCTTACAGCAACTCATAGATTAAATACAATTCACATAATATAGAGAATTCATAAACAATATAAATGGACCAAGATTTTGAAAAGAACAACTTTCCAGGTATAACTTGAAACAGGGGACTCGATTAATGGACCAAGATTTTTTTTAAAAAGTTTCATCATCATTATCTTGAAAGAAATCAGAATTTGAGGAGAACAAAACCTAAGAGGAAACATAGAAGAAGTGATCTTACACACCTTGAAACGCTAGATAAACTTGAGAGTTGAATGGAAGAGACTAAACCTTATTCTTGAACCAACTTCCTTTAGATTGCTGAGAGTTGTGTTAGAAAAGAAGAGGATATTTATTCGTAAAAACTTCTGGAGAAAGAGAGGCTTTTAACATGTTGTACAAAGAGGGATTTTATTAGCTTAAAGAAACGCTCTGCTATAAAAATTATAATGTCTAGAAACTATGAATAAAAATTTTTTAATTGCTTGGGGTAGGGTAAAAATGAAAAGACAAAACTACCCCTAAAGGGGTTTAACAAGTAATAAGTGAGAGATGTTACAATATCTCCCCCTTGGAATCATTCGTCCTCGAATGAAGGTTATAAACTCATGTAAAACTCTACTTGCAAAACTCGGGGTATGAGACTTTTACTAATGAACTTTTCTTAAGACTTATAAATACCACCATAACTCGCAAGCTCAATAACAGCCCACCAAAAGAAAATATAAACCTGAATCATGACATACAAGGCACAAGAGACAAACAAGATTTAAGGCGGGTATTCTATGGCGCTTGATTTAAACTACGAGAGGCTAGAGTTTATTGAGCGTGGTAAGTAAGAATTAGATCATTACCTCCAATACTTTCCTCCTGAGAAGTGAATAGGTGAGGATACTTGCCTTCAACACCACTGTCACCTCATAAGGAAAACCACTGAAGGGCTAGAGCTTGAGGATCTGGAACAAGAGGAGTATTTCTCAATTCTGACTTACACTTATCGTAACCTTGGCACTCAAAATGAGGGCCTGAGGAGTAATGTATGGTAGGCACGAGTACTTCATATATCAAACACATAATGCATGAATCGAGAGTTATTTTGAGTATGGGTATGCAGTAACCATCCTTCACCATCATAGGTAGACATATGTAGGGCTTAGAACGAAGAGATCATAAGAACGAATTGTTCGGGAAATCTGATCTAAGCATATACAGGACGTAGCATGATAGCCATTAAGAATACAAATAGAGTTCATAGAACTAAATGCACTGTGAAACATGATTGCATATATCATGAATTGTATAACATAAGGCTTTAATTCACAGAATCATTGGGTAAGACTGGAATTATTGTATGAAGCATTTTTGCTTGTTTAAGGAACAGAGCATGAGGCTTTGCATAGAGTGTTCGGACCTTAGAAATAGGTATGGCATGAATATGTAAAACACGAGTAAATTTTATCTTTGACTGAAGTACAAGGAATATGGTAGAATAATATTGGATCGTTGTCTTACCATAGCTCTTTTCTGGAACCCACTACCATATGTATCACAAGACCCGATTTGGTCTTTCATTTATCCTATTATCTCCCCTTTATTTCAAAAGTCGACATTCAAAGTTAGTGGACTTATTCTCTAATTGAGCTATAATCATATTATCTTGCACGGTTGGATTATCACTATACATGTGAATGCTAAACCTTTCTCTCTCTCTCTCTTTTTTTTTTTTTTTTTTTTTTGATAGAATAAATATTGCAGATGCTAAATTATTTTTTTTTCTAGGACTTCTTTCAGAGATACCTCATCATCCTCTAATATTTAACAATCCGATCTTCTCTTATTAGTCTACTAACATCACAACTCTAGGTTTCTATCCACCTAATTTGATGGAAATTAAAATTACACTAAGAGACTTAACACTAACCACAATATCTATGATCTCCTTGATTCATTTTCTAGGGACACCATGTAATACATACCTAGAATTCTCCGCACTTGCAACTCAAGAATACTAGACTAGGCACCAGTAAAATTTAGAAGCCTAGAATATTATCTACAATATTATTTTTTTCCCTGGAGCACAAGTCCTCCCCTATAATTCCTAAAGTTTCCTTTTTGTCTAAAGTCCATATATATCACCTTTAAACTTTCATACTTGTCACAAGTTACACACTATATTCAGCCTACTATATCCAATTCCAAAACTAACATTACCACCCTTATACAAAAATCTTTTTCATCACGATGATCATCTACCATTGAAGCTTAAGGTCTAGTACTATACATGGATGGAAACACTTATTAGTTCACATTACTAAGAGTTAAAGCTACTAAAGTGAACTCAAGAAATACTAGTCCACTAGGAGTTCATGACAAAATAGTCAATTTTAATCACACCATCTATCTCATTGCAGACTACAAGCACATTCTCCTTCCCATCATTACTACTACTCCCTAATTATTCATTAAGTATTTGTTACCTAAACTGGATTCATAACCTTGCGAATGTCTTGAGTTCTCTCTTCACATTCACAAAGTATAGTCTAGCTCTGCCAACTTTAATTACTTTATTCTTTCGTTCACAACCTATACTTAATCTTTGTTACTACAATGACACGCCATCATAAAATGCCATCATAAAACTCTTCTCTAGTTCAAGCGTGATCTAAGTCATCTTAACCAACAACTCTTTCTCTACATACTACCATGAAATCCGCAAAAACCTTGAAACACCTTAGTCAACACCAAAAGTCATACCACCCTATTACTCACTTATTGGATACATGATTCTATCTACATACTTCAATAAATCACTATCCCTAGTTTGGTTTCTACAGTTCTAACTTCATATTTCTAATTTTGTGATCATTCTACTACTTATGGCTTACCACACAACCTCCAAAATCCCAATATCTCCGGGGTGGCAATACTACCAAAGAATCTAGACACACAATTCCCCCTTAAGGATGTCATTTGAAACAAATTTCTGGAAGGGGTCTGGGAGCACATCTTACTATGGCTTAAAAGCATAATTTATATGTACAAGAGTATACGATTTTGAATAAGTAGACTCAACACACGAATTTGAACAAGTTTCTTACGGCATAGCTCTATTGCATGATCTAGAGTATGAAAAATTGGAAACATCTCCTAAATGCCTTGTAGCCTCCTGATTATAGGTGTGGCGCACAACACACCCATAAGCAAGGCTCTACTAGACACGGCTTCACAGACTCCAATCTGAAATAGGAGGAGAATAGAACATAAAGATACACATTGAAGAAGTAGTTCTACATACCTTGAAATACTAGAAGGATTATAACCGGAAAAGAAAGAATTAAGATTGATTCTTGAATTAACCTCCTGCGGATTCTTGAGAGTTGAGTCTTGAGAAGAGGAAGAGGATTTTTATTGATACTCCTAAGTAATTGGATGATTGGGGCATTTTTGATGTAATATAAACAGTTACAAAAGGATAAAATGACAATAACGCCCTTTCTAGCACGTTTTCCTTGTGTGCAGTCGCACAACCTGCACAATGCCCAGTAAATTGGGCATAATGTTTTGTACAAATCTAGGATTAATGAACAGTCAGTGGATTTGGAAAGAAGACTTAAAAAACTTTAATTTGATAGGTAATAGGTCACGTAAATCTACATATTCTAGGAGTAATACGTTTTTGAAGTTAACCTTTTTTTTTTGGACCTATACGAAAACTTAATCGTTAAAGGACCTTTCAACTTAACTTCGTGCTAAAGATTTCTTATGCCCTTAATTCATATCCAATATCCCTACAACACTTAAGATATGACTTTTACACATAGATACAATCAAATTTGATAGATTCACGTATAACTATATTTGTAGTGCAGTCTAAAGTTTTAGCTCAAAAGTTCAGGGTGTTACAATATCTCCCCCTTGGGATCATTCGTCCTCGAATGATGGTATTGGCTAGAAGGAAAAAGTATGAGTTGAACTATTTAGTATTAACTACTGCAACTGTATTAATTGATATGCTTGAGCTAAGAAAACTTGAAGGGCAGGAAACTAAGTGGAAACATTTCACATTTTTTTAAGCAGATGATATAGTTATGCTGCATGGGGAATGAAAGTTGATTTGGAGTGAGCGCTATATCATAGCCATCCGGAATTGAGAGACCATCTATTTATGGGTTGTTAATTTGCAAAAACAGTGTGGGACAGGTTACTTCTATGGCTACATAAACAGAACATCTGCAGCTATTACCTGGAGACAACGTGTGAAATGGACAGTCGAAAATGCCAAAGGCAGAACACAAGAAGCCCAAATATTCAGAATAATTTATGCAGAGTATATGTGTGCCATATGAATTGAAAGAAATCAAAGATTGTTTGAAAAGAAAGCTAGGGACTGGGAAGTCTTATTAGCCAGAGAGATTGCTTATATGTGTTGTGTAAATCAAATTATAGGGTGCAAAACTTATTACAAAGTTTACTTTTCTAGACTAGATTATGAGAATTGATTTAATAGCTAGTTGTACAGTTTAGATTTGTTTGATTTTGTTTTGAGTTAGCCAGGAGCGTCCACTGGCTATGGATTTGTAATTCTTGCAGCAACTCATAGATTAAATACAATTCACATAATACAGAGAATTCATAAACAATATAAATGGACCAAGATTTTGAAAAGAACAACTTTCCAGGTATAACTTGAAATAGGGGACTCGATTAATGGACCAAGATTTTTTTAAAAAAATTTCTTCCATCATCATTATCTTGAAAGAAATCAGAATTTGAGGAGAACAAAACCTAAGAGGAAACATAGAAGAAGTGATCTTACACACCTTGAAACGCTAGATAAACTTGAGAGTTGAATGGAAGAGACTAAACTTGATTCTTGAACCAACTTCCTTTAGGTTGCTGAGAGTTGTGTTAGAAAAGAAGAGGATATTTAGTCGTAAAAACTTCTGGAAAAAGAGAGGCTTTTAACGTGTTTGACAAAGAGGGATTTTATTATCTTAAAGAAACGCTCTGCTATAAAAATTATAATTTCTAGAAGCTATGAATAAAAATGTTTTAATTGCTTGGGGTAGGGTAAAAATAAAAAGACAAAACTACCCCTAAAAGGGTTTAACAAGTAATAAGTGAGAGATGTTACAGATATGGCACCATTCGAGGCACTTTATGAGTGAAAGTGTAGGTCACCTATTGGGTGGTTTGAGGCGGGAGCTGTCAAGCTTTTGGGCACAAATTTGGTAAAGGAGGCTTAAGAAAAGGTAAGGTTCATTCAAACCAAGTTGTTGGCTACTCAAAGTAGGCAGAAAGAGTATGCAGACTGTAAGGTAAGAGACATGGACTTCAGGTTGGTGAGCAAGTTTTGCTTAAGGTGTCTCTCATGAAAGGGGTCATGAGATTTGGCAAGAAGGGTAAGTTCAGCCCTCAGTATAGTGGTCCCTTTGAAATTCTTAAAGATGTGGGTCCAGTTGCATACAGGTTAGCTTTACTGTCGATATTATCGGGAGTCCATACGGTATTTCATATTTCTATGCTTAAACACTACCATGGGGATGGAGACTACATCATTAAATAGGATTGAGTGCTTCTGGATAAGGATTTCGCTTACGAGGAGGAACCGGTAGTGATTCTAGATCGGGATGTTCGAAAATTGAGGTGAAGGAAATTTTCTCAGTTAAGTTACAATGGAAGCATCGTTCGATTGAGGAATCCACTTAGGAAATCGAGAAGGGCATGCGGGATAAGTACCCTCAACTGTTTGAGGCTATAGGTACTCTTTCTCTCCTCACTATAGCCTATTTTTCACGTCTAATCATTAAGGTATGAACGATGGATAAATTGGTATCTGTTGGAATGACCCTCTTTGTCATTATGTATAAGTCCTTTGTTTAAAACCTCATATCCAAAATCCTTCCAGTTTGAAAGTTACAAATTTTAAGCTAGGCTAATTTTGAGCAAAATTGGAGTGAGGTGAGGTCTAGGGAAATTCAGGAGGGATTTGGGAAGGTTTGAGGATATTTGATTTAATTTCTAGTTATCTAAGATGGTAAAGAACCCGTAGGAATTTACGAAATTGGATTTGGGTAAGTAGAACTCCCGAAATTGATCTTAGCGTGAAGCGCCTTGTTTGGAATGTCCCGGGTTTAAGGTGTGTTGAAAAAAGTAGGATTTTTGGGATAATATAGGCTTTCTGTCCCATCAATGCCGCTATAGGAGTGGTCATAGGCAGACGCTATAGTGGTCTTGGCCGCTATGGCGATGAAAACCGCAAATTAATTAAATATTTTCCCCAAAATATTTTATTATTTCAAAACTCATATTGGGGAAAAGGAAGGGAAATTTAGGGCGAAATTCACCAATTTTTCTTCGTTTGTCCTTGTAAAGGTAAGTAATTCATCCCCGTTAACTTGTAATTGATGATTAAGCCTTAGAATTGTTAATTTACAGTGTTCAGGGAGGATTTTAGGGTGGATTTTGGTTATTTTCTGGTGCACGGGGGAAAATTAAGTATTATATTAATGGTTTTTGATTATTAATAGTTAATTTACCCTTGCATCTCATTATTCACTAACTTATCCATGGAATTGATAGTTTTAGGTGAAATATGGTAAAAAAGCCCTAGAACGGGAAGGGAATGACCATGAACTTTACCTTAGGGGTTGGGTGTGAGTTATAAGTCCCAATATGATAGCTCATTTCATTAATTTCATATTTATGTGCATGTTCTTGACCACGAGCAAGCAGAAAATTACACGAAAGCTCCGACTTAGAGGGTTATGCAAGCTTGGTTCGAGGTAGGCAACGGTATTGTAGTTTAATCCAACTTGTGCATGTACATGTTAACTACTTTGTAGTGCAGCTTGTTGGTGCATGTTGTTTGGTGTGGTCATTGCAAATGATTTTACGATTTGTTACATGATTCGACCTACCTTACTTGCTAAATATGGAATGTTCGGTATTTAGAATGTTTTCACAAGTTTCTGGTGGAACAAGGTTGGCAGGAACTTGTATCTAGGGTTTTAGTATATGGACGATAATTTTCCCCTGCAGATCATGGCTAGAGAGTGGTTGTATTTCCCTTAGCGTGTATGTATAAGGGTCTGGTGAGTTTGAAGATTTCGCGAGTGAACAGGGAAAATATATTTTTATTCTTAATAAATTATCCTGACTTGTTTGACTTGGCTTGACTAAACTTGACTTGGTGATAATATGTTGGTTGTTGGGTTGATTTCCTAATTGTCTATTGTTTCTTATTATGCTAAGTGTTTAGTTATGCATGGATTAACTTGTTGTACTATAACTTAGTTATGTGTTCATATGCTCATCTTGGGTTGGCCAAATGACCCTACCAGTACATATTGTTCTTATGTGTTGATACTACACTTGCATTTAGGTGTCGTTTGGTAGAGTGTATTAGAAAAAATAATGCATGCATTAGTTTTGTGTACTGCTATTACCATGTTTGGTACATTTTTAACCTATGTATAACTAATGTCACTGCACTAGTTATACACTTTATTGTGTATTAAGGTGTGTCTTTTCCATATATTAGTAATACAAAGGATTTCAATGCATGCATTAACTTGATTAATGACAAAAGAACCCTCAAATCTCTCTAGAACATTTTTCTAAGTCCTTTATCCACCATACTTTACCTCTCTTCTCTGTACTTTGCTCTCTATGACAGTTCTTTAATTTTTTTTTCCATCTGATCTTTGATTTTTCTCTACAATTTTATTATTTGTGTGTGACAGATTTCCCGCCTGATTGATTTTTGGTTCATCTGCTCATGTGAAGATACTCTTTTGAGAAAACAAATTAATTAGACAATAATGAAAAACAAATTAAGGCTTATATGTACTTTTGAACAAATTATAAGGAGAAAAAAAATTAAGGCTTATATGTACTTTTGAACAAATTATAAGGAAACAATATAATTTATAAACATGTAAGGAATTTGACTTTCTAAATTAAATTTATATTTTGGTAGGTAATTATGTAGGGTTAGATATAATTTTAAATTTCTAAAATCTAACTGTGAATAGATACAGCAGATTATTTACAAGCTTCCCATATTTCATAATATTGGATCCTTTAACAGATGTAGTAGGTTATTTACAAGCCTGCCATATTTCATAGTATTGAATTCTTTTACCTCTAGCATGTCCTCCTCAGAGCAACAATAAAATACCCCTCATTGTCCTTTGATTTTCGCAAACAATTGCTTTAGTTCTCTACTTCTATATATTTTCTCCATTTTCTCATCCTATTTTAACTTCTTCCTTATTACAGTTTCATAAATGTTTTAATTACCTATGACCTATAAACTGTCCAAAAAATTACCACAATTATATGTTGGATCTGTAACACCTCGTATACTTCCGATCCTACTTGACAACTTTGATCCATGCTTACTTAGGTTTCGAGAGCCATAAGTATGTATTTTGTAGTTTGATATTGGGCTAGTAACTGTGATTAGACCTTTGTCGAGGTGTTTGTGATTTTTTTGAAGCAGTTGTGGAGTGAAAATTAAGGTTTGAAGGACTTCCAAGCAAAGGATATTAAAGCTAAAAGGCAAGCAAAAGATTTGGACTTGAAGGATCCAACCAAATCCGCAAAGAAAAGTCAAAATCAAAAAGTTAAGTGTGGGGCACTGCAGGGGGCGTGCCAGGCCGCTTCTGGCCAAAAATTTTCTGACCCAGGCAGCAAAGGGGCGTGTCAGGCTGGTTTTTGCAAAAAAAAACTTTGACTATTAGTCTATAAATAGGACTCTTGGGTTATGGTATCATTATTCCATCGTAGTAGGACTACTCTTGAGTGAGTTTGGCATCCAAGTTGGGGTTAATTCGTCGCCGTAATTATTTTATCAAATTATGTTCAATTAAGCCATGAGTGACAATAATCGCTTATTCTTGGGATTAAATCTACGAGCATGAAATTCGTGTGTCAATATTATCGAGACATTTATGGAACTATTTTAACATGAGATAATTGGAGTATTATACATTGAATTTGGTGGGCTAAGTTAATATATGTTATTGGGCTCATTTGAGGCCCAAAATGACATAAAGACATGGCCCAAATGGGGAGGAATGACCCATTCTTGTGTTGAAAAGTAAACACACCTTTATTGTTGGCTAAGGATGACTACAAGGCCTATATAAAGAGGGTAAAATCAGATTTTTATTCCTATAGACACACATAACATTTCTAGAATTTTCAAGACAATTCCTTTTGGCTCTTCAAACCCTAAGTCATCTCTTGGACAAGATCACTCATTTGCAAGTTTGGGTAAGTGATAATTCTTATGGATTACTATATTATATGCATGGGAGAGTATGTAGAGCATGATGGCTATGTTTAAAAGTGTGAGTGGTGCACTTTTGTGTTTTTGTAAAAGATGTGTCATCTTTGTGAATTAAACTTGAAAGGTGACTTGTGGTTTTGATGAAAGTGCATGGTATGGATGAAATATCAACATGTATGGTGTGATTATGTTCCTTAACTTTTTATTTCTCTATAAGCATAATTTGTGGGATTATTGTCGAGATGTTGTTACGAAGTGTATTAAGGTGACTTGATAGAGTAATTGTGATGTTGTGTTGATGGAGAAGTGTAAAGTATGAACTTGGTGTGACATGCTATTGGATTGTGATATTTTGGTCAATGTTGTGCATGATGTGGTATTGTTGGTATGATAATTCCATGAATGGTATTGTAAAGGGTGAAGTGATGTTCATGTAACTCATGGTCGTCTTATGCACTTGGAAAGTAGTTTGTGGTTAATGTTGGTTCCGTAATGTACTTGTGTTGTAGAGTAAGACGTAAAGAAGGAGCTGGACTATTGTATTCACGTATAGAATTGTGTATTCATATTGGGAAGATAAGGTATGTAAGGTTACTCTTTCCTTATCCTTCTGCAGCATATTGTTCACATTGACATTGGGCTTGTTCTATTTCGAGGGGTTTTGAAGTATATCAATTCAGGTTGACATATATTGTTATTCACATGTGTCCTATTCCTAGATGAATTATGATTCACTTATCTCCTATTCATTGACTGAAATTCCAAAGCTGTCATAATGTTGTAATTTCTAAAAGAACTATCTCAAAGAGAGTAATGATGTAAAGAGAATCTATTTATTCTTGAATAGCATTTCCAATAATGTCATGTTCCAAAGTCCAATAATATTATGATTATCTTTGTACCAATCTCTTACAAGTCAAAGTACCAATCTCATAAAAGTAATGAAGGAAGTAATGTGTAAGTTAATGTATCTATCCCTCACAAGTAAAGGTATCAATCTTACAAGAGTAAAGATGTGAAGTAATTTATAATTGATGAGTAATCTTGAGTGGTATCCCAGGGGTGGAAGCAACACCTAGCATGGGTCAATCCCAATATCATGGGTGGTATCCCAGGGGTTAAATTACCTAGCATGGGTCGATCCCGATACATTCTAGGGGCGATATGAAAGCCTAGCATGGGTTATCATAATTACATCCCAGGGGCGATATGAAAGCCTAGCATGGGTTAATATAACATCCCAGGGGTCAAAGTACCTAGCATGGGTTAATACATGCCAGGGGCGACATGAAATCCTAGCATGGGTTAATCTAACATCCCAGGGGTTAAAATACCTAGCATGGGTTAATCTCATCCCAGGGATGACAGAACAGCCTAGCATGGGTAGAACAATAAAGATGAATAAATTTGAAGACAAAAGAAGTAAAGAATTAATGTACATGGTTCCACATATGCACACCGGTGAATTACCTGTATTAATTATTCTCTCATATTTGATTCCATTGATGTTCTTATGTATGATGCAATTTTTTTTATAGCCTTACATACTCAGTACATTATTCGTACTGACCTCCTTGGGGGACTTACCTTACTTACTGCAGGCGCAGGTGCTAGTAGACCTCCTCAGTAGACTACAGACCATTTACAGATCTTTGGTGAGCTCCAGTTGGTTCGGGGCTTTTCGAGTCACAGTTGTACATTTGTTTTGATGTTGTAAATGTTGTATAAAGCGCGGACTTGTCCCGACTTTAGGTTGGTCTTGTAGATGCATCTGTTAGAGGCTTTTGTAGACATATGTGGGTATATGAATGTAAGAGATGTATATTCATTTTGACTTGATGGCCCTAACGGCCAAGTTTCATTGATAACATATTTTCCATGACTTCCGCATAGTTGCATGAGACATAATGATGTTCATATGAGTATATGCATACAAATGTACTTGAGCAAAGATTGGTTCTCTCGAGCCATATCGGCTTCGGGTGCCAGTCCGCCCCGTTGGAATTCAGGGCGTGACAAAAGTGGTATCAGAGCAGGTCGTCCTAAGGGTGCCTACAAAGTCGTGTCTGAGTAGAGTCTTGCTTATGGATGTGTTGTTCACCACATTTATAAGTAGGAGACTACGGTACATTTAGGAGTTGTTTCTTTCCTTCATTTCTAGATCGTGCAATAGAGCCAATATTGTAAGTGAAATCGTATCTGACCGTTGGAATTGATTTTCTTGTTTATAGTAATAATGCTGATGACAAGAAGAGGGAGAGGCAAAGGTAAGCAGGTAGATATGTCTGCTGGTGAAGGAATGAGTAAATCACCACCTGACCAAGCTAGTCAAGGTGGAGCTGACGGTGAAATTGCATCGCGGTCTTCTTCTACTTTTCCAGCTCCGGAAGAGCCAAGGGGTAGAGAAGTACCTGCAGAACCGCCTATGAATGCCACTGACCAGGATTTAAGAAATGCAGTACATATGTTGACTCAGCTAGTGGCTGCACAAAGTCAAGGACGAGCTGGTCCAATGACAAATGAAGATGATGCGGCTAGGGTAGCGAGTCATAGGACACAGGATTTTCTGAAACTAGACCCCCCTATATTCACTGGGTCAGACCCGAAAGCAGATCCATAGGACTACATGGATCAAATTAAAAGGGAAAGGGCTTTAGAGGTTATGCACGTGACTGGTGTTGAAACAGTTGAACTTGCGGCTTATAGATTGAAAGGTGAAGCGATATTGTGGTATGAAGATTGGAAAAAGTCTTGTGGTATCGGTGCAATTCCACCTGATTGGTAAGAATTTAAAGCGGCATTCCTTGATCACTATCTTCCCTATGAGGTCCGAGAGGCTCGTGCGGATCAATTCTTAAATCTCTGAGAAGGGAATCTGAGTGTTAGGGAATACAGTTTGCAGTTTAATTCTTTGGCTCGATATGCTCTGAATATGGTGGCCACAATGGAAGATAGAGTCCATCGATATATGGATAGACTGGAGCCATACTTGGTAAGGGACTGCACTATTGCTGCTTTGAACAGAGATATGGACATCGCCAGAATTCAGGCTTTCGCACAGAAAATGAAGGACCAAAGGCAAAGAAGAAGGACATAGGAATCTGAGGAAGGGCCATCAAAAAGGGCGAGATCTATGGGGCAGTCTATGGTGTCCCCAGGAGAATCTAGACCTCGGATGTTACCACCTAGACCCTCCATTTCTTATTCCACAGCAGGCACTCAACCCCAATTCTGAGGGTTTAGGGGTAGTCAATCTGGATAGAGTAGTGGAGTGCAAGGTTCACAGACAGCAGAATTTTCTCGCCCTCCGTGTCAGTGTTGCGGAAGGTACCATTTAGGTGAATGTCGATTGGGGACAAATGCTTGTTTTTGGTGTGGCACAGCGGGGCATATAATGAGAGAATGCCCACAAAGGGGTACGAGTGGTATAGCACGACCTACGGGATCAACCGTTGCATCATCATCATCGGTCCCTTCCCTAGGCAGAGGTGTTCAGCCTATTGGTCGTGATAGAGATGTGAGAGGAGCAGCTAATTCCAGTGGGGCCCAAAATCGCACCTATGCTCTAGTGGACCGGCAGAATGCGGAGGCATCTCCTGATGAAGTTACAGGTATATCACTATATTTTCACATGATGTATATGTATTGATTGATCCGGGCTCTACCCTATCGTATGTTACTCCATCGACTACTGTGAATTTAATGGGACACTGGGTTTATGAGCTAAGTCAATGGAAATATCTCCACCTGTCGGTGAATTTAGTATAGTTAAAAGAACATATCGTAATGGCATAGTAGATGTTTGTGATCATAGATGATTAAGTACTCTTAAAAGCATCACCAATGAAAGGGGTAATGGGATTCGGAAAGAAAGAAAGAAAAAAATTTGCTCTATACAACATGCCATGTGAAATTGTCGGAAGTGCATAAGAGTTCCATTTCATATTGCTCCCATTGGAAATATACAAATTACGGAGGATCTCATTAGGAAGAGATACCTATTGCTATTCTAGATCGACAAGTGAAAAGGTTAATAAATAAAGACGTAACTTTCGTAAAAGTTCTTTGGAGAAATCAACAAGTCGAAGAGATCACCTGGGAAGCTGAAGAAATGATGAAACCAAAGTACCCATAATTGTTTCACACGGAAGAAAAAGATCAAAGTGCGGAAGTGGAGAAAGAATAAGTAAGGATCTATGAGTGTATATGTATAGATATGCTAATATAAAGATGCATTTGTTGTACATGAGACGATGTTGTTAACATTCGAGGATGAATGTTTCTAAGGGGGGGAGAATGTAACACCCCGTATACTTTCGATCCTACTTGACAACTTTGATCCATGCTTACTTAGGTTTCGAGAGCCATAAGTATGTATTTTGTAGTTTGATATTGGGCTAGTAAATGTGATTAGACCTTTATCGAAGGTGTTTGTGATTTTTTTTAAGCATTTGTGGAGTGAAAATTAAGGTTTGAAGGACTTCCAAGCAAAGGATATTAAAGCTAAAAGGCAAGCAAAAGATTTGGACTTGAAGGATCCAACCAAATCGGCAAAGAAAAGTCGAAATCAAAAAGTTGAGTGTGGGGCGCTGCAGGGGGCGTACCAGGCCGCTTCTGGCCAAAAATTTTCTGACCCAGGCAGCAAAGGGGCGTGCCAGGCGGCGTGCCAGGCTGGTTTTTGCAAAAAAATTTCTTCGACTATTAGTCTATAAATAGGACTCTTGGGTTATGGTATCATTATTCCATCGTAGTAGGACTACTCTTGAGTGAGTTTGGCATCCAAGTTGGGGTTAATTCGTCGTCGTAATTATTTTATCAAATTATGTTCAATTAAGCCATGAGTGACAATAATCGCTTATTCTTGGGATTAAAGCTACGAGCATGAAATTCGTGTGTCAATATTATCGAGACATTTATGGAACTATTTTAACATGAGATAATTGGAGTATTATACATTGAATTTGGTGGGCTAAGTTAATATATGTTATTGGGCTCATTTGAGGCCCAAAATGACATAAAGACATAGCCCAAATGGGGAGGAATGACCCATTCTTGTGTTGAAAAGTAAACACACCTTTATTGTTGGCTAAGGATGACTACAAGGCCTATATAAAGGGGGTAAAATCAAATTTTTATTCCTATAGACACACATAACATTTCTAGAATTTTCAAGACAATTCCTTTTGGCTCTTCAAGCCCTAAGTCATCTCTTGGACAAGATCACTCATTTGCAAGTTTGGGTAAGTGATTATTTTTATGGATTACTATATTATATGCATGGGAGAGTATGTAGAGCATGATGGTTATGTCTAAAAGTGTAAGTGGTGCACTTTTGTGTTTTTGTAAAAGATGTGTCATCTTTGTGAATTAAACTTGAAAGGTGACTTGTGGTTTAGATGAAAGTGCATGGTATGGATGAAATATCAACATGTATGGTGTAATTATGTTCCTTAACTTGTTATTTCTCTATAAGTATAATTTGTGGGATTATTGTCGAGATGTTGTTACGAAGTGTATTAAGGTGACTTGATAGAGTAATTGTGATGTTGTGTTGATGGAGAAGTGTAAAGTATGAACTTGGTGTGACATGCTATTGGATTGTGATATTTTGGTCAATGTTGGGCATGTTGTGGTATTGTTGGTATGATAATGCCATGAATGGTATTATAAAGGGTGAAGTGATGTTCATGTAACTCATAGTCGTCTTATGCACTTGGAAAGTAGTTTGTGGTTAATGTTGGTTCCGTAATGTACTTGTGTTATAGAGTAAGACGTAAGGAAGGAGCTGGACTATTGTATTCACGTATAGGATTGTGTATTCATATTGGGAAGATAAGGTATGTAAGGTTACTCTTTCCGTATTACTCTTTCCGTATCCTTCTGCAGCATATTGTTCACATTGACATTGGGCTTGTTCTATTCCGAGGGGTTTTGAAGTATATCAATTCAGGTTGACATATATTGTTATTCACATGTGTCCTATTCCTGGATGAATTATGATTCACTTATCTCCTATTCATTGACTGAAGTTCAAAGCTGTCATAACGTTGTAATTTCTAAAAGAACTATCTCAAAGAGAGTAATGATGTAAAGAGAATCTATTTATTCTTGAATAGCATTTCCAATAATGTCATGTTCCAAAGTCCAATAATATTATGATTATCTTTGTACCAATCTCATAAAAGTAATGAAGGAAGTAATGTGTAAGCTAATGTATCTATCCCTCACAAGTAAAAGTATCAATATTACTAGAGTAAAGACGTGAAGTAATTTATAATTGATGAGTAATCTTGGGTGGTATCCCAGGGGTGGAAGCAACACCTAACATGGGTCAATCCCAATATCATGGGTGGTATCCCAGGGGTTAAATTACCTAGCATGGGTCGATCCCAATACATTCCAGGGGCGATATGAAAGCCTAGCATGGGTTATCATAATTACATCCCAGGGGCGATATGAAAGCCTAGCATGGGTTAATATAACATCCCAGGGGTCAAAGTACCTAGCATGGGTTAATACATCCCAGGGGCGACATGAAAGCCTAGCATGGGTTAATCTAACATCCCAAGGGTTAAAATACCTAGCATGGGTTAATCTCATCCCAGGGCCGACAGAACAGCCTAGCATGGGTAGAACAATAAAGATGAATAAATTTGAAGACAAAAGAAGTAAAGAATTTAATGTACATGGTTCCACATATGCACACCGGTGAATTATCTGTATTAATTATTCTCTCATACTTGATTCCATTGATGTTCTTATGTATGATGCAGTTTTTTTTTATAGCCTTACATACTCAGTACATTATTCGTACTGACCCCCTTGGGGGACTTACCTTACTTGTTGCAGGCGCAGGTGCTAGTAGACCTCCTCAGTAGAATGCAGACCATTTACAGATCTTTGGTGAGCTCCAGTTGGTTCGGGGCTTTCCGAGTCACAGTTGTACATTTGTTTTGATGTTGTAAATGTTGTATAAAGCGCGGACTTGTCCCGACTTCAAATTGGTCTTGTAGATGCATCTGTTAGAGGCTTTTGTAGAGATATGTGGGTATATGAATGTAAGAGATGTATGCTCATTTTGACTTGATGGCCCTAACGGCCAAGTTTCATATATAACATGTTTTCCATGACTTCCGCATAGTTGCAAGAGACATAATGATGTTCATACGAGTATATGCATACGAATGTACTTGAGCAAAGATTGGTTCTCTCGGGCCATATCGGCTTTGGGTGTCAGTCCGCCCCGTTGGAATTTGGGGCGTGACAGGATCAACGTTGTTTGGGTTCGTCAAATGAAATATACATGTTCTTCGTAGCTAGGGGATACCTTTGATTGTAGCCACTTCAAACTATAGTTGCTTCTTTCAAAAGAAGCAGCTACATGTTTGAAGTGGCTTCAATCAAAGTGCCCCCTAGATATAAGGGAACATGCATATTTCATTTAACATTTATTGCTTGCATTGTGCTTCATTGAATAGCAAAAACAACTCTCCATTTTTTTTCTAGTGATCACAACCTTTATGTAATAATGCTATCAAATCTTGTATGTGTCAAAATAGATGAATGTAAGATTTGTTCTTTTATAAAAAATTCTTACTTTGATGAGATTATGGATCGCCACTTATGTGAGTATTCCTTGAAAATAATTACCAGTCCTAAGAATTATGGTCAAATGGTAGTTGGTGCAAAAATAGAGTATATTAGAACCATGGAGTTTGTAATGTTCATGGAATATCATATTGAGACATAATTTTGTTTAATTAAATTTGGTTCAGAGACCAATTTTATATATATTGAAATCAAATTCACATTAAATAATAAAAAAAGTTTAAAAAAAAAAAAAAAAAAAAAAAAAAAAAGAGTCCCAAAACTCTAGCCCAATTAAAGCGTCATAAAATTGTGACCAGTTCCAAAAGAATATAATATCTCTTAGAATATAATATCTCTTTGAATATAAATGAATGAAATATATTTTTATTTCTCTATGTTGAGTTGTTGAAGCATGAGGAAACCCTATTGATGTTTGTTTGCTCTTCAAATTTCTAGTTCAGATACAACCTCAAATGGTGAATTCACCCTAGATCTATTTTCTAGTGCCTACTTCAATCATTATATGTGCAGACATCTAACCAAATTGTCTCATCATAAATATTGATCCTCTTAACAGATTTGTGAGTGTCTTTCTTCTCTTACTGAAGATTATTCTGATTCTTTGTTTTTATAGTGATTATGACCATCTGGAAGCTCAAATCAATGTCAGCAAAGATCAGGCCCTGGATTTTGTAGTTCTCTAAGAGTTTTTCGTGTTGATGTATTTTTCTTGATATATGTCATAATCTGAGAGATCTGTATGCTTTTTCTATATTTTGTTTCTCTTTATTGTGCTTCTACCTCTGATGTATTGTATGATATTGTGTGTTGGTCTACCTATTTTTTCTTCTGTTGTTTCTTGTATGTGTTAGAGCTGTTTAATATTCCATGTTATTATCCTGATTAATGGTATATGTACTTTGTCTGTATTCATTTTTTTTTCCCCGTGGTTGGGAGATCTTGAAGTTGTGACATTAACAAATGCCTTCATGTTCTAGAGCTGAATTGGCAAGATAATTTGTTTAATGGTTTCCTTCTCTGAATATATAATTAATTTTTATGTTTAGCCTCCTCATTGTGTCTCCGATTGAGACATAGTTGATTGAATGATGAAAGAGCCAAATTGTGCTAATACCAAATTTTGTTAACAAAAACATCTAACACGATGAAATGCTCAAAAGTGTTTTTTTGAACTCACCCTTGGAGGTAACTTCTTAGTTAATGAAGAATACTTTGGATTGGATTATTGTTGTAAGTATGAAAAATCAGTGGTTCCTAGAGCATACAGTTAGATGTACTGATTTTTCAATGTGAAAGAGAGAATTTTCTTTCTTGAATACAGATTAGGCTACTTAGTTCACTACTAGATAGTAATACTTCTTTATATTGATATGACAAAAATTGATAAAATTGCATATGAAATCTTAGAAACCAAAATACCAAAGCAATGTAATGTGAAGGGTGACTGTAAAATTGGATTACTTAGGCATAGACACATTTTAATGAGATTTAATCTAATGAAGGACTTCGTAAACATGATGTCTAAAAATGTTTACTACGTTACTGTTAAGGATAGAGTGACAAATCAAATAAGACCCCTCATTTATGATGCCCAGTTTAAACCGAGTGAGGAGACACCCCAAGCAATGGCTTGGATTTCTTTCCTTGATCTCTTGCCCACCTTTTTTGTAAAGGAATCATTATTTTTATTAGTTGCTGTTGTGGGAAAGCCTATCCACCTTGATATGGCTATAATTAGTAAGACTCATCCCAGCTGTGCAAGGGTTAAAGTCCAAGTGGACTTGGCTGCAAAGTTGCCAGAATATGTAGAGCTTGAGGTAATTAATAGCAAGACCAATGAAGCTGAGTTCAAAAAATAAAAATATAGTATGATTTGTTGCCAAAATATTGCCATACTTGTAAGTTATAAGGACATGAGAAAGCTGAGTGCAGAAGCCTACATCCAAAATTAAAAAAGGCATTTGAGGAAGAATGGCATAAAGAGGAACAAAGAAAAGATGAGGAACAACCAACAATCCCTATACAAAGGAGGGTAATAAATGGCAGGGTGGTTGCTGCAAGATGGAATCCCACCAGTCCAAGATTTAAACTAGACAAAAGCACCACTAAATTGATTACTGAGGAACATGGGAAAGATATAATGAATACCAAAGGGGATATCACAGCAAACTCTTTTGATGCACTATAGAAGGATGATGTGGAAAATAGAATAGATGGAGTAGATGCCAATATAATGAATGCACACAATAAGTAGGAGGTGAGAAAGTCTGAAGCAGAGTTACAGCAATGTGACAATTATATGAAAGAGAAAAAGGGTAACAGAGACCAACAATAATCACAGCAGGGCACTATCAATGATGATGCACAATCACAAACAATACAGGATAATAGTACCAGTAGCAGTAATGATCACAAACAAGGAAGTAGAAATGCAGCAACAGATGTTACAAAATGCAAAAAATGAAAATAAGTTGTTACAGTCCTCTACAGATGTAGAATCTACAATTAATAATCAGGTCACCAAAGGAATCAGGACACAAACAAGAAGGCATAAATGTAGCAGCAGATGTAATAAAGTGGCAAAAAGCAAATAAGAATTAGTAGTGCTCTGAGGAAGAGGAGCTTGCAGTCACTATTAGATCACCAAGGAGCCCTCAGGAACAGACTTGTGTAGTGGAAAGGCTGAAGCACTAGAAGAAAAAATAAGATCAGAAATACAAGTATCACCTGAAATTAGCAACACAGCAATCATGGAAATCAGTCAAGGGGAAATAGATATACGGAGGGAGTTAGCACAAGCCACTTACCAGGAACCCTTCCAGGTAGGTCTTTCAAATGCTTTTGCTTCAGAAAGAGGGTTGATAGGCTTATATTCTGATACAGTGTGTAGTAATTTGTTGTTGGATCATCCTTCAAATAAGGGGGAAGGGATGCCTCATGAGTTATTACCAGCCTGTACAAAATCAGCATCAGTCAGATCATTGTATAATTTAGTATCACATCAAATAGAGGACAAAAGTGTGCAATCACAGGTTTCACAGTAGGGAGATTCAGGTGAAGATAAGGAGGAGAAAATAGTCAGAAAAAGGAAATGCAAGTGTTGAATAATGCTGAAATCTCATTACAATAAGGGTCAAAAACAAGCAAAGGGAAGATAAAGGGGAGAATATGCCTACAAGGGTAAATCCCAAGAGGAGTGTGAAATCAAGTGTTAAATGAAGATGAAAGCATTGTTTTGGAATGTGAGGTCTGTAAGGACCCAAAATTCATTCTACAGAATTCAAATACTACATAGATACCACAAATTCTCCATTATTGCCTTAATGGAGCCTTTTCAAGAAGTTAGCCAAATACAAAGATACAAAAGGAGGTTGGGAATGAATTATTCAAACTATAACCTAAATAGAAAGATATGGATCTTTATTCAGGATCATATACAGGTAGAGGTTATTTCATATTCAGATCAGCAATTATCCCTGCAATTGAAGTTTTAGGAATCTGGCCAATGTTTAATTGTCACTGTGGTATAGGCTAAGTGTGATGCCCATGATAGGTTAAGCTTATGGGAAGACATTTATTCTGTCATTATGAATACTAGACTGCGTTGGTTAGTTGGAGGTGACTTTAATGTTATCCTGAGTGATAAAGAAAAGATAGGGACCTTCCAGTGTATCCTTAGGAATATGAAGATTTTACCTTCTGTGTTAATTCTTGTGATTTGCTAGATCTCAGTTTTAAAGGCAACCCATTTACTTGGTGGAATGGCATAGCAGGTGATGAATGCATTTTTAAAAGAATAGATAGACTGTTGGCCAACCAAATATTTTTAGGTATGTTTGGGCTGGTAGAAGTAGAATATTTAGCCAGGACTGGATTAGATCATGCTCCTCTGTTGCTCTCATATGGCAGTCAGTTGGATAATGTGAGAAAAATATTCAGATTTCTCAAATTCTAGTTAGAAGAGGTAGATTTTTAGTAAGTGGTGAGGTTAATTGGGTGTCTAATAATCCAGATGTTTTCATTAATCTCAAGCAAAAAATGAAGAAAACTAAGACTGCATTATCTAGTTGGAGTAGAGAAAGATTTGGAGATATCTTAAAGTAACGTATCATCAGAGAGGAAATTGTTAGACTCAAGGAAGACCTCTTTAAAGAAAATCCTACTGATGTGAATAGAATGGTGCTGCAAAGGGCTCAAGCTGAGTTGAAATAGTATATTCATTATAAGGAAGAATTCAGGAGGAAAAAAGCAAGCATAAAATGGTTTTCAGAAGGGGAAAAGAACACAAGATTTTTCTGTGGTTTAGTCAATGGAAGGAGGAAAAGGTTGTCTATTACTAAAATTCTAAAGGAAGATAGTTCTTGGGTTGAGGGTGCTGAAAAAGTGGCAGAGAAAACTCTATCCTTTTTTTCAAAATTAGTTTTCACAAGTTGATGGAGAGGTGGGACTTTCACTACTGAGGCACATCCCTTCTTTAGTCACTGATGATTTCAATAATGCAATTAATGTTGTTCCCACCTTAGAGGAGGTAAAGAAGGTGGTATTTGAATTAAATAGGTAGGGTGATAGTGGCCCTGATAGGCTTACTGGGAATTTTTTCCAAAGTTGTTGGGATATAGTAGGTGAGGACATTTTCCGAGTGGTGAATGCATTCTATAAGGGTTGTACTCTTTCCAAATCCATCACTTATACTAACTTGGTTCTTTTGCCTAAAAAAGATATTGTGCAATCTTTTTCTTACACGAGGCCAATTAGTCTGATTAATTTCTTGAATAAAGTAATTTCAAGAATAGTTCATAATAGAATGGAAGATGTGTTGCCTACTCTAATTTCAAGGAATCAGTCAGGGTTTGTGAAAGGGAGGAACATCACTAAAAATGTACTGTTAGCCCAAGAGACTATTTCTGATATCAGAATGAGGGAAAAACCAGCTAATGTGGTGATCAAACTGGATATGTCAAAGGCTTATGACAAGGTGAATTGGCATTGTTTTATTAAAGTGCTACAAAAAATGGGTTTTGATAAAGTTGTGGTGGATAAAATTTGGAGACTTATTGTAAACAACTGGTATTCTATTCTTTTTAATGGTCAAGCCCATGCTTTTTTTAATTCTACCAGGGGAGTAAAGCAAGGAGATCTTCTCATGCTTTGTTTATACTATCGGCTGAGGTTTTATCTAGAGCCTTAAATTTATTATTTTAGGAAGCAGAATTTAAGAACTATGGTATGCCTAAGTAGAGTGAGAACCTTAACCACTTAGCATATGTTGATAATACCATTAAATTTGTTTCTACTGACAGAAAATCTTTACAATTAATGATGGATGTACTGAAGGTCTATGAGTCACAGTCTGGTTAGTTGATCAACAAGGAAAAAAGTGCTTTTCCTATTTATCATGAGACAGTTCAGGCTCATATAAGGGAAGTTGAAGAGTGCACAGGTTTTAATAGAGGAAAATTCCCTTTAATTTATTTGGGTTGCCTCATTGGACATGCAAAGAAGAAAAAGATTCATTTCTCATAATTAATGAAGAAGGTGCATAACAAGCTACAAGCATGGAAAGGGAAAATGCTTTCATTTAGTGGTACGACTGTGTTAATTAACAATGTGTTGAATAGCATTTCTATTTAGTTGTTGTCCTCTATTAATCCTCCAAAGTGTGTAATATATAATTTACAAAGAATCTTTACTATATTCCTTTGGAACTTTAAGGAAGTTGGAAAAAATAAACATTAGTTAGCCTGGACTAATATTTGTATTCCTAAGAAGGAAGGAGTTTTGGGTTTTAGGTCATTGTTTGATATGTCTAAAGCTCTTTTTGCTAAGTTTTGGGAGATTTTTAGAAATCAAAAGTCTCTGTGGACCAACTTTATGTAGAACAAGTACTGTAATAAGGTAAGACCTCAAATGGTAGAATGGAAAGGGGGTACTTTAACATTGAAGTATATGCTGGAGGCCAGGGACAAAGATTTGATCAGGAGATATAGTGGGAGCCTAAATGTGGTCATTCAAGTATTTGGTATGACAATTGGACTAAATTGGGTGCACTTCACAAATATGAATACAAGCAAGTAGAGAAGAACAAGCATCTTAAAGGCAAGAGAATTAATCTCAACAAACAAACAACAGAGGAATATGATAAAGGCGACAAGCAGGTCAAAACATAATCTATTTGAACATCACATGGTGAATCGCAACCTCTGGTAAGAGGGTTATCAATAACTTTACATTTAACATAAGAATAGTATGAAATAGCAAAAATCCAAAAGAGAAAGAGACAGCTCATACCCGATATGATTGTCAATGGATGTTTGGTTTCTTCTTCTTTAGACAGTGGTATTAGCTTCTTCTCTGAGCTCAACGTGTCGAGGTAGAAAAGCTAAGAAGAAATTGACAATCAAAATCGAACAACACAAGCACAAAGGAGGTTGATGAGTACTTATCTTGGTTAATGGAGGCTAGTTCTGAGGTATATCGAGTGGAGAAGTCTGTAGAACGTTTTTTCTTCTGATTTTTTGTTTTCTATTTTCCTTTTGTTTTGTCTGAAAATGGCCATTGTCGGGTTGGGCTTATTGGCTTGAACCTAGTGATGGGACTTTTTTTTATCATTGTGTAAAGGAAAAAGGCTTAAATATGCCATCGAATTATTTAAAATGGCTCATTTATGTCATCCGTTAAAAGTTTGGCTCATTTATGTCATCGCCGTTACAAAAAAGGCTCATTTATGCCATTTTTTTTAACGGTGGTTTTTTTAAAAAGGAAAAAGGCTCAAATATGTCATCGAACTATTGGAAATGGCTCATTTATGCCATCCAATAAAAGTTTGGCTCATTTATGCCATCGCCGTTACAAAAAATTCACCGATTATAGAATTTTTCTGATTTTTACTTCAAGCACAATTTTTTAAGAATTTAAAAAATTGTGTTTAGGTAACTAATTGATTCGTTGTTTGAAATAGTTGATGTCTGTTTCGGTCTTGAATTGGTCTTGAGATTTGCAGAATTGTGTTCGGCGATTCCGAAGAAATTGAAAATGGATGAACTCTTTATAGTGCCTATAAAGGAGTTACAAAATGCATAGAAATATTTTGGTCGGAGAAATCGATATTTTCTTATTAGGAATTTTAAAATTTCTTTGGTTGATTTAATTAATGATGTGGAAAGAATTATTGTTTGCCACGTGTACAAAATGGTTTTGCAAAACCCCCCCAAATTGGACTGTTAAAAAAATAGCATGAATGAGCCAAACTTTTAACGGATGACATAGATAAGTCTTTTTTCAAAGTTCGATGGCATATTTGAGTCTATTTTCTTTAATTAATGATGTGGACGAATTATTGTTGGCCACGTGTACAAAATGGCTTTGCAAAAAACCATCAAACCGGACTGTTAAAAAAAAAGCATGAATGAGCCTTTTTTGTAACGGCAATGACATAAATGAGCCAAACTTTTAACGGATGGCATAAATGAGCCAAACTTTTAACGGATGGCATAAATGAGCCATTTTCAATAGTTCGATGGCATATTTGAGCCTTTTTCCTTTTAAAAAACCACCGTTAAAAAAATGGCATGAATGAGCCTTTTTTGTAACGGCGATGGCATAAATGAGCCAAACTTTTAACGAATAGCATAAATGAACCATTTTCAATAGTTCGATGGCATATTTGAGTCTTTTCCCTTGTGTAAATATTCTTGTCTTCTAATAAAATGGTCTATGAGGCCTATTTTAACTTTAAAAAAATTAGTTTATTCTCTTGGAATAGTTGAACTTGGAAGGACATATGTGAGTTATTTCTCTTTATTTTACATAGTGGTGTTTGTAAAGGAAATTTTTATTGTTTTCTTTGTTGAGGTACATTGACTTTGTTTTAGCTACTAAGGATCTAGAAAGTAACAACACATGTTAGAATATGAATAAAGTACACTCAACTTTAAGAGTGTCATCCTTTTGGAATAAGAAGTGACCACTGAGCAAGGTGCCTCTTACATATTATTTTCTTATCATAGAAATTAGTTCTTAAAAAAGTATCTAGATGTAATATCACTAAGATTCATACACTTAGAAGTGTAAAAGAAGCACATATTTTGATAGTAAATATAATATATCTTTTTTCCTACATAGAAGTGTTCCTCATAACAGTTCACTTCCTAAAGTATCAAGGGTATGAGAATAACAATCTCCATCCATTTGGTAAGGTTCTGCCCCTCTTCGTTCCCCCTTGCCTATGCGATTGGGTGAAAAAATCTAGATGTGTTTTAGTAAGAACTAGAGGGACGATGATCGGAAGTTGTGACTTCAAGTTTTTCAAATTGGGTAGAAGAGTTTTGGAGTTGTTTTATGTAACAATTCAAAATCCTTGAGATTGTGATGGCACCTATCCTGACCCCAACCATGATAGGTAAGCCTAACTCAACCACAGGAATAAGGCAAATAAAGATAAGGCAAAGGAGAGTATTCCAACACCATGATTAAATAGCTAGACATAATGAATCCAGATAACCATAACATAAGGTAAACACCATAATAATCCCCCAAGACTCAGATATCACAAGTACATGAGCAACTTTAAGTACAAGATGTCCAAAAATCAGAAAATACATAGTTGTCTGAAGAATTAAATAAGACAGTACTAAAATAAATGAAATTGGTCGATCTCCAAGTAGGAGAGCTCACCATATCTCAAATAACCTTGGCTATGCACAATCAAGGTCGTGAGGTCCGCTAATGATAGGGAATGCACCGAAAGGAGATAAAAAAGTAGGAGTGAGTATGTTCCACTTGTACTCAATAGGCATCATAGGCCAACCGAGCTAGAGTAGATAACTAATCAAGTAAAGAAAACTATGAATTAAGTAAGCACCCTGCACGCAGAAAAGTCCTAAGCGGATCAAGCCGTAACAATTACACAATATAAGAATATTTCTCAATCTCAATATATACCATGTATGAAGATATCTCAATCACAATATCAACCAAAAAGGAAGTGCAATGCAATGTGCCATGATTTGGAATGAATGCAATGTACAAAGTGCACCAGTATATACCTTTCGATCCTAAGCTTCCAGGCTCATAGGGATTTGCAACCCATATACCAATCATAATCTCAATATTTAATTTTGCCGACAATTCCGCCAGTCAAGTCATTTCACAATATCTCATCACTTACCGGTGAAATCTTTGGACAAGGTTTTATAAGATGGTTTATTTATTTTCACAAAGAATCTGTGGTTATTAGTAGTACCAGTTCCATGAAACAAGAAATGAATAAGTATGCATGTTCATGGAAAAATCAATAATGCATGAAACAACTCAACAATAGTATATATGAACGCAAAACCTCCCAAATCTCAATAAATCATGATACAAGCCCCTATACGGCATCTCAATGACAATAAGAACAAGTTAGGACACTAATAAAGTCAACATAAGCCCCCACATGGGCATCACAATGATAATAATCACCCCGATCAATGATAAGATTGACACAAGCCCCCACACAGATATCACATTAATAATAATCAACCTAAATAATGTAAAACTCGATAATTCAACCCACCTATGGTATGCTTCACATGATAAGTTCCCTACTCAGCCAACTCTGAAGACATTTAAGCCATAACCTACCTCGGGGCAGAATCACAAGCCCGAAAATAGTCAACTCAAAGCCTTTCTTTTTTGAACGGCCTCAGAACTCTCCTAATCTATCAAAAATAGTTTTTACACGTAAATATGAGTCTTTGATACCCATATTGATATACTTTAGTTTCGAATCAAAAAACTCAGTATGAAAATCTACCTTGAAAATAAAAGTGCAAATCTAGAATTTTAGTAGAAAATCACTTTACCTATAGACTAAGGGTTTCAAACCTAAAATACCATAAAAAAGAGTTTAAATCAAGTTAGAAATCATTGAAATGTCATTTTTTTCACTTTATCGAAAAAAACCCAAAATCTCAAGTTTAAAATCCATAATTTGAAGATGGTTTCACAATTTAATAAATGGGTAATGATCAAATATAAGTTTAGAAGCTTACCCAAATGAAAGATGTTGAAATTCCCTCTTAGTTTCCTCCAAAAACGTGCTCCCAAGCCTGAAAATGGTTTAAAATGGGGTTTAAAGCCGAGAATGGGTTGTATATACTATTCCAGTGAACAATGTCTTCACCACGAATGTGGTCATCCATCGCATTTGCGAAGATCACTAACCCATACCAACCGCGAATGCGATGGACCAATCGCGAATGCATAGAAGGAAAATAATGACCCTAGCTCAGTTACTTTTCACGAACTTGGTGACACTCTTCGCATTTGCGATGAATAAGATATAGGCTTCTTTGCAAACATGGCCAAGGTCCTGCAAATGCGATGAAGGGTGGCCTCGTGCACCAGTAGCTCAGCTTCAGCAGAAACACAATTTCAAAATTCCCTCGAATGGATCCTTGAAATTTGTTCGGGACCTCACTAAAATAACCCAATAATGCTATTCACTAATTTCATAGTTCAGACTCAACGAAACGATCAGAATCACCAACAGAGGTTGTTATCAAAATGTTTCGCCCAAAAACCACTTTAGTCAAATAAAACTAGTTTCTCGCCTGAACACTTAAAAATCACAACGGAACCTCAGAACCTGAACCAACCACATTACTAACGCAAAATCGATATTCCGGAGCTGATGGAACTAACAGAATCTTCATTCAACACTCGAATCTTAGAATGTTTACTAAAGTGAACTATAAAAACTCAAAAGCTTCCAAAACCAATAATTGACATAAAAATCTCCCAGACACTTCGAAAACTGTGTCACCCACTTCCGCAACTCACAAATGCTATAAGAAAACTATGAGGAGGGGTAAAATGGTCAAAACACTGATAAATCTCAAAATTACAATGAGGGTTGTTACATTATCCACCATTAAAACACACGTTCATCCTCAAATGTAACGCAAGAAAAGTACCTGAACCGGTGAAAAGCTGGAGGTATCTACTCCGTATGTCAGACTCAATCTCCCATGTAGCCTCCTCAATTGGACAATGTCTCCACTAAACTTTAACTGAATCAATATTCTTGGACCTCAACTTCCTAGTCTGCCTATCCAAAATGGTTATAGGCTCCTCCTCAAAGGTTAAATCCTAGTCTAAAACAATTGAATCTAACCAGACCATATGAGAATTATCAGGATGGTACCATCTTAACATCGAAACATGAAATACTCGATGAAAAGCTGACAAGATCAGAGATAAGGCTAAATTATAGGCCACCTCTCAACTCTCTCAAGAATCTCAAAAGGCCCAATGAACCTCAGATTAAGCTTCCCTTCTAACCAAACCTTATCACACCCTTTATGGGTGACACTTTCAATAAAACTTGCTCACCCTGTAAATTCATTGGTCAGCATAGCTCTTCTGTCTACTCTGGGTTTCCACAAGCCTATCCTGGATCAATCTTACCCTGTCCATTGAGTCTCTTAATAAATCAGTACCCCAAGACCTAACCTCAAAGGAATCAAACCATCCCATGGAGAATCTACACCTTCTTCCATACAAAGCCTCGAATTGTGCCATTTCAATGCTAGAATGATAACTATTATTGTAGGAAAACTCCACTAATGGAAAGAACTAGTCCTAATGACCACTAAAATCCAAAACACAAGCCTGAAGCATGTCCTTAAGCACATAAATAGTCCACTCATGACTAGCCATCTGTCTGAGGGTGAAATATTATTCTCATCTCTAGCTAGGTGCCTAAATCACCTGCATAGAACCCTAAATATTTGAGACAATTGAGTACCTCTATCAAAAATAATGGAAATAGGCATTCCATGCAAATCAACTATCTCTTTGATGTATATCTTCACCAACTTCTCTACATTATAGCTTATCTTCACAGGTACAAAGTCCAATGATTTTGTCAACCTATCCACAATCACCAAAATAGAATCAAACATTCCTAAAGTATGAGGCAGATCAACCATAAAGTCAATAGGAACCCGCTCCCACTTCCACTCTAGTATAGGCATCCGCTGCATCGAACCACCCAGCCACTGGTGTTTATACTTTACTTGCTGATAGTTAAGACACTTGGACACAAAATCCATAGAATATTTCTTCATCCTATACCACCAATAATGTTGCTTCAAGGCATGATACATCTTAGCTGCTCCTAAATAGATAGAATACCTCAAACTATAAGCCTCCTCTAAAATTAGTCTAATCAAGTGACCAATTCTCAACATATAAAATTGACCCCCAATCCTTAAGACACCCTCAAGATCAAGAAATGTCGCCTTTGCCTCACCACTCAAATCCTTATCCTGAATCATCTTCAACTTCTCATCATCAAACTGATGAGCCCCAATCTACTCCAATAATAAGAATCTATCCTCAACACATGCCAAAACATGTGTAATGAACCATCCCATTATTATGGTGTTAGTTAGCATTTGAAAGTTCAGGTTAAGTTTCCCCTCAAATGAAAATTATGAAATCTCAAGCTAGGTTGGTTTCAAGTAAATTTTTAATATTGTGTGGTCTAGAGAATTCTGGTGGTTGGTAGTGTAGTAATTTATGGATTTAAGATGATATTATGTTATTCAATAGGTTTAGTAATCTATATAAACTTTTGAAATAGAAATTGGGTTCATAGAACTTCAGTTATAGTGATTGCCATAAAGGGGTTATTCTGTAATGTCAAAATTTGGGGAGTGTGTTATAAAATGGACTAGGCTAGAAAGGCATTCCGACTTTTTACCTCACTGCTGCTATAGCAGAAGGAGGTACTACTGCAGCGACGTGGTTATAACAATATGTGGGTTGATGCAACGGAGGTCCTCACATCAGCAGTTCTACCGGAGCTATTCATTCATCATTGTAGCAACGTTGCTACAGTGACAAAGTGACTGATGCAATGACAATAGGACAGTTTATACCCAAAAAATCTAAGACTTACCATTATTTTTTCAAATCTCCCAAGTTTCAACCTAAGTCTAAGAGAAAGACGATTTTCTACATTCTTGGGTATTTCCTACCGCTAAGGTAAGTTAATTTTATCATTCTAAAGCATAATTACTTCCTTTAATCCGTAGAATCATTAGAACTTGTTCATGATGGAATTTATGGTTTTAACCCTAGGTTGGATGAATTGGTATAAATTGCTTATGGGTGGATTTAAATCACTTGTTAATGGCTCTAGGTTGCTAGAATACACTTCGTGGAGTAGAATTTGTTCTAAAAAAAAAAAGGGCAACCCGGTGCGCTAAAGCTCTTGCTATGCTCAGGGTCTGGGGAAGGGCCCTACCATAAGGGTGTATTGTACGCAGTCTTACCTTGCAGTTCTGCCAGAGGTTATTTCCAAGGCTTGAAACCGTGACCTCCTGATCACATAGAGGCAACTTTACTTGTTACTCCAAGGATCCCCTTACATTAATCATAAACTATGGGGAATTAGAGTGGTTTAAAGGGTGAAAAATCTTAGATTGATGATTTAGACTATGATTATGGGTTAAATCAGTTGGTTTAGGTTCTTAATGCCTAGAGTTGAAGAATGAACTGTTGAATTATTTCTTGTTGTTGTTTGTAGACCAAGAACATGCTAGAATTACAAAGAAAGGCAAGGTTCACGTGAAGTAGTGGATTTTGGGGCTTGATCTGAGGTAGGTTATGATTTAAATGCAGTTATAGAATTAATTTGAGTTTCATTCCTATCCATGAGTTGAATAATTATGAATTCACCTTCAACCATACTTGTGATTGGTGATTTGACTTGATAGTTACTTGAATACACGAAATAATGAACCTTGAATCTGATTAAGTGTCTAGATAAATTATGTTATTTCATATTTGATGCACTTCATCATATTTTGTTGGTATTGACTGAGATGTTCATATATTGTGATATTCAGAGGGTCGGTTACCACGCTGATACATGTTGCTTATAGATTGATATTTAAATGGTCGAGTACCATGCCAGTATGGTACATGTACTAAACTCGTCCCCTGCAGGTCATGACTATTGGGCATAGAAGATCCCTTAGTATGTGCGTACACATTTTATAATTGATTTGATGGTTATGATGCATTGTTCATATTATTGATTCATACATTATTTACTTGCATTATATAAGTGTTGTGACTAATAGCAGTAGTTTAATACTACTTGTCAGTTGGTTAAACAAATGTGACTTGGTGTCTTACACCTGTGATAAGTAGAGGGTCATAATCTCATCCTTTGTTGTGGTTGAACTTATGTTTGGAGGTGGTAGTATAAATGTTGTTGATAGGACAAGATTGGCATTATTGTGTTGTTTGGTTTCATAAGAGGTTATTCTATAGATAGTGGTATTGTGATGCAATTACTTGTTATGTTCTAATAGCTAGTTGCTCTTATTTGATTTATATTTATGTATGGGTTTTAAGTTAAGTCGATCAATGATACCTACCTATACATAGTGTTTGTACTGATACTACTTGTGCTCTTCTTTTGTTGAGTGCGGAAAGTGTTTCAGCAATTGATATGAGACCTCAAATTTAGTTTGTGATCAGTATCTTTCGATTCAAGGGTGATCATCTACCTTCAGGAAGCCATTGGATCTTCTCATTGATCATGTACACTTTTTCAGATAATGACACTCCTTTATTATTTGTTTTTGAGATATTCATTTTAGACTTCAATTTTTGTTTTAGAATGTTCTTGTACAGTGACTTTTGGGTCCTTAAAATAAATGTAA
The DNA here is from genome assembly GCA_031232105.1 of Capsicum rhomboideum. Classification (NCBI taxonomy): domain Eukaryota; kingdom Viridiplantae; phylum Streptophyta; class Magnoliopsida; order Solanales; family Solanaceae; genus Capsicum; species Capsicum rhomboideum. The sequence continues at coordinate 125,427,168 of CP124716.1, forward strand.
ACGGTAGTTATTTATGCACTATTATCTATTTATTGAATTATGGAGACTAAATATTTGTTTTAGCCTAGATCATTGTTTATCATTTCGTAAAATGGTTAAGTGATTAGGTTGATATTTGGATTAGATGGTTCTCCCACCGGAGGGTTAGTGTGGGTGCCACTCACCATTTGGGTCGTGACAATATACATGGGTACTAAATATCAAGTAAAACCAATTGGTTGTCCAAGGTTTGAATGTCCAAGGCCAAAGGTCACTCCTTATCCACAAGATAAGCCAAACTCCCCATGCACGCTGCTTTTCGTCTCAAGGCATCTGTCACCATATTATCCTTGCCTGGATGATAAAAAATAGTGAGATCACAATCCTTAAGTAACTCCAACCATCTATGCTGTCTCATATTAAGGTCCCGTTAACTGAAGAAATACCAAAGGCTGCGATGATAAATGAAAATCTCATTATGAACCGCATACAAATAATGACGCCACAACTTCAACATGAACACAACTGTCGCTAACTCTAAGTCATGAGTAGGATAGTTCTTCTCATGGGTCTTCAACTGTTTAGAGGCACAAGCTATCACTTTAGCCCTTTTCATTAATACACTACCCAAAAAAACTCCGAAAGCATCATAATACATTGTGAATCCTACGCCCTCCTCAGGCAAGGTCAAGATAGGAATCGAAGTCAACAATATCTTGAGCTTTTAAAAGCTCTTTCCACACTAGTTTGGCCATTGGAAAATTACATTTTTTTTTTAGTCAAACTAGTCAAAGGGTTTGCAATGGAAGAGAAGCCCTGCATAAAACACCGGTAGTAGCATGCTAATCGAACAAAACTTTGGATCTCGGTAGGAGTAGTAGGCCTATCCCAATCATAGACCGTCGCCACCTTGGCCTATCCACATTAGAAAAAAATTCTCTTTTTCCTATAAGGTTCACAATCAAGCTCTATCTTTTATTGTTTTGTACATAAATTCTCTATTACTAATTCAATTTACTCACAATAGAAGGAATAAAATAATTAAGTGTAACACCCCGTATCTACGAAACCCTATACGACGACGGTGAACAATGATTACCCAAGTGTCGAGAGTGTAAAGTGTGGAATATTAGTGAGGAGATAATTGATATTGGGCCTAGTACATGGGATTAGAACTTTGTAGGAAGTGTAATACCCCGTATGTTGTCGAACCTAGATGACTACGTGTACACTTGAGGAGATATGAAAACAATAGAGAATGTATGACTTATGTAAGTCTTGCATCATTGGGCCTTAAATAAAGCCCAAAACAATAGCAAGAAGACATGGCCCAACCCAAGATTTTTGACCCATTCTTCCATTTTTGATCCATTTGACCCATTCAACATAATAATTAATGTTGATAAAGGATAAGAAAGACTTGGGGGCCTATATAAGAGAGAAAAATCAGATTTTTTTCTCATTTGGACACCCATGCCATTTCTAGAATTTTCTCAACCATTTCCTTATGCAATACAAACCCTAACTCTTCATCTTTTGGACCAAAGCATCATCTTGCAAGACTTGGTAAGTATATACTATCATGGTTTAATATATATTATGCATGTAATATAGCTTATATCATGTTGGTTATGTGGGTGAAGTGGGAGAAGTCCCCTATGTGCAAAACAATGTGTGTGTGTTAAATCGGAGGATGATTTTGTCTTGAAAACTTGAACATGGGCTTGTGATCTTGAAAGAAATAAAATTGATGGATTCAATATTGATATATGAGATGTGAGTATAGTCTTGACTTGTTTTATACTTGTGTTTAGTGTTGGAATTTCTATGGAAAAATTGGTTATGGTTTTGGTAGCATATTGGCCGTAAAATGTCGTTTTGGTGATGTTAGGTGTGTTGTGAAATAATGGTTGGTGGTTGGAATGTTAAATGATCAAAAATATGTTAAAATTAAGTTGGTTATGATCATGGATCATTCATGGCATTAAAAGACCCAAAACGGAGCCATTTCGGACCAAACGGGCATTCGCCCCCGCAGACGAGGGCATCTGCGGGCGCAGATGCCAACGCAGATGGCACTGGCTGCTGCCAATGGCCATCTGCGTGCACAGGTGGCTGACCTGCATGCGCAGGTGGCTGCGCAGGTCAGCCCAGAATTGAGTTTTGGTTGCTTTCGTGTCCCTTTGATCCCCGAAAGCCCCGATACCCTTTTGGGATGTAATAACCAACTTGTAATGTCATTGTAATGACTTTGAAGTGTCGTATGGAGGTGTTTTGGACTATGTTAAGTATGTATGGTTGTTTATATGTTGTTATAAAGGCATAATTATGACGGAAGGATAAAGGAAAAACCATAAAGGGTAAGTATGATGTGAAATGCTATTGTTGTATGAAATCTTGGTCAACGAGTGGAATGTTATGGTAGTGTTGGCATGTTGATGCGATAAATGACATTGTAAGAAGGTGAAATGACGTTCTAAAGTAACTATGTGATTCATGGTCACCTTGTGCGTTGGTTGCTAATATAAGCCTCGTTATGTACTTGTGATGTAGAGTGAGACGTAAGGAAAGAAGTTGGACCATTGTATCCCTAGATAAGCTTGTGTATTCATAGTGAGACACAAAGGTATGTAAGGTTACTCTTTCCGTATTATTCTGCAGCATGTATGATTCATATTGTCATAGTACTCACTCGACTCCGAAATGCCCTAAGGTATTCCGTCTTCGGTAGTTGACTAGTGTAACTCATATGTTCTTTACTCATTGGTAAATGGTGAATCATACGACTCTTGTCCATTGGTTGATTTCTATTCATTGATTGGCTCATGTCCATTGATTGACTTACGTTCATTGGCTAACAAGTCAAGAGTTCCACATATTCTAAGGTATCGCATTCCTAGTCGGTGAGAAGTTGACATTCACATGCGTCTTAATCATTGTTCATTATGCTAAGGTTCCAAAAGTGTTCTATTCCAAAGGGGTTCTATAGTATTCCAACTAAGGTTGATATACATTGTTATTCATATGTGTTTTACTCCTAGACGAATCATGAACCACTTAGTTCTTAGTTAAGGACGGAAGTTCTTAAGTTGTCATATGTTGTAAAGTCTACGAGAACTATCTCAAAAAGAGTAATGAGGTAAAGGGGGATTGTTTAGTTTGAATAGCATTATTCCAATCATGTCATGATCCAAAGTTCCAATAGAGTTATACATATGTCTCATATTCATTAGTCATGTTCCAAGAGTCCAATGAGGTTATGTTCCAAGGTTTCACTAGTGGTTATACTCATGTATCTTGTTCATTGAATATTGGTCCAATGGTTCCAAAGATGTATCCTTTGCAAGTAGAGATGTCAATCTTACACAGGTAAAAACGTAAAGTAATGTATGTCATGTTCCGGAGTCTAAGAATAGTATGACTATCCTTGTACCAATCGTTCACATGTAGAAGTACCAATCTTATAAGAGTAAGAAGGGAGGTGATTCCTCGTAAGTGAAGATGTGTATACATATATGTGAGCTTTAGTGTCATGATTTTTAAGGTATCACTCTCATAAGGTTAAGGAACTAAGTCATGCAAATGGTTACTTCATGTTATGTTTCATTGGATTACAAAAAGGTATAAGTCCAAGGTGGAATAATCCCAATAGTCTATGATACTGAGATTATATATTATATTATAGCCCACTGATCAGCTGGATGTCCGATTTATTATATAGCCCACTGATCAGCTGGATGTCCGGTACTTATATTATATATGATAGCCCACTGATCAGCTGGATGTCCGGTATATTATATAGCCAACTGATCAGCTGGATGTCCGGTATTATATTTACATATAATAGTCCGCTAAATGTGGATGTCCGGTATTATATTTACATATAATAGCCCACTAAATATGGATGTCCGGTATTATATTTACATATGATAGCCCACTAAATGTGGATGTCCGGTATTATATTTACATATGATAGCCCACTAAATGTGGATGTCCGATATTATATTTACATATATGATAGCCCACTAAATGTGGATGCCCGGTATTATATTTATATCTCTAGCCCACCAAAGGTGGAGGTCCGGTACTAACTAATTGAGTGAAGAGTAATGAAAATAGTTGTAAAGAGATGAGAATATTTTCCTCACGTGTATAGATGTAAATAAACATAAAGATGGTTATAAGAAAGTGATAGTAACGCGACCGATTGATCAAGTATTGAGACTAATAGACGTAATGAACATGGTTCCACATATCCAGGTTGGAGGTCTATTCACATTAATTATTCTCTTATGCTTACTTTCTAAATACAGTTTCATCTGGCCTTGCATACTCAGTGCTTTATTTGTACTGACCCCTTTTGGGGGATTTACCTTACATGCTGCAGGCCCAGGGGTTGGTAGATCTCCGCAGTAGGTGACGAGGTATCCATGGATTGTTGGTGAGCTCCCATTGCTTCGGGGCTTCCCAAGTTGCATATGTTCATTAGGTTTTGTCATTTGTACATATTGTATAGATATGGTTGTGGTCATGTATCTTTAGAGGCTTTGTAGACATATGTGGGAAGATGAAGGTAAAAGATGTACATTCATTTTGACATAATGGCCCTAACGGCCAAGTTTCATATATTGCACATATTGCCATGACTTCCTCCATTGATATTTAATTACATGAAATAAAATAATATGCATACGCGAACATACATATGAGAGTACATGAGCAAAGATTGGTTCTCTCGGGCCATATCGGCTTCGGGTGCCAATCACGTCCCGATGGGATTCGGGGCGTGACATTAAGATCAAGAAAAGATAAATAACTTACTATTATCAAACATCAACTTTCATGTCCAACTACAACCCTAGATACTATAAGTTTTGCTACTTATGATCGAATTGATTACAAGCAAATAATTTCATTAGTAACAATATTTTAAAATATAAAAGAATGAAAAGATAATGAAAAACCTACAAGACTTTGTGTTCTTGCACTTCTCTCTCCTTCTTAGGCTTGAATAATGACTAAAAATATGTTTAGGGTTGTATAGAGTTCCCAAAAGTTCCAGACCATAATACCCCTTTAAATCAGACCAAGAGAAATTGGCCCAAAAAATTTCTTGAGCCGAGGGCCAAGGCCCCGCCTTAGCCATTTGGGCAGAATGTTCATAAGGCATTTTGGGGGCTACTGAAAAGCCTCCCGTCTTGGTCTTGCACCTTCAGAATTGTTCAAGATCAACTTATTTGGCTCCTACTCAGAATTCAAAGTTTATATCCGTCCAATAGTGCCCTAACTCCTTCAATTTCCATCCTAAACATCAAAACAACCAATATAAGTGTAATTCATGCTATTTAAGATTAAAATCATACTTTAAAGAAATAAATATGAGGCGGATGATAGAAAAAATGTGTAATTTTTAGCCTTACATCAACAACCTACACTTACACTCTTGCTCATCTCGAGTAAGCTACACACTTATTGCCTAGACTCTAACTCAAACTACGCCAATTCAACAGGTCTACTTTAGCTAAGACTACAGCGACCACATAAAAAGTTCTCACTACAACATGCTTTATTCATTCAACATAATGTAAAAATCATGAGGGACTACTTCAAGACCACCAAGCCTCAAGAATTAACTCAAAGATATCAGAAAGCACTCATAGTCACCTAATCAAGAGACCAAACACCTCACTAATCTTTCATCAACCACATGCCATCGCAATAAGAGAGTTACCCCTATCCACTCACAAGTACACAAAATATTGCATACATGGGTATAGGAGTAAGATCACGCTCATTCTCACAAAGAAGTTTACATGAAACATATGATGAATTATAGGCTTGCCCTTAGTGTACATAATCCACTAATATAAAAACATCAAATTTAAAATAAATTTGTACTTTCAGGGTTGCTATTTAGGCTATAGGACGAGTAGGAATTATGTTAGATAAAATAGTGACTATCCTCTCTAAGTACTTTAGTACATCATAATTTTTTCATTCATTTGGCTTTAACCTCAATAAACTAACTCTTTCTTCTAATTTTCTCAACCATAGATTTTCTTTATGTTCCCATTTCTTTAAGTAATTTCACACACCATTAACAAGGGTGACCAAGTTATCAAAAATAAATTTTTTTAATAGCATATGAATTATCCAACACTTGCACCCTTAGTCTTTTCTACAGGCTTCTAGCTCTAACTATTCTCCTTTTTCATTCTTACTCCTTTAAAATTATTAATTTTTCAATTAATTATTTAGGAGTTTTGGGGTAAAATTAAATGTAAATTAGAACAAAAGAATTAAACTTCAGATGTGGTTACTTATAGAACCGACTAAAGGCTCAATGAGGCTAACTAGGAATATCACTTAAGTGTAGGTAAATAGAAGGATAAAATAAGGTTAATCAAAGAAGCACCTATATCATTTCCTATACTTGAGATTCTTCATTTTGCTTTGCAAACACAATGAGCAAGTTCTAGACATCAGTGTGAACGCATGGAATACTGACAAATACCCAACATATATGGCACATTTTCACTCAAGATGGATCCATATAGACCCTCAGTTAAGAACATAGAAACAAGAGTTCACATTAAGCCAACAATCATACAAGACTTAAGAAAAATAGCATAGGTGTCCCAAAAAATTCATTCATTTTTTGATGCATGCTTTTTGAATTAAAACCACAACTTGCATCATTCAGCCAATTATAGCACCTAACTTGAGTACCTAGAATTCAACTAGTCCTGATGACGAGCAGGTTCTAGACATCAGTATGAAAATATGGAATACTGACAAATACCTAACACATATGACACAAGTTCACTCAAGATGGATCCATACAGACCCTCAATTAAGCATATAGCAACAAGAGTTCACACATTAAGCCAACAATTATACAAGACTTAAGAAAAATAGCCTAGATGTCCTAAAAAATTCATTCACTTTTTTCATGCATGTTTTTTGAATTAAAATCACAACTTGCATCATTCGGCGAATTATAGCTCCTAACCTAAGTACCTAGAATTCAACTAGTCCTAATGACTAACTTCACTCAACACAGTCTTCAACCATCCATTGTCGTAAAAAATCCCTACATATGACTGAAAAATAAAGCTACTCTAAAAATTTAAAAAGTTACTCGGTTCAAAAGGCCCCATCAAAAAAGAACTAAGGCCATAGGAAAAATCAAGGTGGGTGAAGTATGCCTCCACTAATGATCTAAAAATATAAAAAGAACAAAAGCATGAACAATTCTAACTAAGACCAAACAAAAAATCTTTTTAAGTTTTTTCAAATTTTTGCAATCCAAAAGCACTCAAAATCTTATGGCATACACCACCCTTAACACATATCGGAAGATATTATACTCCATACTTAAAATCATGCTTTATTCTCAAAGCAAATAGCAAATATATAAGATTAAAAAAATATTAGAGATACTCCCTGAAACCCAGGAACTAGCTGGCTGCGTGTTTCTTCTTTTTCCCAATTAGTTTTTTTTTCTCTCCACCCAGACCAACCCACAAACTCAGTTTCTTAGATTTAAGGTGATTTATGTATCTATCCCAATTATACTATTGTTTCGTACCCTTATGAAGGAAGATCAAGATATGCACCTCTTTAGGAATGAAAAAGATTGATCTACTTTTATTTGGTATTTTAACCCAAATTCCCTGACTCCTTGATACTCAATCAAATCCTATTTTTGATGATTGAATGTGTTTTACAGTCCCATATTTAATAATGTCAAACTTTTTCTTCTATATTGAGGATCATCTAAATAAGCAAGAATACTATTTCGACAGAAAATATCATTTACGGGGATATCAATCGGGATACCTGAACAGGACATTATATCAATCTCGAGTTCTTAAATCGAGTGTAGTGGAATGAAGAATTTATTTCTTCACCTTTTTGAAAATAAATCAAATTCTCATGGAGAATAGGCAAATATACGAGATTTTACTGACTAATACATATGATTCAATTAAGGTCTGAATAATCAGGAATCTTAACCTCTTTTTTACCATAAAAATAAAAACTAAATAACTTTTGCCTCACCTAGAGGATCACACAACCCCTGACCTAAGCTTCAACCATGCTCTGTAGCCTCAAATTTAGGTACTTAGACATCCCCTATCGGAAAAAACAAAAACAAAACAAAACAAAACTTGACATTATAAAAAAAAAAAGCTACTTTATTACAAATTTGGTTGCCTCCCCATCAGTGTCTAATTTAACAATTCAGCATGATGGATGTCTCATATTACAACTCTCTCATATGCTTCCTCCTCTTATGATTTAGATTTGATTTCTTTTTCACTCCTGGATTTTCATCACTTTCAGTTCTCACTCGCTTTCGTCCCTCTTCACCACCTTCATGATCAAGTTCAGGACACTTTATCACTTCCTCGTGCTTTTGTAGCACCATGAGCAACTTCTCTTTCTGCTTCTCAGTTAGTTATTGGCAATCTTCAAGAATTCAAATTTAAAAGGCTCTCTCTCCTACCCCAAACTTAATATCTATCACCTCTGTAATCATCAAAAGTCTCTATAGTATGAGTGGGTGGATAGTGTTTTATACACCTTCAATGACATATTTTCATTATGCACCTGCATCTTTATCTCACCTTCTCTGATATCAGTGACTACTCTATCAGTGGATAAGCATGGGTGCCCAAAAATGACTGGCACCCTGTCATCTACTCAGAATCAAGAATAATAAAATCAACAGGAATTATGAACTTACCAACTCTGATGAGCACATTCAATCAATATATCTGGATAAACACATAATAGATCAGCTAGTGTAGAGTGATGGTGGTGAGGCGTGCCTCTCCCAAACCAAGGATCTTAAACATAGATGAGGGCATTAGAGTAATACCTTCCCCTAAATCACATAAAGCGTACCAAACATCACTCTCACAAATCTACATGGTGAGGGTGAAACTCCCAATGTCCTTGAGTTTTTAAGGGAGCTTGCTCAATACCTGTGAAATGCACTCCTTAGTAAGGTCAATTGTCTCAAACTCTCCCAAACGCCTTTTGCATGCCATCGCATCTCTAAATACTTTGCATATTTTGGTACATCTGTCATAACATCAATTAGTGGAATACTAATATGAAGTTTCTCAATGATGTCAAGGAACTTCATAAAACTCACATCATCCCTTCTCTTCTAGAATCTATAAAAATAGTGGAGGAGGTCTTTCAACCGCAAGCTTCGGCTACTCATAAGCTTTCTTCTCAAATTCCTTCTCTAGTACCTACCTCGATATATGTTTTTTCTTTAAGTTGGTGTAGGAATAAATCTTTACAAGAAGAGAGGTGGGTGCTTAAAGGGATCCCATAAAACTACCTTTCTCTTTGGAGGCTCTACATCTGGCACATATCGTCAGTTCCTCAAGGTGATAACTATCACCTATTTGAGAGTCTCTATATCATAAGGCAAGAAACCCAGATGTCTGGCATAAAGTGAAGTGGAAATTTTTCCTATTTGATGTTGTAGTTCAGTAATGACTTTCTTAGTTTCAATGCTAATCTGTGACGGAGCATGTTATTGCTGCTGCTATTGGGTCATGAACTACTTTAATATCTTTTACAGATAACTGCTCACTTATGGTGCTTGTTGTGTATACTTCTGTCTTTAGGCATTCTAGTTCCCTTCCTATCACTACCCGAGAGTACACCCTGGATGTAACACGGTGCTCAGAACCACAAGTGGCCCCGGGTTAACCCTTGATGCTGACATAATTCATGAGCAACTAAATAAAGACATATAAAACTGGAAGTACTAAGCAGAACCAATATCATAAGCTAAACTTGTTCAATACAATACTTCTTTAAAAAATTTTACAACACTGGATTATATAAAAAAAATAAAAAAAAAAGTGGAACTAAATACATTAACTCTGACTGACTATTTATGAAGCCTCTACTAATACTGAAATAAGTTAGATGGTAAAAGACACCCACCTACCTCTAATCAATATATATGAACTAAAGGAAAGAATGGGACTACTATCTGATTGGAGTCCTTGAATAAAGAGAACTCATTACCTGTTGGACGGAAGCTATGATCTGAACTAGCCACGAGCATCAGAATGAGCACCTGAATCTACATCACATGAAAAATATAGGCAAAAGGAGTACGTGATCAGTATATTTAAATGTACTAAGTATATAGGAAGTAACCAAATGACATAGTTACATGATATCAATATGCGTTTATAAAAGTGACAAGAACGATACTTTTTATAAGGGTTAAATCAATGGAAATTAAAACATCTTAAAGACCATAAATGAGTATTTCTGAAAGATAATGCACATGTGAAACTATATTTTTTGAAACTCATATCTGAAAGGATGCATATTAAAAATCATACTAAAACATGTGAGGATCATATCATGAAAAACATCAAACCGAAGTTGAATCTCATGAGTGGGAGTTTTTTATAACCGACATAAACCATGTGAACAACATAGAGTCTAGTGTAATAAACCCACACTAAAAAAGGTTGTTCTAACCTTTCAAAGTTAGAATTATAAACATGAGGATCCTGAAGTGCGCATAAAAAAGGGCAAAGGTATCAACCTCAACTAACGGTAGACCCTTATCCTATGGTGGCACATAGTTATATAAATTGGGTTTATTTTGAACCCTTGTTCTCTCGGTGCTAAATACTACTCTCAAAACATACTAATGCTCATAACATATCATATGACATATCTGGATGTCAAAACTATTCATAACTCATAGTGGACATATCTAACCATCATAATGTTCATAAATCTTACTTTTGTGAGCCTAAGCTACATATCATGTCATAAATCATATGCTAAAAATCTCTTTCTAAAATATATATTTCAAATCATGCTTATAGCTTAAATCGTGGGAAAATTTTCTAAAACATGCATAACTTTATAGATGCTAAATAAGGTTCATAACTTCATAAAATAACCCTTCTATGGGTATAATCTATCATCTTGAATATTTGTAATAACATAAAACATAAGCTTCAAGAACAATATTCAAGATCATGTCAAGAATCAAAAGGGCAATAAGAACCTTGCTAAGTGTAAAAAGGAAATACAATAGTCATAAAATCCATAATCATGAGTAAAATTTCAAGAAATCATGCAATTGAATCATAAAAATGGTGAATTTGGAAGTGGGTTTATAAACCCTAACTATAAAATTAAATTCATGAAAGCTGAGGAGTTTTGGACATGAGGATGAAAGAAAATCTCCATTGAAGTCCTACATACCTTAATTGCTTTCTAAGAAGTCAAGGAGGAACCCTAATCTGATAAAAATTCCAAGAATTCAGCTTTTGGAGTCTTGATTGAGTTTTTCTTGTAATTCCTAAGTTATGGTGTAGGATTTCATTAATAATTCAGAAAAAGAATGATTGAAATACTAAATATTGCTTAGAATTTGCATGGGAGTAGCTTACCTTAGGGTTGTAGGATGAAGAGAGGATAAAATACCAACTTGGGGCTGATGGAAAATAGAAAAAAAGTGGGAAAAGTCAGAAAAATTATTTAATGAATTTCGTCGGTCATTTCGGCAATTTATAGGTGAGATCACAGACCCCACTTGGTGGGATCACACTGGGTTTGTTGTTGTTGTTGTTGTTATCACCAACCTATCGGGAGGTTCACCAAAGTACAGCCTTAGATCGCCAAAATGAACAATTTTTGAATGGTTTTGGGTGATTTTGGAGAGCTAGTATGGCGCATCGCAAAACTGTTCGGCGATTCGCCAAACTTTTCTCAACACTGACACATTTTAGTAAAACGGCCATAACTTTCTACTCCAGAATTGGACTAATAAAAGGTCAGTGGATTTAGAAAGAAGACTTGAAGACCTTTAATTTGAAGGTTATTAAGCTAAAAAAACCTCTTCATATTCTATGAGTTATGATCATTTGAAGATTACCCTAGTAAAATCTTATACGAAAACTTAATCGGTAAAGAAGCTTTCAACTCAACTTTAAAATAGAAGTTCCTTATGACATTAATTCATAACCAAATCTCTTCCCACACTAATATATTGATATCAACACCTATGTACAATTATAAATTATTGAATTTGGGTCTATACGCATTTGAATAATGGTTCAGATCTTAGCTTAGAATTTTTGAGGTGTTACACCTCCCTAAAAGAGTTTTGGGTGCTTTCTCGAATTAGGATCATAGTTGTTCCCTTTATATACTTGAACACTATTCTATTACCCCACATAGTATATAGATTCAGGATACAAAGAATATCCTGAGTATGCGTGATTTTCTCTGCACTTATTACATAATAAAGTAGTTTGTTGAACCTGTTATACATACTGAGCCTGACTCATACTTGGGGATGTCAAACACTATTTCACCAAGGTGAAAAGTTGAATAATGTCTTCTCTTATGGATGACACATCATCTAAGTCTAGATTTTTTGGAATTTTCTGAGTAAACACTCTGATGGGTTCCTGATAGTCTCTATTCCATGTGGACATTAGGTTGAACAAGACCTCAATCTCATCATAGCTCTTGGACAAAAAAATTTCTTCTGTTGTAGCATCTAAGATTGATTTTGAGACATTAATCCTTCTATGAAATTATGTCCACTAATCTCCTTGGGCTGCTAATGATGTGGACAACTTACAAATACTGTTTATATTATTCCCAAGCCTATGGATGGGATTCACTATTTCTCTGCATAAAATGTGATATTCTGCTCCTAAGCTCCTATGTTCTTTTGGATGAGATGAATCTATTGAGAAATATTTTAGACAAAGCGTCCCAAGTAGTAATCGATCTTGCAGGCTCATTTTGCAACCACTACTTGGCTTTTCCAATCAGTGAGAAGGGGAATAATATAAATTTGACACATCCATCAAATACATTAGTAGTAGTGCAAGTCATATCAATTAAATCCAAAAACTCTTGCAGGTTCTTGTATGGGTCCTTATATGGGTTCACCTCAATATTGGAAAGTATTCAGCACCAGCCGCACTGTGCCCTCTTTTAGCTCAAAGTTTCCTGTGATGGTTGACTTGACAATAACCTTGGAGGCATTCTCACAATTCAGCCTCACAAAGTTCAACACAGGAACATGAGCATGATGAGCATATTAAAGTGATTATTAGCATAATGGGATCTTGTTTTGTGTTGGTGTATGGACAACACGGTTGTATGTGCAAACTCCAGCCAGTCCATATATATGCAGAGTGTTGGAACCAATTGATGAGATAGTTGTGGTAAATATTCTACATTACATGCATTCATCATAACTCTTGTATGTGCATATTATATCTTGTTTTGGTTGAATTTGTGTGTATCATCTATATATATGCTGATTTTATTAATTTTATATGCGGTTTGGCTTAATCTACACATATCATCTATATATGCTAATTCTGCACTTTCTATTACACTATTCAAATAAATTTACTTCTATGTGGTTTTTCTTTATCTGTTGAGATTATATAAACTGAAGAGGATGGAAGGTGAGTATTTTGAAAGGTCAACCCTCGCCACTACCTTGTTTGGATCGGTTAATGATACTTGTTGAGTATGCATTAATTTTTATAGTCATGATACACTTGTTGCACCTTTGTGTGTGGGATAAGTTTGAGACGCGGTGTTCGTGGGATATCATACCAGTGATTCAGAGTTAAGTTGCCCTCTAGATCTTGGTAGCTAGAGTCATTTATTTTGTTTCTTTTAAGAAAATATTGTACCTTTCCTATTCAAAATTGTATATTGTTTCTTAGTTGCTCATGACTTGCGAGTTGTATTGTGACTATAGTTTTTGGGGATTAATGTAGAGTTTAGTTCCGTGTTGAATTAACTAGTAAAAATATTTCATTTATGATATTCTGTTGTACTTTATTTTTGTTATATGGTATTGTGGTTACCTTAGAATTATTTGTCTATGGGAGGTTAGGCGTCATCACGGCCTAAGTGAGATTTTTGATCTTGACGGTAGGAATAAGATTGTTGAAGGGCTTTAGGCTCAAGTAAGGGATCTCCTTATTACTGGAGCATTTCATTGCACTGGTTTCATGAGGATACGCCTGAGGCTCATTCTCAGCGTGATCGTTCTGCATGAGGGTAAGCCCGAGGCTCATTCTCAACGTGATCATTCTGCATGTAAATATGATGAAGGTTCTTCTAGTGGTGGAGATGAACAAGTGGAATAACCCCCGTTCTTCCTAAGAAATTGGATGAAATGATTATGGATATGTTTTCAACTATTATTGATGAACTGTTGTGTTATTGTTGGTACTTGTTTTACCTTTTTCATATTGTTATGAGTTAGTGTGTTATTTGTTGAATGGTTTAATTGGTGTTTTGGCTGTATATTCATGGAGTTTTGGATGGAGAATTTTGATGTTAGTTGAAGATTGTTTGATGTTGTAGTGTTGGTTGATTACATTATTACAGTGTTGGATCTAGCTGTTTTATTGTATTTCTTTTTGTTGGAAATTGAAAATAAATCACCCATGTTGGTTAAACAAGGATCCATGTCTAAGTAGATAAATATATATGCATTACATATTTATTATTATTATAATATTAATAACAAAAGGATAGAAAAGACATGTATCTTCTGAAGGGTTGTGTTACTTCAGAAATATAAAGAGTCCTATTTGTCAGGAACTCTTAGCAAGAAAAGATGTAAATTTTTCTTCTAAGACAGTAAGACAGAGGAAAGACATCTCTCTTCAAAAATCATAGAAAACAAAACTCTCTTCTTCTCTATGAAGAACTATTATGGAAGATTCCTATGAAGATGAAGGGATCTTCACCAAATACCAGAGCAATCTTCTATAACAGGTACAACTTAGATTGTGAATCTTTACTGTGTAGTTCGTGTTTATTACATGTGATTACACTGTCGACTTCTCAATTGATTATTTTCCTTCATTGGTATCAAAACCAGGTTTTTTTTGTTTTTCGGTCTTGTTTCCCGTTCCTTGGAATCTGTATTGTACTTGTCGGCGAAGATTCTTAGAGCTCTCTCGGTCTGGTTTTTCTTTCTGATTTTTTTTTTGTGTGTGAAATTGATAATAGAATATTATCCTAAGATTGATCAAATAAGTTGAGTGTCGTTGACCATAATAGGGTATTAAGGCCCACTTGGGAACACACTGATTTTAACCAAGTGACTAATTTGGTTCATGCATTTTAAAAAAAAATTGAATCCGTGTTTGTTTGAAGTCTCTGTGATTTGAAGTTCAGTTTTTGGTTGATCTCTATTGTTACTCTTGTAAAAGAATTATTCTTTTGAGGCCATTAAACAATATTCCATATGATGATATTTTTTTAAAATAGAGAATCATAAAAACTACAGATTATTGTGTAAGAACAATGTTTCTGGAAGCACTATTGTTTGTCCCATGTGGACTTGTCTTCTCATTTATTTTTTGATAATGAGAGATAAGTTTTTTTTGAAAAAAAAAAAAAAAAACTTTGTTGAATTTTTTACAAGGTGAGGATTTGTTTTTCCTTCACTGGTATCATGTTTTTTGCTGGTATTGTGCATCAGTCCGAAAAGCTAGTGTCAAGGCAATTCTTTTTCTTGTGGTGCATTTTGTTTCGTGACTGTTTAAGAGTTGGTCTCAATTTTTAGACTTTGTTTCTATGGAAAGAGTACGCAGAAAAGTCCCGGAGATAAGTGTCTGAAAGGGATTTGAAAAATGCATAATCCATAAAAGTCATCTTATTGGCTTGGATCCTTGGAATAAATTTTTTTAAAATAAATTAATTAATTAAAGAAACAAGACAGTGGTCTTGCCCAAGCCTCCAAGTAATTCTTGGAATTGTTTTATGATACGACCATGTTTGAAGAAGATTTTTCATGTGTTTTTTTTTTTGTCGATTCACATGGTGAAATTTTTTTTCTTAATAAGAGATGAACTTGCTCTCATTCCTCTCGTAAGTCATAATGAAAGTTTTTTAGTAAGATTTTGTTGCACTACTTTTATTGTATTCAAGTGTGTAAATACAGACATGTATATTTGTGGTGAATATTATGTTTGTCGTTAAAGAAATGTAAGGGTGCATTTAATTATTGTAAATTTGCTTATGAGATATTATATTCATATATGTTTGTGTACTTGAACGAAAGATCAAGGATTTATGCATGTTTAGTCTTGAATTTTTGTGATTTAAGATAAGAATTTCTTAGATGATTGATTGTGTTAAATTTATGACATGTTGGAATTCGAATGATGATTGGAAACTTAGTGAAATTTCAAATTCGAACCTGATGTGAAATGAATGACATAGTTGATTATTTTAAGAATTATTATGTATACCAATTTTAGGCTCAAGCAATGTACATAGATGTCTCAGAATTGTTTATACTAATTGGTATTATCAATATGCCAACTGCTGCAAAAAAAATTGTTGAGCTTAACAAAGATGAAAAGCTCAAAGACGATAATCATGAATATGGTCATGAAAATCAAGTATGTCCTAGAAGAGCAAGAGGCTCTTGAGGCTCTAGATATGTCTATGACTCCCTTCTAACTAAGAACATTGTGATTAATCTAGTCTAACATATATGTGATCCAATCCTTCAAAGTTAGTTAGTTTTATTCCATATAAATTATGGATAAGTGATAACCAAAGAATATTAGTTTCAAGGGGAATGGATTGTGTTTATTCATGATACTCTTCACAATTCAAAATGTAGTATGTTCATAAGTTTGTATCTACTACACATAACTAAATTTGGATCATGAAAATCAAGTATGTCCTGGACTCTAGATATGTCTATGATTCCCTCCTAACTAAGAACATTGCGATTAATCTAGTCTAACATATATGTGATCCAATCCTTCAAAGTTAGTTACTTTTACTCCATATAAGTTATGGATAAATGATAACCGAGGAATATTAGTTCCAAGGGGAACGGATTGTGTTTATTCATGGTACTCTTCACAATTCAAAATGTAGTATGTTCATAAGTGAGTATCTACAACACCGTAATTAAATTTGGATCACATGATGAATTATTTTTGTATGTAGAGTGAGCTAAGTAAAGACTTGTCTCATCATGAAATTGTGGTCCAAATTTGTTTACGCTATAGAAACTCAAATGGATTTGGGTGGAAACAATTGGTATAATGAATTTGTTTCAATCACACTAACATAACCATTCAAATAATATTAATATTATTGGTCCCAGTGGGAGTAACTAATGAATTGATAATTAGTTTGCCAATCTCACACTCGACGAATGAGTCGTCACTTACATCCCCCCTCGTCAAGTAGAAATTGAAGGAGAAGCATTTATAGCTACTCCATACAATAAAAGAGTCACAAGATTTGAATAAGGCTCTTCGATACCCTACTAAGGGTAAAGAGTTAATACAATGAAAGTTAAATTTGGAGTTAGTGAAATCAAACCAAGTGGGAGTTGATTAATTTGCTTTGGATCATAAAGCTATATGGGTTCTCAAACTCAAGCATAAAATTTATGGTAAATTATTGAAGTCAAGATTTTAAGCGATTATTTGAAGGGATTGTGTTCTCTTCACAAGAATGTTAAGAAAATTCTTGAACAATTAAATATGTAAGCTACAAATCATAAATACTCATATTTCTAGAGCAGCACCTTTAAGTCAAACGATGCGTCTTTAGGTTCCACAAGAAAAGGAACAAAAGAAAAAGTTTTCTTATGCCATTGCATTGGGACGACAATATTAAAAGGCAATTAAAATGATACAAAGGTATCAAAAATCATAATCAATTATTTCTTATATAGTCAAGGAAAGAATATATGATTCAAAGGCTATACTTATAATGATCCAGAAGGAGCTTTAGATGAGTAGATAAAATCTAAATTTGGACATGTCCTTCTTGCTAAACAGTAGCATCGTACATATCGTTGAGTATCAAGAAATAATCATTAGCCTTATATTCAGAATAAGAGTTGAATTTGTAGCATTTTGAACAATTGTGTAAGAAGTTGTTTGGTTCAAACGTCTTTATATGAGTATATTTTGATAGTGTTATTAAATTAGTGGCAGTCGAGTGTGGCAGTCAAGAATCAATGGCTTACACAAAAAAACTCAAGTACCATTGATAGACGAATCATATTGATATAAGGTATATTGTGTGTTAGAGACAAAATTGTACTAAAAGAAAAGAAGGTGAACATGAAATGCATTTTACGCATCACTATCCCATAACATATTTTGCTTATGAAAGATTTGATGAGTCATGGATTTGCATAGTGTTAATGCACTTATATTTTAAGTTTGTTCACGTCAAATTACTTTTTTGATGAAAATGTTAGTTGATGCCTAAATTGTTTATTTTTGTTGATTCATACACATGTAAGTATGTCGGACAGACAAAAAGATTGACCTATTCGCACAGGCAATCGCCTCTATTGTCTAAGTGACAGATAGAGATGAGACAATTATAAACTAATCATTGTCAGAAGTGACGATAAAAAACAGATGAAAGTTTATAATAAGAATGTTGTTTTGTTTGTATCTAGTCATATGTGATTAAAATAAGGTAGTCTGTCTTAATGCCAGATGTGAGTTCTGATGGTTAAAGTGCATGAGTAGATTTGTGAACTCAAAGTTAGACATGAGTTGTATGAACTATCATCTACACAGTATTTAATTTACAAAAAGACATACGTTCTCTAGGAAAGAAGTCAATAATGTGATATATGTTTCATATCATGTATGCATATGATGCCCCATAAGGGCGACACAAGTTTAATCTCTACTTGTTGTCATGTGAAGCCCTGAAAATTATTAGTAATTTTCTCTTTGTACCCTCATGACTTTAACCAATTTCTTGAGATTCAATTTGGTGTTTGCTATCTTAGGGTGTTGCCAAGAGATCATGAATGATTCGGTCTGGCAGGATACTTCTAGAAAAGCATATTAGATTAAGATTAAGAGATTCATGAAATGAGGAAGATCATTGAGTATTGTCACATTAATTGTGTTCATTGGTCGACCCTTTATGTTTGTCTTAGAGACAAGAACGTAATGATGAACTCAAGTTATGATAAAAGAGATGTTGAGATGTGAATGTGATAAATGATCTGGGGTACTACATACTACAATCTACTCCAATCTCTATTGATCGAGATGCTACATAATCCTAACAAATGTATAGCAACCAAGATCTCGAAGTATGCATTGGTCACACGGTCTAGTCGTTATGTATGAAAGTTATAGAAAAGGAATATGAGAGTTGACCCACCATGTGTGAGTGGAAGATGTTGGAAAATTGAAAATGAATCACCCATGTGGGTCAAATTAGGATCCACGTCCAAGTAGATAAATATATGTGTATTGTATATTTATTGTAATATTAATAACAAAAGGAGAGAAAAGACATGTATATTTTGAAGGGTTGTGTCACTTCTAAAGGGTTGTGTTACTTCAGAAATATAAAGAGTCCTACTTGTTAAGAACTCTTAGCAAGAAAAGACGTAAGTTTCTCTTCTAAGACAGTAAGACAGAGGAAAGATGTCTCTCTTCAAAAATCATAGAAAACAAAACTCTCTTCTCTGTGAAGAACTACGATGGAAGATTCCTATGAAGATGAAGCAATCTTCACCAAATACCGGAGCAATCTTCTATAACAGGTAAGACTTAGATTGTGAATCTTTACGGTGCAGTTCATGTTTATTATATGTTATTACACTGTTGACTAGTGAAACAAATAGAATGAATCTTGGGATGAACTTCGTATTCTCGATTGATTATTTTTCTTCACTTTTGTTTGGCAGATGGTATAGATGTAAATTGAGCACTGCCTATCAATTTGTTTTCGAGTAAACCATCTGGTAAAGGTAAGTTCATAATTAATTACCCAGAATTTTGAAACAGCCAATCGTTTTAGTCAGTTTGTTCATAACTTTGGAAAATTTAATTATTTTTATGTGCAGTCAGAACATACCGGCCATAGAAAGAACTTTAAATTTTTTATTGTTGTCCATCAGTTTTGGCCCTTTGGAAAAATAGACTATTTTAGTAGTAAATTCTAAAAGCTTTGAGCAAATATTGAAAGGCACGAGAGCATAACCAAAACCAGAAACACAAAACGAATAACAAATTCATAAGATTATTTTTTTACACCGAATTGATGAACTACCTTTATTTGTATTCCTGCAGACATAACTTTTTCCTTGTTCATGGAAATTAATCACGAACAAGAAGAAAATTTTCATCTGTGTTACAGCATATAAAGAAACCATACAAGTACAACCATCTCATGGATCCATATTACATGATCTTATACTATACAATTTCAATGGCAACGACATAAATACTCCACAATTTTCAATTGTGCAACAAATTAATTATTCAAGAAACGCCGACAGTTTTTCCAAGCAACCAGAGCATCAGTGTAAGCTCTATCCCAAAAATGGTGTGAAGAGAAGTTCTATCTAGCATAAAGCCATATATCGTAACTCCTGCTCTATTATTCTCAAAATATGTCACTGCAAAACCATGCATATCAAAATAAGTTACTATCAGCTCGTTCGAATCAATGCATATGCCTAATTTTTTACATTGTGACTTGTGAATGCATATAAGTTCAATCCTTAATAGTAATATTTTCAGTGATAATGCACATTTTTTTAAGGAATCGAATTGAAATCAGCATACCTAGAGCCTGTCTTTTTTGGAACGAAATTGTACTATAGGCATAGGAGGGCACAAATTTCGTATTATCCAGTTCATCCTCTTCATCTCCAACATCCTCTACATCAGATGATCCATTAGAACTTGGGGGGAAATGATTGCTGCAATCTACTTGATGAGTTGCAGGAGGAATCTCAGTCTCAGCCCAATGATACGAGTCTATTGTAGCGCACGCATGCCATTTTGTAGCGAGGCACGTCACGGCTTGTGCCTTGTGGGTAATTTTGGTTGCACTTCGCAACAGTATCATTAACCCAGCAAGAAAGCTAACAGAAAACAACTGCATACATTAAGACAAAAATATTTAGTTTCATTAATTGGCAAAGGCGAATTCATAATTTAGAGTCACTGTGTTCAAAATAAGTATGATATTATAGTACAACTTGATCTTCATTTTTCATATGTATATGTAGCTAGATGTAAATTTAATGAGACCATGATCCACAGATGACAGAACCCGTCGTAACTCCACTTTTTCTAATAGGAATATCAGAAACAAAGTGATGATCAAGAGGATGAAAGTTGGGCGAGCTAGGCATAAGGATTGGAACTCCTACAGAAAATGGTATAATATTTGGCATATATATGCTCTATCACTAGAAAATCATAGACTGTAAATTGATCATGAATAAGTTCTGAAAGAGTTGGTTTGATTTTTGTGGGGTCAAACCCATGTAGAAGAAAATTTCATGTGCCAATTTACTTGGCTAGGAAATGAACTTGGAGGGCAAGAAAACCTTTGTGGAGGGTAAATTTCCTATTTATTTTTCCTTTTCTTATTTTGTGCTTGGAGCCCAAGTTTGGCCATCTATAAAAGGATGGTCATTCTTCATTGTTAAAACCATCCTAAAATTCATAGTTAAATACATTGTAAGATTAGAGAGTTGAGAAGCAATTCTCTTGGGTGTATTTGGGATCTATCCCCTTTCTTTGTTAATATATAAAGACAGTTATTCTCTGATAGACATAGGATCATTCGAATCCGAACCACGTTAAATCTTATGTTCTTTATCTTGTTCTTTATTTCATATTTTCGCTAACAATTGGTATCAAAGCCAAGGATCTATCTGAGTATGCTCTGTGGTTGCAGCACGGTCTGAACTTCTACATCAGAAAATAATTAATTTGGTTTTCTATATTTCTAAATACTATCTATAGTAGAAGAGGAATAACAAGTAACAATGAGTTTCATGAAGTTTGAAATTGATAGATCTAGTGGGCGCAACAACTGTAATATCTGGAAGATCCAAATGATGGTGTTACTACAGAGGAAAGGTTCAATCCATGCTATTGACGTAAAGTACTCCAATGGTACTTCGGATTCTGACAAGGAAAAGATTAAAGGCGATGCATTGGGTGTCATCCAACTTTCCCTTGCACCTAACGTACTCTGTGAAGTGAGTACAGGTGCCAACGAGACGGCCAAACAGTTATGGGATAAGCTGCAAGGGCTTTACCAGGACCGGTCGGTGATAACAAGGATGTTGTTACAACGGTGTCTTCACACATTTAAGATGGAGTCAAGTACTTTGTTGCAAGACCATCTAGATGCGTTCAATAAACTTGTCATGGACTTACAGACTTCCGGAATTAAAAAGAATGAGGAGACGCTAGCATGTGCTTTGCTATTTTCATTAACTTCAAAATATCGTGATATTGAGAATTCAATAATGTATAGTAAGGAGCCTATCACTCTTGATCAAGTGAGGCAAGCACTTAACTCTTGTGATGTACGGAGGCATTTTGAAGGAGACAAAGATGATGAAGCTAGTGGACTCTTTGTGAGAGGTCGTACTAACCAACAGGGAAGGAGCAAATCAAAGCACAGATCGAAGTCTCGTGTGAATAAGAAGAATGTGGAATGTTGGGGCGGTCACAAGAAGGGGCACTTTGAACGAGATTGCCCGACGTCAAAATCCAAAGAAAAGGCGAGTGCATCCATTGTTGAACAGGCGCATGATTCTGATAATGAATATGACTTACAACATCATGCAATAGTGGAGTCTATGGCGACAAATGGGTTCTAGACTCTGGTTGTACTCTGCATATGACATTTCGACGAGATTGGTTCAACAACTACGAGAAAAGTGGAGGAACCGTAGTAATGGGAAATAATGCAACTTGTAAAATAGTTGGCATTGGCTCAGTTTGGGTTCGCTGCCATGATGGAATTATGAGGACTATTACAGAAGTTTGTCATGTTCCTGATCTGAAGAGGAATTTTATCTCTCTGGGTGCTCTGGATAAACAAGGTTACAAGTACATGAGCGAAGGAGGAACTATGAAGATGACTAAAGGTTCTTTAGTCATGCTGAAGGCCAAGCTGGAGGATAGCCTTTACACACTGATTGGAAGCACCATTATTGGTTGTGTTAATACATCTACAGTTCAGTTATCAAATGATAACAATGCAAGATTATGGCATATGAGATTGGGTTATATGAAGCGCACGAGGATTGGAGATGTTGAGCAACCAAAACCTTTTGAATGGTGAAAAGATCAACACACTTGAATTTTGTGAGCACTGCATCCTAGGGAAGTAGAAGAAGGTTAACTTCAGCTCTAGCAAGCACAAGAAGAGAGGGGTGCTAGACTACATCCATTCAGATTTATGGAGTCCCTCTAAAGTTCCATCAAAGGGTTCTCATATCCATTAATGATTTTTCAAGAAAGGTTTGGGTCCATTTCTTGAAAGCAAAAAGCAATGCTTTTGAAGTATTTAAGGAGTGGAAGATATTGATTGAGAATCAAATGAGAGGAAAATCAAGTATTTTCGCACAGAAAATGGCTTGGAGTCTTGCAGTGAAGAGTTTAATGATTTCTGCAAAATTCATGGGATCTCAAGACATAAGACGGTCAGACACACACCATAGCAGAATGGAGTTGCCGAGAGGATGAATAGAACTTTTCTTGAAAAGGCTCGTTGTATGCTCCTACAAGCTAAAATGTCCAAAGTATTTTGTGCTAAAGCAGTTCATACTGCTTCTCATATTGTAAATCGATCTCCAGTATTAGCGATTGACTTTAAGACTCCGAATAAGGTATGGTCAGGTGAACCCTCTAACTATTCATACTTGTGAGTATTTTGGTGTCCAGCTTACTATCATGTTAATAAAGAAAAGCTTGAACCAAGGGCTAGGAAGGCCATATTCGTAGGGTATGTGGATGGAGTAAAAGGGTACAAACATTGGAGTTTGTCTTTACTCAAATTTGTAGTTAGTAGAGATGTTACCTTTGATGAATCCTCTATACTTAATCCTCGTAAAGTTTTTATAGAGTTATCGGCAAATGAGAAAAACAAGCAGGTAGAGCTTTTGGTGGAGCTAACCAAGGAGAAGGATCAAGAGACAAGTTGATGAGTCAAAAGATATAGATCTTGAAGAACTTATTGTCAATGAACCATACATAATTGCGAAGGGAAAGGAAAAAGGCAAATACGAAAATCGTAACACCTTATAAAGCAAGCAAATCTGATTGCATATGCGTTCATAGCTGCAAAACAAGATATTAAGGATCTTGATCCCTCCTCATATATTTAAGCAACTTCTTGCAAAGATGCTGCAAAATGGAGGTTAGCCATGATGGAAGAGATGGAGTCTCTTCACAAGAATCATACATGGGTCTTAGTTGAAAGGCCAAAGGGGAAGAGGACAGTTGGATGCAAATGGGTCTATAGAAAAAAAGATGGAATTCTAGAAGTGGAAGATGCTAGGTTCAAGGTAAGATTGGTTGCAAAGGGTTTCAGTCAGAAGAAGGGAATTGACTACAATGAGATCTTCTCTCCAGTCGTGAAACATAGCTCGATTCATGTGCTACTAGCATTGGTTGCACAATTTGACTTGGAGCTTCAACAGCTTGATGTCAAAACTGCTTTCTTACATAGTGATCTAGAAGAGACAATCTATATGGATTAGCCTAAAGGTTTCCTAGCTGAGGGAAAAGAAGATCATGTATGCCAACTTAAGAAGTCTTTGTATGGTTTTAAGCAATCCCCTAGACAGTGGTACAAGAGGTTTGATGCATTCATGACTACACATGGATTCTGAAGGAGTGCATTTGATAGTTGTGTGTATCACAAGAAGATGTTTGGTAACTCTATGATTTATTTACTGTTGTATGTTGATGATATGCTTATTGCTGCTAACAACGTCACAAAAATAAATACATTGAAGAAACTTTTGAGCAAGGAATTTGACATGCAGAATTTGGAAGCTGCATAGAAAATCCTTGGAATGGAGATTTCAAGAAAAGACAGTGTTGTACATATTTCTTAGAAGAGGTACATCAAAAAGGTTCTTGAGATATTCAATATGCATATGAGCAAACCTGTAAGTACACCGTTAGCTCCTCATTTTAAACTTTCAGAGTTACAAATGCCTCAGTCTGAGGATAAGGTGGAGCATATGTCAAAGGTTCCTTATGCTAGCGTTATTGGTAGCATTATGTATGTTATGGTATGCACTGTCCAGATATTGCTCAATCTGTAAGTGTGGTAAGTGGGTACATGGACAACCAAGGAAAAAGGCATTAGAGTGGATATTGAGATATCTCAAAGGAGCTTACGATGTTGGCCTAACCTTTCAAAAAATTGAAGGCATTTCAGTTCTCGGTTATGTGAATTCTGACTATGCAGGGGATCTTGATAGAAGGAGGTCCACAACTGGATACATCTTTACTCTCGTTGGCAGTGTTGTTAGTTAGAAATCGACTTTACAGTAGATTGTCGCTTTGTCTATAATAAAGGCAGAATATATGGCAGCAACGAAGGTAGTGAAAGAAGTTATCTGGTTGAAAGGTTTGGTGGCAGAATTGAGTTTGGTTCAGCTGGAATCAACTCTAAGATGTGATCGTCAAAGTGCTATTCATTTGATTAAAAATCAAAGATTTCATGAGCGCACCAAACAGATTGATGTCAGATTCTATTTCATCCGAGATTTTGTTAAAGAGGGAACTATCAAGATTGCAAAAGTTATCAGAGACGATAACGCAGCAGACATGTTGACCCTTGGCGGGGGTATGCATCAACTGATTCAACTCTGGGACAACAACTGTTAGATGGAGCTAGTATGTTCAACAAAGGTTTGATTCTTCTTATTTCTTACAACGGGATTTCCCAATAAGCTTAGAAGTTTTGGCCGAAGTTGTTCATACACATGCTCGAAACGTAAACCAAGGTGGAGATTGAAAGAGTTGGTTTGATTTTTGTGGGGTCAAACCTATGTGAAAGAAAATTTCATGTGCCAATTTACGTGGGTAGGAAATGAACTTGGAGGGCAAGCAAAACTTTGTGGAGGACAAATTTTCTATTTCTTTTTTCTTTTTTTATTTTGTGCTAGGAGCCCAAGTTTGGCCATTTATAAAAGGATGGTCATTCTTCATTGTTAAAACCATCCTAAAATTCATAGTTAAATATATTGTAAGAGTAAAGAGTTGAGAAGCAATTCTCTTAGGTGTATTTGGGATCTCTCCACTTTCTTTGTTAATATATAAAGGCAGTTGTTCTTTGATGAACGTAGGATCATTCAGATCCTAACCACGTTAAATCTTGTGTTCTTTCTCTTGTTCTTTATTTCACGTTTTCGCTAACAAGTTCAAGATACAATACTCCCTCTGTCCCAATTTATATGACACACTTTCCTTTTTAGTCAGTCCCAAAAAGAATGACACATTTCTATATTTGGTAACAATTTAACTTTAAAATACCCACTTTACCCTTAATGAAATGATTTACAACTACACAAATATTTATGACTCATTTTAGACCACAAGTTTCAAAAGTCTTCCTTTCTTTCTTAAACTCCATGCCAAGTTAAAGTACATCACATAAATTGGGACGGAGGGAGTAATATTTTTCCATCCTCATCTCCAACACATTTCATCAAAGAAAGCGGATGAAAATATGTGTTAAAACTAGATTAATTGAAATTGTCAAGATGAAATATCTGCAGAAAATTGACTTCCCCAACTAAGAACGTTAACTAATGAGATTATAAGAATGCATACCGCAAGTTCACCACTCTTATAGATACGTAGATCTGCATTTGCACGTGTAGTCAGGAGAAGGGAGGCAAATAGACTTGCTGTGATAAATATCAATACCCACAAGATGAACACGCGGAACCTATGGCTAATAATTCGCAAGTGCCTCCTGATCCTGAGGTGCTCTTTCAACACGGATTCAACATCAGAATCTACATGGACGAGTACCTGAGCGAAATCTTGCAGTCGGAGAATCTGAAGGTAACAAATCAAACGGAAAAGGACACACACTAGGAAGAACACTACGGTCCTGTAGAGCCAGGAGGTCAGCTCCAGAATGCATGCGATGGTATTACTCATGACGAAATTGCCCAAGAAGGGGATTTGAGTACCACCTGAGCTGTACCACCATATCTTGTATGTGGTTTCAGCAATAAAACATGGCATCACAAAAATGAATAGGATCTTCATCGATCTCTGCAAGTTAAATAAGAAGAGAATATAGTTTTGCATCAATGAAGAGAATATAGTAATTGCTAGTACAAAACTAGAATCAACATATCATATTCATTGATTTAAACAACTATTAATTTGCCTAACCTCATAATTCAGGCTATCTCCGAGCATAAATGATTCAAATTAGTTGTCTTAGTTTATTAATCATAGAGTAACTATTCAGTTCACATACATCGTTCTCCTGTCCCACCCAGAAGTTCAACTCTTTCTTCTTTTTTCCTTCTAAATTCATAGGACCAAATCAAAAAAAGCCCAAAACAACTCTGAAGAGGGTCCTGCCAATAGTTAGGCATTTTATTTTGTTCCCTCCAAATGAAAAAAAACCGTAGAATTATTTATAACAATATTTTTGAAAGGAAAGGAAATTGGATAAGGAATCCACTCTTGCTTGCATTGACCACCATGAAATCATACTGCAGAAATCTCGATCCTCGGCCATCTAATCATTAAGGAAGAACCTTTACTATCGAACTTTTTTTTTCACCCCAACCCATTAGAAAGATTAATGTGTTCTCTTACCCTCAGACATGATTCGAACCCTCAGGTTAATTGTGGAGGTGTTCAATCACTAGAGCAGACTTCACTTGTTCTTACTATCAAACATATAAACATGTGATCCTCCAAATCATCCGTTTCTACACAAAATTCACCATATGGAATTTACAATTTCAAATTAAAGCAACAAAGTCTAAGGAACAAACCGTCGAATACTAGCGTGCATGCATCACAGAGATTGTGCTGAGAGCTAAAAAGGGGGGAAAATACGTACATTGAGCTGTTGTGTGTAGCAGTTTCTGACGGTCTCACTCTCATCACAAAGCTTGTCAAGGAACAAGAACCTTCGAAGCCCATATTTCTTATTGAACCTCGAAAGACAGATGAATGACAGAGCAGCAACACTGCTGAGTGAAAACTGAACAACACTGTCATAAGTCCTACTATGATCAGCATCGCAATCGCTACAAGCCAGAAGGTAATGGGAGAGCCATGGCACACCTACTCCCAGCAAACTGAACACAAACCAAGACAAGCAAGCAGACCTGGGGTCCGATTGATCCACGCACATCCACTTGAACCACGTCCTAAAACTACGCAATTCATCATACATGTGTGAAGCGCTACGGACTAATACCTTTTTATTGAGTAAATCTTCTTCCTCATCCGCCATATTTAATGTCAGTGTATATACTTACACAATTGCCTTTGTTTGCGCCAAATTTTTTTTGAAAGCTGTTAATGGAAATTTTAGAGAAGGTTTAAATGGCAATGAGCTGATGATTTTACGAGGCAACTTGTGTAGAAGGGCAAGAAGAAAGGTGCAACATGGCAATAAATGGTTGGTTATACTGGAAAGTAGAGGATGATAATGGATGAATCCAGTTCCTATTCCTCACATTTCAATTTTCTTTTACCACAAAAAGGAAGTCCTAAAGTAGTTGGAATCAAATGGTTATGGGATTCTTCCCATCAGTGGCCATTGCATACCGTACGTCTTATTTATCTATGTCCTAGTGTAAGTTTAATTAATGGAGTTTGGGATTGCAATGGAGTTATTATTATAGAAAGAAGAACCTGCTACCTAAGATCCCATGGAGCTTGTGATTGAAGGTGCACTTTTTACTTATCTAAGCTTCCGTGATCCACAGGTCATTTTCACCGGTTTAGTCCTGTGAATATAAGGACCCATTTGGCCATGAAAACCAAAAACATATTTACTTTATTTGGTGTTTTTGAAGTTGAAAATAGAGTTAGAGTTGTGTTTGGCCATAGTATTTTGGAAATGGGATATTTTTGAAGTTAAAAAATAAAAAAAGTGAAAATAAATTTAAATTTTTTTAGAGTTTTATGAAAAATGAGTTATTTTATGAAAATAAAAAATTTAGATTTTTTTTTTAAAAAAGAATAAATTAAAAAGTGCAAAATGTGGATCCAAAAATAGTGAAAACATTTTCACCTCTTGAGGTATTTTTTTAAAATTCAAATATTGTGAAAACGTATTCCGAAATATTTATGGCCAAACAAGTATCCCGAAATAAAGTGAAAGCGTATTTCGAAATATTGTGAATAATATTCATGGCCAAACGCCTACTAAGCCTCTAGCCACAAAAATAGTAGCTCCGTCTAAGTTTATGTGTCACCTTTGCATAAAGTTCAAGAAATAAAAGAAAGTTTTTGAAATTTTTGGTATAAAACAATTCATTGACAATTTGTGTGACTATAAATTATTTAATTAAGAATAAAAAAAAAAAATTAAAGTTAAGTTATTTTTAATTATAGAAAGGTGACATTTTTTTCGAATGGACTAGAAAAACAATGTGTCACATAAATTGAGACTGAGAAGTATTTGTATCAAACTTCTTGCTAAATTTAACATATAAAATTATATATATTTTAAGTGTAAAAAGAGATTTTACTATTAGGTCAGAGGTAAATCTCCTCAAAAATATGATATTTGTAATCTTAAATATAATATAAATTATATGCTACAATTGGTATAGGTGATAGAGTCCATGGCAAACATCCATAATAACTAACTACAAACAGTAGGGATGAATAAGAAATGAGGATGTACTACATTCAAAATTGACAGGTGGTTTTGGTTTGCGGGTAAAATTACTAGAATTATAATACGTATAATGAAAGTAATACTTGAATTAATAATTCTTGAATTATTTAATACTAGTATTTTGTTTGGTTTAGTATTAGGAATTATTTAATAACTCCTTAAATAGTATTTTTTTTGTTTTAATTTGTTTGACCTACTTTTTTCTAGTCCTTTTAAAAAAGAATGTTTTTTTCCCTTTTTAATCAATTCTTTAATTTCAATTTTTCACATAGCGGGCTAAATACCACAAGATTAAAGGACATTTTAATACATTTGACATATTTTTAATTTAAGACCACGAGATTCAAAAATCTATTTGCTTTCTTAAGCTAAATGTCAAGTTAAAATATGACAAACAAATTAAAATGGAGGAACACGTATATCCCAACTTATTTAGAACAGGATTTGACATTAGAGAAAAGACATAAAATCACCCCTAAACTTTTCCGATGAAATTACTTTAGACCTTTAATTCCATAGGCATTTATTTACCCCGGCCCCTTAACAACTTTAACATGAATTAAGTATAACCCTAAAGAATGACATGGCATCTACTCCATCGTCGCAGCCATCAAAATTACAACACCCACCACCAATAGAAGTATTGCCATCAATTCCACAATACCACTGTGAAAGCAAACATTTAGCAGCTACAAATTTCTCATTAAAGCTCTTGCAGCCAGTGTTTTAAAAGGCGGGGGTGTGAGGGGGGCGTTTTACTAAGCACGGGGCGAGGCGTAAGCCTTGAGGCTATGGGGCGTAAGACCCATGGATTTTTAAATTTTTAATTTATAATATATAAAATAGTGTTATAAAGCAAAAATTATAAACAATAAATTGATAGTTAAAGCAATTAAAAACATGATTAAATAGACTCATAGAAAATAAAACTTCTAATATAATTTTACAAGTATAAATAAAGAAATGCAATAATAGCTACTATGAGATGCAAATCAACTCTAACATCTTAACTTTCAATTAATAAAAGAATCACATTTTTGTAAAATATATTACTATCGTACTATACAATATACATCCCTAAAAGAAAATAATCAATAAACATTATTAGTACACTCACGGTAATTTTGAGATAATAAAACATAGTAATTTACTTTTAATTACGATTATTTTTAGACGTATAGCAAATGATAAAATATGATACTTGAAGACGTAAGGAAATAATATGAAGACCAATGATAAGTGAAGATGTAAAATTCGGCTAATTAAATATTTTTAAAAGAAATGTTAAATGATATTCACCCTCACGATGCTTTCAAATAGTAAATATGAAATATAATGACTTGTTATTTGAGATTTTCTCAATCTTCTTATCTCTATAGATGAAAAAAAACTATTACGCATCATTTATTTATTAGAAAATTAAAGGGTCAACAATGTCAATTAAGGAATTCTACACATAATTTGCCTAAGATTTGTTAGGCGAGCCCCGAGCGTTGGGAGTTAGGCGTGCTTAGGACGTACAGTCGGGCGGTTAAGGCATAAGCCTCACAGGACTAAGCCTCACACTTATGCCTCGAGGTGTTTTGCCAGTGCCCTGCCCCAGGGCGAGTCCCGAGGCTGTAACACCCCGTACCCTCCTAACCCTACTTGACGAAATTGAATAATGTTTACTTAGGTGTCGAGATCTATAAGTATGTGTTTGGTAATGTGAATGATGAGAAAATTGAAATTTGGCCTCGTACATGTGATTAACCCTTCATAGAAGGTCTTTTGTGATCTTTGTGGAGCACTTGTGGGGTTCAAAACGAGGTTAATAGGAACTCTAAACAAAGGATATTAAGGTTAAGAAGTAAGTTAAAGCATAGGACTTGAAGTATCTAACCAAACCCGCGAAGAAAAGTCAAAAAAAAGGAATTTTTACAAAATTTAAGGCTGGGGCGCGCTAGGGAGCATACCAAGCCGCTCTGGGTAAAAATTTTGTTCCCAGAGGCAGCAACCTGGCGCTCCCCAGGGCGTGCCAGGGTGGTTTTCCCACTTTTTCGAAAGTTGGAAATTTTCTAAGTCCCAAGGGTTCCGGGGGACGTACCGAGCCGATTTTTGCTACGTTTCTTCTACAATCATGAGCATATACATGAAATGAGTAAAGTATTATATTGGTATGATAAAATTACTCGAGAACGAATTTGGTGTCAAAATGACGATTTTACCCTTATGATCAAAATAAGCCATACGTGGCTAGAATCACTTGTTTTTGGGATTGAGGCTATGGATATGAATGACGTGAGTGAGAATATTGTTGTAACATGTATGAGATGATTTAAACATGAGAAATTATTGATTTTATTGGATTAAGTAATTTGGGCTCAATAAAGCCCAAAAATGAAGAAGAAAAGCATGGGCCAAGAATGGGTCAAATGACCCATTCTTCTTTTGACCAAGCAATAATTGAGCAAAGGACTCAAAGGCCTATAAAAGGGGCATAAAATCTGATTTTTAATACACAAAATCACACATGCTTTTCTTGCATTTTCTAGACTTCTCAAGAACACCTCTTTTGGGCTCTCAAACCCTAAGTCATCTTTGGAGAAAGATCATTATTTTCCAAGCTTAGGTAAGTGTTTATGCTTATGGATTAACATATTATATGCATGGGAGATTATGTAGATCATGTTGTTTATGCTTGGAAGTGTTGAATATGACACTTTGTGTTTTTGTGAAAGATGTGTCATCTATGGAATTTAAACTTGGAATATGACTTGTGGTTTTGCTAAAAGAGCATGATATGGATGAAATATCAACATGTATGGTGTGATTATGGTTCTAAACTTGTTGTTTTTCCATAAGTGAAAATTATGGAATTTTGGCCGATTTGTTGTTGTGAGTTGTATTGAAGTGAATTGATGGAATAATTGTGATGTTATGATGATGGAAAGTGGAAAGTATGAACTAGGTGTGATATGCTATTGGTTATTATGTATTGGTCAATGTATGGAATATTGTGGGATTATTGGTATAATAATTCATAAATGATATTGTGGTCAATGTTGGAAATATTGTGGTCTTGTTGGTGTGATAGTTTCATGCATGGTATTATCAAGAGGGAAATGACATGTTAAAGCCAAACATGTAACTCAATGTCGCTATGTACCATTGTAAAGTAATTGGTGGTTAATGTAAATTCCGTTGTGTATTTGTGTTGTAGAGTGAAACATAAGGAAGGAGCGAAACTATTGTGTTCACGTATAGAATTGAGTGTTCATATTGAGACGATAAGGTATGTAAGGTTACTCTTTTCGTATCCTCCTGCAGCATATTGTTCATGTTGTCATTGTCCTATTTCCATTTTGAAATGTTAAAAGGTACATCATTTCAGGTCGTCATATGTTACTATTCTCATGTTTCTTAATCATGGACTAATCATGACTCATATGTCTCTTAATCATTGATCGAAACTCCAAAGCTTTCATAATGTTATAATTGTTACCAAGTACCAATCTCATGAGCATATAAGATTGAAGAAATGCATGTATGTGTTCCAATAAGGTTATGATCCCCCAATGTATCAATCTCATAAGAGTAAAGGAGAGAAGTAATGTAACGAAGTAATGGAAGGAGTAATTCCCTCATGGTTACTTTATATTTTACCTCATGGTTACTTCATATTTTCCCTCATGGTTACTTTATTATTTTCCTTATGGCTACTTTATATTTTATTTACACTTATTGAGTGCGGGTGATAGCTTTGGGGGTAAAAGCCAAACTTGATGCCGAACCTGCTTCCTTGTTTTCCGGGTGGTAGCAGGGGGAAAGCTCAGTGGGGTAAAAGCCTAGCTTGATGCCGAATGTAACACCCCGTATATTTCCGAGCCTAGTTAATTCCCATAACATGCATGGAATTATTTGAACATGAGATTTTTGAAGAATTATACATTTACTTGTTGGGCTTAAACAAAGCATGTGTCATTGGGCCCTTGAATGAGGCCCATATATATATAATGAGAAAGACATGGCCCAAAAGGGTTTTATTTTGACCCATTCTTCCACTTTAGTCCATTTGACCAAATCAACATTGCATTAAATTCCAAGTAAAAGATAAGGGAGACATGAGGGATTATATAAAGGAAAAAAAATCAGATTTTATACCATTGGCCTCTCATCACATTTCTAGAATTTTCCAACATTTTCTCCTTTGCTCTCAAGAAACCTAAATCACTCTTTGGGCCAAGATCATCAATTGGCAATACTTGGTAAGTGTTTATTATGATGGATTAATATATTTTATGCATAATCCATGGTGTATATTATGTTGGTTATGTTGGTGGAGCATGGAGAAGTTCACAATAAGTGAAGTGTACATGTTGCTAAATCGGAGGGTGATTTGTCTTGTAAACTTGTATATGCTCTTGTGGTCTTGAAGGAAAAGAACTTGGTGGAATAAATATTGACATGTGAGGTGTGTTTATGGTATTACTTTGTTTAACCCTTGTGTATAACGTTTGGAATTGTTATTGCAAAATTGGTTGTGGTTTTGGTGTCGTATTGGCCGTGAAATGTGGTTTTGGTTGTTGTTATGTGTGTTGGGAGACTATGGCTGAGTGTTGGTGTTTTAGATGATCAAAAATATGTTCAAAAATGTTTGGTTATGATCATGGACCATTTATGGCATTAAAAGACCCAAAAGAGACCATTTTGGGCCAAAACGGGCATCCGCCCTCGCAGACGAGGGCATCTGCGGGCGCAGATGCCAACGCATATGGCACTAGCTGTTGCCAAAGGCTATCTGCGGGCGCAGGTGCCAACGCAGGTCAGCCCAGAATTGTGTTTTGATTTTTTTCGTATTCCTTTGATCCCCGAAAGCCCCGATACCCTTGTTGGATGTAATTACCAACTTGTAATGTCGTTTTAATGACTTTAAAGTGTCGTGTGGAGGTGTGTTGGACTATGTTAAGTATGGATGGTTGTGTATATGTTGTTATAAAGGAATAACTACGACGGAATGATAAAGAGAAATGTGTAAAGGGTAAGTATGGGTGAAATGCTATCAATGTATGATATTTTGGTCAATGTGTGTAATGTTATGGTGTTGTTGATATGGAAATGCAGCGGAGGGTATTGTAAGGGGGTGATGTGACGTTATATGGTGGTCACATAGTTCGTTGTCGTCTTGTATGCCTGTTTAGTGACTAGTTGCTAATGTAAGTTTCGGTTGTGTACTTGTGTGTAGAATAGATGTAAAGGGAAAGCTGAAGTGTTGTACTCAAGAGTAAGATTGCGTATCCATATTGAGAACTTAAGGTATGTAAGGTTACTCTTTTGTATCCTTCTGCAGCATATGGACCATAATGACATGATACTTATTTCATTTCGAAATGTCCAAAGGTATTTCAATTCAAGTTGCCATATCATATTCCTTATAGGGTCAATGGTGATTTTCATGGTTCATAGTCATTGGTTAATGTTTCAAAGTTCCAATAATGTTTAGTTACATGTCTCTTACTCGTTGATTATTGTTCCAAAGTTTACAACAATGTTAGAGCTACAAAAGTGTCAATCTCTCATAAGCTAAGGGTATCCTATTTTCGGGTTTCAGTTATGCTTCTTCACATGATCTTTATGCTCTTATCAATTGCCATTCACATCAAGGTTCCTGTAACACCCCGTACCTTCCCAACCCTATTTGATGATGTGGAACAATGTTTACTTACGTTTTGAGATGCCATGAGTATGTGTTTTATAGTGTCATGGGTGAAACATTTGATATCGGACCTAAAATGTGTGATTAACCTTGCGTAAGAGGTGTTTTGCGATTTTCATGGAGCATTTGTGGGATTCAAAATGAGGTTAAGAGGACCTCTAAACAAAGTATGTTAAGGGTAAGAAGTAAGTTAAAGAATAGGATTTGAAGTATCTAACCAAACCCGCGAAGAAAAGTCGAAAAATGAAATTTTCAAAAAACTTAAGTCTGGGGCGCTCTAGGGAGCGTGCCACGTTGGTTTGGGCTAAAATTTTTAGTCCATAGGCAGCAAGCTGGCGCGCCCAAGGGCATGCCACGCCGGTTTTTTCACTTTTTCAAAGTTGGAATTTTTCTTAAGTCCCAAGGGTATCCGGGGACGTAACGAGCCAATTTTTGTCACGTTTCTTATACAAAATACATGAAATGAGTAAAGTATTATATTGGTATGATAAAATTACTCGGGAACGAATTATTCGGCGTCAAAATGACGATTTTACCCTTTTGGTCAAAATAGGCCATACATGGCTAGAATT
The DNA here is from genome assembly GCA_031232105.1 of Capsicum rhomboideum. Taxonomy (NCBI): domain Eukaryota; kingdom Viridiplantae; phylum Streptophyta; class Magnoliopsida; order Solanales; family Solanaceae; genus Capsicum; species Capsicum rhomboideum. The sequence goes on from CP124716.1 coordinate 125,463,165, forward strand.
GCTTGTTTTTGGAAGTGAGGCTATGAGTATGAATCCCGTGAGTGGGAATATTGTCATAACGTGTATGAAATGGATGAAACATGAAAAATTATTGATTTTATTGGGCTAAGTGAATTGGGCTCAAAAAGGGCCCAAAATGAAAAAGAAAACATGGGCCAAGAATGGGTCAAATGACCCATTCTTCCATTGACTAAGCCACATATAGCATTTAATTCCAAGAGTGGATAAGAATGACTTCAAAGGTCTATAAAAGGGGCACAAAAATCAGATTTTTTAATACAAAGAACACACATGCTTTTCTCTCTTTTTCTAGACTTTTCAAGAAAGTTTCTTTGGGGGCTCTCAAACCCTAAGCCATATTTGGATCAAGATCATCATATTCCGAGCTTAGGTAAGTGTTTATTCTTATGTATTAACATATTATATGCATGGGAGAGTATGTATATCATGTTGGTTATGCTTGAAAGTGTTGAATATGGCACCTGGTGTTTTTGTGAAAGATGTGCCATCTATGGAATTTAAACTTGGAATATGCTTTGTGGTTTTGATACAAGAGAATGATATGGATAAAATACCAACATTTATGGTGTGATTATGGTCCTAAACTTGTTATTTTCCCATAAGTGTAAATTATGGGATGTTGGCCGATTTGTTGTTGTGAGGTGTATTGAAGTGAATTGATGGAACCATTATGATGTTGTGGTGATGTAGAAGTGTAAAGTATGAATTTGGGGTGACATGCTAGTGGTTTATGATATTGGTCAATGTTGAGAATATTGTGGGATTATTGGTATGGTAGTTTTGTAAATGGTATTGTGGGTGTGATAGGTTCACACATGGTATAATCAAGAGGAAATGACATGTTAAAACCAAACATATAACTCATTGTCGTTGTATGCATTTGTATGGTAGTTGGTGGTTAATGTAAACTCCATTATATATTTGTGTTGTAGAGTGAAACAAACATAAGGAAGGAGCGGGACGATTGTATTCACGTATAGAATTGAGTGTTCATATTGAGACGATAAGGTATGTAAGGTTACTCTGTCCGTATTTTTCTGCAGCACATATTGTTCATGTTGTCATTGTCCTTGTTCCATTCCGAAATGTTAAAAGGTATCTCATTTCAAGTTGTCATATGTTATTATTCTCATGTATCACATAATTATGGACATGATTCCAAGTTCCAATAATATTATGTTCCAAAGCTCCCAATAATGTTACAACTTCAAAAGTATCAATCTCATGAACGCAAAAGATTGAAGTAATGCACTTATGTGTTTACAAAAAGGTTATGTTCCCCCACTGTATCAATCTCATAAAAGTAAAAGGGAGAAGTAATGCAATGAAGTAATGGAAGAAGTAATCCCCTCATGGTTACTTTATATATATCCCCTCATGGTTACTTTATATATATCCCCTCATGGTTACTTTATATATATTCCCTCATGGTTACTATATATATATTCCCTCATGGTTACTTTATAATTTTCCTTATGGTTCCTTTAACATTATTTTTTTATAAGTACTTTATAATTACTTTATCACTACTTTATGGTTCTTTGAGTGCAGATGATAGCTTTGGGGGAAAAATCCAAACTTGATGCCAAACCTGCTTCCTTGTTTTCCAGGTGGTAGCAGGGGGAAAGCTCAGTGGGGCAAAAGCTAAGCTTGACGCCGAACTTTATTATATTCACTGGATCAAGAGGGAAGCTCAGTGAGGTAAAAGCCAAACTTGATGCCGAACCTGCTTCCTTGTTTTTCGGGTGGTAGCAGGGGGGAAGCTCAGTGGGGCAAAAGCCTAGCTTGATGCCGAACTTGAGACGGTTGCATATTGACGGATGCATTGCATATTGAAGGTTGCATATTGACGGATACATTGCATATTGACGGTTGCATATTGACGGATGCATTGCATATAAACGGTTATACATTATTGACGGTTCTAACTGTTAACGATAATGGGCATAAAGGCAAATGAAGTAATGAACATAAAGTACCTATCTCCACACATACTAAAAGATGATTGATCCACATTGACCATTCTCTTGAAATCAAGATCATTGAGGTGTTTAAGTTTCATTAAGTTTCTTATAGCCTTGCATACTCAGTACATTCTTTGTACTGACCCCTTTGGGGGACTTACTTTATCTACTGTAGGCACAGGTGTTAGTAGACCTCCACAATAGGCTACGGGTTATCCGCGGATCATTGGTGAGCTCCCAGTTGGTTCGGGGCTTTTCGAGTCACATGTGTATATTGTTTTGGTTTTGTAATTATTGTATAAAGCAGGGACTTGTCCCGACTATAGGTTGTTGTATTTATGGATCGGTTAGAGGCTTTGTAGACATATGTGGGTTATGGATGTAAGAGACAAATGTCCGTTTTGACTTTACGGCTCCAACGGCCAAGTTTCCTAAATATATTTATATAGCGTATGTTTCCATGTTCATGTTTTCTGCATAGTTGCATAAGGTATCCTAAGATTCATACGAGGATATGTATACGAAGGTTCATAAGCAAAGATTGGTTCTCTCGGGCCATATCGGCTTCGGGTGCCAGTCCGGCTCGGATGGGATTTCGGGTCGTGACAGTTCCATGGTTCCAATAATGCAATGTTTCCAATAATGTTATGTTCCAAAGTTCAAGGTGATATTATGACTATTATTGTACCAATCTCAAAGTAATAAACAAAGTAATGCATATGTGGTTAATGATCAAGTACGGGTGGCAAGTCTAGGGGCATAAGCCTAGCTCGACTCGATCCCAACATGATGATAAGTCATGTATAGACCCACTGATCAGTAGGGGCCCGGGTACATTGTGACATATGTATTGACAAACAAGCATTGAAGTAAAGAAAGCAAAGAAAGCAATAAAAGTAATACACATGGTTTCCAAAATGCAAATGGTGACTTATTCATATTGCTTATTCATATGCAATGGTGTTCATTGAAATATTCATGTCTTGTACAGTTTCATTTGAGCCTTACATACTCAGTACTTATTCCGTACTGACCCCTTTTGGAGAAATTACCTTACATGTTGCAGGTGCAGACACTAGTAGACCTCCACCGTAGGATGAGAGTAATTGCAGATCATTGGTGAGCTCCAGTTAGTTCGGGGCTTCTCCGAGTCACGGTTGTTCATATGTTTTGGGTATTATACATAGTGTATAAAGCAGGGACTTGTCCCGACTTTCAGTTGGTTTTGGTCGATGCAATTGCTAGAGGCTTTTGTAGACGCATGTGGGTGTATGGATGTAAGATGGTACATGACATTTTGACTTGATGGCCTCAACGGCCAAGTTTCTCATATGTATATACGTCACATGTTCTATGATTTTTGATATTAGCCTTTCATGTTCCTATGTGACAGTAGTGTTTCCTATGTCATGCATATGAATGAGTAGAAGCAAAGCTTGGTTCTCTCGGGCCTTATCGTCTTCGGGTGCCAATCACGCCTCGTTGGGGTTCGGGGTGTGAAACCGAAATTGAGACGGTTATATATATATATATTATTGACGGTTGCATTGCATATTAACGGTTATACATCATTGACAATTATCTATTGACGGTTCTAACTACTAACGGTAACAGACATAAAGGCAAATGGAATAATGAACGTAAAGTACCTGTTTCCATACATACTGAACGATGATTTATCCATATTGGCTATTCTCTTGAAATCAAGGTCATTGAGGTGTTTAAGTTTCATGAAGTTTCTTATAACCTTGCATACTCAGTATATTCTTCGTACTGACCCCTTTTGGGGAACTTACTTTATTTGTTGCAGGCACAGGTGTTAGTAGACCTCCACAATAGGCTACGAGTCATCCACGGATCATTGGTGAGCTCCAGTTAGTTCGGGGCTTCTCCGAGTCACATGTGTATATTGTTTGGTTTTGTAATCATTGTACAAAGCGGGGACTTGTCCTGACTATGGATTGTTGTGTTCATGTATTGGTTAGAGGCTTTGTAGACATGTGTGGGTTATGGATGTAAGAGAAACATATCCGTTTGACTTGATGGCCCCAACGGCCAAGTTTCCTGAATACATTTATATAGCGTATGTTTCCATGTTCATGTTTTCCGCATAGTGCATAAGGTATCATAAGATTCATACGAGGATTATGCATACGAAGGTTCATAAGCAAAGATTGGTTCTCTCGGTCCATATCGGCTTCGGGTGCCAGTCCGGCCCGAATGGGATTTCGGGTCGTAACAAAAGTGGTATCAGAGCAGGTCGTTCTAAGGGTGTCTATAAAGCCGTGTTCGAGTAGAGTCTTGTTCATGGATGTGTTGTGCACCACATTTATGAGTAGGAGGCTATGGGGCAGTTAGGAGTTGTTTCATTTCTTCACTTCTAGATCGTGCAATAGAGCCAGTGTTGTAAGTTGAATTGTATCTGACCATGAGAATTATTTTTCCTTGGTATAGTAAGAAATGCCGATTACAAGAAGAGGCAAGGGTAAAACTAAGAAGCTAGACAGGATTGGCGGAGAAGGAACTAGTAATTTACCACCTAAACGAGTTGAACAATATAAAGCTGAGAGTGAGTTTACACCGCGGGCTTCTTCTACTTTTCCAGCTCCAGAAGAGCCGAGAAGGAGAGAAGAACCTGTTGAGCCACCCGTTAATGTCACTGACCAGTACTTAAGAAATGCAGTATATATGTTGATTCAGCTAATTGCAGCACAGAATCAAGGACAAGCTGGTCCAACGACAAGTAATGACAGTGAGGCTAGGGCAGCTAGCCGAAGGACGCAGGATTTCTTGAAACTAGACCCTCCTATATTCACTGGATCGGATCTTAATGAGGACCCGCAAGATTATATTGATCAAATCATAAGGTCTTTGGATGTTATGCACATATTTGGTGTAGAAACAGTTGAACTCGCGGCGTATAGATTGAAAGGGGTGGCTATATTATGGTACGAAGATTGGAAGCGAGCTAGGGGAGTTGGGGCACCCCCGGCTAGTTGGGAAAAATTTAAAATAGCATTCCTGGATCACTACCTTCCATATGAAATTCGGGAGGCACGCGCAGACCAGTTTTTAAATCTTCGTCAAGGGAATATGAGCGTTCGGGAGTACAGTCTTCAGTTTAATTCCTTGACCAGATATGCTCCCCATATAGTAGCCACTATGGCTGATAGAGTTCATCGGTATGTGGATCGATTAGATCCATCATTGGTCAGAGACTGTACCATTGCTGCTCTGAATAAAGATATGGATATAGCCAGAATACAGGCTTTTGCACAAAAGATGGAGGATCAGAGGGAGAGAAGAAAGATGCACAAAGCAGAAGAGGGGCCATCAAAGAAAGCTAGACCTATGGGAAAGTACATCGTGTCCCAAGGAGAGTTTGGACCTCGGGATTTTAGTAGACCGCCGATACCATCACTTTCTCATCCTATAGTAGGCACGCAACCCCAGTTCCAAGGGTCTGAAGGCAGTTATGTTGGGCAAAGTAGTGGAATTCGAGGTTCACAACCAATGGGGTATCAAGAGCAAGAAAGTATGAACCAATCGGGGTTTCCCCGCCAGCCGTGTCCACACTGTAGAAAGCTTCATTTAAAGGAATGCCTGTTTGGGACTAATATTTGTTTTTGGTGCGGTATGTCCGGGCACATGGTAAGAGATTTCCCAAGAAGGGGCACGGGCATTATTATGCGACCTACGGGATCAACCGTTGCACCGTCATCATCGGTTCCTTTCTTAGGCCAGGATGTGCAGCCGGTTGGTCGTAGTAACGGTACTAGAGGAGCAGTCAACACTAGTGGGATACAGGATCGTACTTATGCTCTAGTGGGTCAGCAGAATGTGGAGGCCTATCCTGATGTAGCTACAGGTACATTATCTGTTGTTTTCATAATGTATCTATATATGCATTGATTGAACTGGGTTCTACAGTATCACATGTTATTCCATTAACCGCTACGAAATTGAAATAACATCAGAATTATTAGTTAGACCATCTGGAGTATTTACACCTGTTGGTGAATCCACTATAGTTAAGAGGTTATATCGTAACTATATAGAACCTATTTGTGAGCATGCTACGGTGGATTGTCGAGCTAGGAAAGTCTATTTTCAGTTCCTATAAAAGACAGTCCTTGAATGGAGTAGTAGTATTGGCGTATCGAGGGGTAAATTTATTTCATATCTTAAAGAAAGGAAAATGATACCCATGGGGATTTATAAGGTTTAGTATGTCCTCTTGGGATACACCAGAATGACGTGTACGGAAGAAAGCCGGCACGTTCAAAGTGTGCATGGATTATTGATAACTGAATACGGTGACAATCGAGAGTAAATAGTCCCTCCCCTAAAACTGATGATTTCTTTGACAAATTATAGGGTGTCAAATATTTCTCACAGGTTAACTTGAGAGCGGGGTATCATCAGGTAAGGTTTGGAGAAATAATAAGACGTCAAGCCATTTTTGGGTATGTATTGATGCAGCATGGTAACGTAGTATCTTATGCCTCAAGATAGTTGTGACCACCGAGAGGAATTAGCCAACACATGCTATGGAGTTAGCAGATGTGCGAGTTGCTTGAGAAAACCAACTATAGATATAGGGCGCCATTAGTTGTATGGGGGTTCAAGTTGATGTATATACTGATTTCAAGAGTTTACGATATATCTTTAATTAGGAAGATCTAATCTAAAGATAGCAAAGGTGGTTGGAAATATTAAAATGCTATAATGTTGACTCCATGTTATATAGGTTATATGAAACTACCAAAAGGATTATAGAAAGCCAAGTAAAGAGGTTGAGGAATAAAGATATAGTGTCCGTAAACGTCCTTCTGAGAAACCAACAAGCAGAGGATGTGATAAGCTGGAAAAACAATGAAATCAACGTACCTATATTTGTTCCATACAAAAGGAAAAGTTCAACATGCGGAAGTGTACCAATAACAAGTAAGTATCTATGAGTATTAAGCGTTTATGTCTACGTATGCTAATATCGGGAAGCATTTGTTGTAACTGAAGCGACATCATTAACATTCGAGGATGAATGTTTCTAAGGGGGGGAGAATGTAACACCCCGTACCCTCCTAACTCTACTTGACGACATTGAATAATGTTTACTTAGGTGTCGAGAGCTATAAGTATGTGTTTGGTAATGTGAATGATGAGAAAATTGAAATTTGGCCTCGTACATGTGATTAACCCTTCATAGAAGGTGTTTTGTGATTTTCGTGGAGCACTTGTGGGGTTCAAAACGAGGTTAAGAGGAACTATAAATAAAGGATATTAAGGTTAAGAAATAAGTTAAAGCATAGGACTTGAAGTATCTAACCAAACCCGCGAAGAAAAGTCGAAAAACGGAATTTTTACAAAATTTAAGGCTGGGGCACGCTAGGGAGCGTGCCAGGACGCTCTGGGCCAAAATTTTGTGCCCATAGGCAGCAAGCTGGCTCGCCCCAGGGCGTGCCAGGGTGGTTTTTCCACTTTTTCGAAAGTTGGAAATTTTCTAAGTCCCAAGGGTTTCCGGGGACGTACCGAGCCGATTTTTGCTACGTTTATTCTACAATCATGAGAATGTACATGAAATGAGTAAATTATTTTATTGGTATGATAAAATTACTCGAGAACGAATTTGGTGTCAAAATGACGATTTTACCCTTATGGTCAAAATAAGCCATACGTGGCTAGAATCACTTGTTTTTGGGATTGAGGCTATGGATATGAATGGCGTGAGTGGGAATATTGTTGTAACACGTATGAGATGATTTAAACATGAGAAATTATTGATTTTATTGGATTAAGTAATTTGGGCTCAATAAAGCCCAAAAATGAAGAAGAAAAGCATGGGCCAAGAATGGGTCAAATGACCCATTCTTCTTTTGACCAAGCAATAATTGAGCAAAGGACTCAAAGTACTATAAAAGGGGCATAAAATCTGATTTTTAATACACAAAATCACACATGTTTTTCTTGCATTTTCTAGACTTCTCAAGAACACCTCTTTTGGGCTCTCAAACCCTAAGTCATCTTTGGAGAAAGATCATTATTTTCCAAGCTTAGGTAAGTGTTTATGCTTATGGATTAACATATTATATGCATGGTAGATTATGTAGATCATGTTGTTTATGCTTGGAAGTGTTGAATATGGCACTTTGTGTTTTTGTGAAAGATGTGTCATCTATGGAATTTAAACTTGGAATATGACTTGTGGTTTTGATAAAAGAGCATGATATGGATGAAATATCAACATGTATAGTGTGATTATGGTCCTAAACTTGTTGTTTTTCCATAAGTGAAAATTATGGAATTTTGGCCGATTTGTTGTTGTGAGGTGTATTGAAGTGAATTGATGGAATAATTGTGATGTTATGATGATGGAAAGTGGAAAGTATGAACTAGGTGTGATATGCTATTGGTTATTATGTATTGGTCAATGTATGGAATATTGTGGGATTATTGGTATAATAATTCATAAATGATATTGTGGTCAATGTTGGAAATATTGTGGTCTTGTTGGTGTGATAGTTTCATGCATGGTATTATCAAGAGGGAAATGACATGTTAAAGCCAAACATGTAACTCATTGTCGCTATGTACCATTGTAAAGTAATTGGTGGTTAATGTAAATTTCGTTGTGTATTTGTGTTGTAGAGTGAAAGATAAGGAAGGAGCGAAACTATTGTGTTCACGTATAGAATTGAGTGTTCATATTGAGACGATAAGGTATGTAAGGTTACTCTTTTCGTATCCTCCTGCAGCATATTGTTCATGTTGTCATTGTCCTATTTCCATTTTGAAATGTTAAAAGGTACATCGTTTTAGGTCGTCATATGTTACTATTCTCATGTTTCTTAATCATGGACTAATCATGACTCATATGTCTCTTAATCATTGATCGAAACTCCAAAGCTTCCATAATGTTATAATTGTTACCAAGTACCAACCTCATGAACATATAAGATTGAAGCAATGCATGTATGTGTTCCAATAAGGTTATGATCCCCCAATGTATCAATCTCATAAGAGTAAAGGAGAGAAGTAATGTAACGAAGTAATGGAAGGATTAATTCCCTCATGGTTACTTTATATTTTACCTTATGGTTACTTCATATTTTCCATCATGGTTACTTTATTATTTTCCTTATGGTTACTTTATATTTTATTTACACTTATTGAGTGAGGGTGATAGCTTTGGGGGTAAAAGCCAAACTTGATGCCGAACCTGCTTCCTTGTTTTCCGGGTGGTAGCAGGAGGAAAGCTCAGTGGGGCAAAATCCAAGCTTGACGCCGAACTATATTATATTCACTGGATCAAGGGGGAAGCTCAGTGAGGTAAAAGCCAAACTTGATGCCGAACCTGCTTCCTTGTTTTCCGGGTGGTAGTAGGGGGAAAGCTCAGTGGGGCAAAAGCCTAGCTTGATGCCGAACTTGAGACGGTTTTATATATATATATATATATATATATTATTGACGGTTGCATTGCATATTTACGGTTTCATATTGACGGTTGCATTGCATATAAACGGTTATACATCATTGACAATTATCTATTGACGGTTCTAACTACTAACGGTAACGGACATAAAGGCAAATGGAATAATGAACGTAAAGTACCTGTTTCCACACATACTGAACGATGATTTATCCACATTGGCTATTCTCTTGAAATCAAGGTCATTGAGGTGTTTAAGTTTCATGAAGTTTCTTATAACCTTGCATACTCAGTACATTCTTTGTACTGACCCCTTTTGGGGAACTTACTTTATTTGCTGCAGGCACAGGTGTTAGTAGACCTCCACAATAGGCTACGAGTCATCCACGGATCATTGGTGAGCTCCAGTTAGTTCGGGGCTTCTCCGAGTCACATGTGTATATTGTTTTGGTTTTGTAATCATTGTACAAAGCGGGGACTTGTCCTGACTATGGATTGTTGTGTTCATGTATTGGTTAGAGGCTTTGTAGACATGTGTGGGTTGTTGATGTAAGAGACAAATGTCCGTTTGACTTGATAGCCCCAACGGCCAAGTTTCCTGAATACATTTATATAGCGTATGTTTCCATGTTCATGTTTTCCGTATAGTGCATAAGGTATCATAAGATTCATACGAGGATTATGCATACAAAGGTTCATAAGCAAAGATTGGTTCTCTCGGTCCATATCGGCTTCGGGTGCCAGTCCGGCCCGAATGGGATTTCGGGTCGTGACAGAGGCGAGCCTCAAAACTGCCTTTTAAAACACTGCTTGCAGCTTCAACCTCATTAACTAAATTTTACGGTAGCCATTTTTTTCTTGGCAACTCAAATGGAGTATAAAGGCTATGATAAGAAAGCTTATAGACTCCATCTTTTTGCACCACAAATAATCGATAATAGAAAAACGAATCACTCAAAATTCAAGAAAATTTTATATTTTTAAGCCATAAGCTGAAGCTTTTACTTTTGGTATAAACACAAACTTTGTTGATGAAAGGTGTGAAGCTTGGAGCAATTTTTGGCTGTTATTATTGAAAGAAATTAGATTCAATTTGGGATCAGGAATAATGGAGCTATTTGTTAAAGAAGATGGACCCACATAATTTTAAGAATTAATTAATTAGTATATATAAGTTTAAGAACAAAGCATTTATAAAAAGAAAAAATAATGAATAAGCAAAAAGAAATAAAAAAGAATAAAAGATTAATGATGTGGCGCTTACATGGCTATGTTAGCGAATTAAAATGTGTGTGTTTCAACAATATCCAATCTTGACCTAGTTTAAGCTACGAAGGGTTAAATTTAATTCACTTTAAAGTTGTTAAGGGGGTAAATAAATATCCGTGGAGTTAAAGGTCTAAAATAAATTTGTCGGACAAGTTTAGAAGTGATTTTATGTCTTTTCTCTTAACATAACTATACTTGGAAAGAGAATAATGAATATGAGGAATCTGACAGCTACATCAAGTATAATAATGAATCTTCTTCTGACAACCTCTTGATTCAATAGGAAAGCCGCAAGCACTGCAAACCACTTTAAAAGAGATTAAAAATAATTAAAGGTTAAAAGAATAGATCAATTGCATGGAATCAACATGGAAATAGGAGAGTGAAATACAATTGCGGTCCAACACAGAGATGGGAGCGACTCTATACTTTTATTTATTTCTTATTGCAAAATAGACACATATCCTACTTAAAATTATTTTTAAATGAATCATTTTTTGTGTTTGATTCATCAATTACTAAGTCTCTTTATTTTATTTTCTCACAGATAGTGAGGAAATGAGCTATCACTTTAAGGATCAGGAGCCCGCATCAGTACCTGCACATGTTGCTCGAGCCATGGCACCAACTAGAGAGATAGCACATGTAGTTGTTCGATTCCCAATTAGAGCAGAGTTTCGTGAGCTTGATTATTCAGAAGATGAGAAATTCAAGAGGAGGAGCTGGTTCCATCTCATGTACCACCCGGATTTATGGCGATTCTAGTGCTTTAGGACGCCTTTGTCTGTGTGCTTAGCTTGCTAGTGGATATTACACATGTTGGTATCTTGCTGAGTAGTTTGGACGCTTCTTAGACTAGGGTACGGGGATAGACTCCTAATCAGCATCCAATCCTAGGTTTTCAAGGCTCAATAGGTTAGCCAGTCACTGCAGCAGTTATCATATTTAAGGATATGCCCTTGCCGGATGTTGGAGTGCCCCTAGCTTCTAGGCATGTTATGTCCGATGATGAACAGAAGATGTTTGAGCGCTTCAGGAAGATAGATCCACCTAGTTAAGGGTGTAAAGGGAGATGATGCATATGCGGTTCTCATTAGTTTCCACGAGAGGTTGCAAAATCTAGGATTAGTAGAGTCCCATGCAGTTGATTACACTGTCTTCTAGATGTGTGGTCCAACAAAGTAATGGTGCCAATTTTATGTTTATTCCAGACTATCAGGGTCACCTTGTTGACTTGAGAGCAGTTTACTTTGTTTTTTCTAGAGTAGGTCATCCCCCGTAGCATGTTGAAAGAGAAGAGGAACCGTTTTGAGTAATGTCCCATGATGGTATCTTAGTGATCGAGTACAAGACTAGTTTTCATGTCTTATCTCGTCATGTTTTGATGATTTTTTCTGACGAAACTAAGAAGTTTCACAGATTTTTGAGGGGAGTGATCTATCATATTCGCATAATAGCTTATGATCTATCATATTCGTATAATAGCTTATCTGATGGCATCATCTAGGACTTTTTTTGAGAGGGTTGTCGATTCGACCAATTATTGTGAGCTTATGAGGCGTGAGGAGTTTGGTAACCCCAAGGACAAGAGGTTCTGTACTTCTGCTCTATACAATGGCATCTTATCTGGAAATAGAAGATTTTCTCGGAGGAGCACGTCCCTATTCTGGTATACCATCACAGGCTTCTATTCAGGCATATGTGAGAGTTATTCCGAATAAGATTCTTACTGTTTGGGTCAAAGTGCTTAGAGGCCTTCGAATCGTGGTGGCTATTCAGTTTATTTGGGTCCTTGACGATAAATGGTGGTTCCTAGATCTTTCTTTTCTTGTGGTGATCGTGAGCATATCTAGAGGGATATAATGATATCTTATCCAGATAAGGCAATAACAGAGTTCTCAAACTCCCACAACAGCAGTGGCACCGCCAGTGAGAGATCGTGAGGGTTCTCAGACAGGTAGAAGTGCGACACAGACTAAGGTAGTGGTAAAGGAATTACCCCGGCTGAGGGTGATCACTCTTATTACTATGCATTTCTTGGTAGACTAGAGGTTGAGGCCCGATATAGTTATCACATGTATTTTCCTAGTATGTCATCGACCTATTATAGTCTTATTTGATCCTGATTCTACTTTCCCCTATGTGTCTGCATATTTTGCATTAGGTCTCAATATGATATGTGATTCTCTTTGTATGTATATGTGTATTTCTTCTGTGGTGGGTGATTCCTTAGTGATGGATTAGGTGTACTAATCCTTTATTGTGACTTTGTTGCGCTATGACATGTAGGCAGACTTGATTATTTTTTATATGGTAAATTTTGATGTTATTTTGGGATGGATTGGCTTTCTCCGTAACATGTGACTCTTGACTGTAATGCTAAGACAGTCACTTTAGCCATGCCCCTAAACCTAGGTTGGAGTGGAGGCGTGCCCAAGTCGGTATTCGAAGAGGATGATATCATTCTTGAAGGATCAAGGGGTAGTTGAGAAGGATTTCCTATCATATTTGGCCTATGTGCTCTATAGTAGTGCTAACATGCCTCCTTTGGAGGCAGTATCGGTGGTTAGGTAGTTTTCAAAGGTGTTTCCGGCTGACCTTTACAGTGTTCCACCTGATTGGGATATTGATTTTGATATTAATTTGGAGTCGGGCACTTAGCTCATTTTTGTTCTTCCACATAGGATGGCATCGACATAATTAAAGAAGTTGAAAGATCAGTTTCAAGATATATTAAGCAAAGAATTTATTAGACCTAGTGTTTCCCGTGGGGTGCTCCTGTATCGTTTGTGAAAAAGAAAAATGAGTCTATGCGGATGTCTATTAATTATAGGTAACTAAACAAGGTGATGACCATCAAGAATAAGTATCTTATTTCGCACATTCATTATCTATTTCACCAGTTTCAGCGTGCTTTGATGTTTTCAAAAATTGACTTAAGGTCAGGCTATCACCAATTGAGGATTAGGATTTGGATATCCCTAAGATAACCTTCAGAACACATTAAGACCACTATGAGTTTCTTGTTATGTCCTTTTAGTTGAGTTACGCTCCGGATTCATTTATGGAGTTGATGAATGGGATATTTTTACCTTGTTTAGTTCCGTTTGTGATTGTACATGTTCATCGACGATATCTTAGTGTACTCACGTAATGAAGAGGAACACATATAATACTTGAGGATCTGCTCTAAAGGTTGAAAGATGAGCGGTTGTATGTTTTCAAGCATAAGTTCTGTCTCAGTTCTATACTGGACACATGGTGTCCAGGAATGGTATCATGGTGAACCCGTAAAGATTGAGGTGGTTCGAGATTGGGCTATGCCCTCTTCGCCTACTGAGATTCATAACTTTGTAGAATTGACTGGGTATTACAGGCGATTCGTGGAGGAATTTTCTTCTATAACATTTCCCTGGACCAAATTGACTCAGAAGAATATAGTATTCTAGTGTTTGGATGAGTGTGATGCGACATTTCAAAATCTCAAGACTTTGTTGATTTCGGCTCCCATGCTGACTTTACCTGTGGCAGGTGAAGACTTCACAGTGTATTATGATATTTTACAAATTGTCCTTACGTGTGTTTTGACGTAGAGGGGTACATATGCTTCGAGACTAGTAATTTCTTACACTAAATTCGCATCACTTCTGAAAGCTTTGAACCATCTTTTAAATGAAGATCAAACGTATGGTTTTTAAGGTTTTTTCCTACTGTGTTGACTCAATTACACACACCAGCCCCTTGACAACTCGTTTGATTAGTGTCACATGATACAATAATTAGCTCCTCATCAATCTTTAAATATCTTATATGTTTATTCATCTCATTTCATATGATACACTTTTTTATTTATTACTTGTTAATATATATATTTTTTAAAAATAACTTAATTTATAGGAGTAATATTTAATTTTTACCATAATTCACATAAATTTAAAGTCACATAAATAACTAAAAAAAATTCAAATCACAAGTTCAATTTTTTTTTTTAATTATTATTATTATTATTTTTATAATCGTACTCAAATCAAAGAGTCAAATAAATTAGTAGTAGAAGTGAACATTTCTTGGCATTTTTCTTTTTGGCCTATAGTTTTACTTCTCTTGGCCTTGTCAACGGCTCCTCCTTCATTCTTCATAATCTTGAATTATTTCAGCACATTGGTGAACCCGACAACTATCCAGGTACTTTTCTCTCTTGCTGCTACCTAATCCTTGTCGTATGTGCAAATTATGTTCTCTTACTATTGATATGTACTGATTTGTTTAACTGAAATACTGAATTTGAGATTCTTTCTCTCCTTTATTTGCATTTCATGGCAAACTGCACTAAATCTTCAAGATTTATGTTGATTCCATGGTTGTTTATTTTCATCTTTTCGGTTTCCTTCTTCAAATTTTCTCACTTTTGTTGTTCTTTTTCTGGGTTTAAGAATCTATTGAAGCCCCAATATAAGTTGGTTATTTCTAACTTAAACGTGCGTGCATTATCTCATCAAGTTAATGCCATTTTGGCAAGGTATAGGCATGTTCTTTTGGAATTGAGTGCTGGCCATAATGTAGAACATTGCTCATTCAATTGTCACTATTGTTGTCTTTTTTTGAGGGGGAGGGGGAGGGGGGGGGGGGGGGTTGGTTGGTGAAAAGGGGTTTATTCTTTTGAATAATTCGCTCCTTTCTATTTCCTTTTGTTATGAGATAATGGTCAGAAACACACCTGAAGTATCAAATTTTTGCGAGTTTTATACCTGAAATCACCACCTATTTATCGAAATACACATCGAAGGTGACTAGACCAAGTGTTTGAATACAATCCAAAAGGCGTGTGACAACGTAATTTGCCCATAAAATTTCGTCCACATGACAACTAACTCATTAATTTTAAGACGTGTTGTGATAAATAGTTGGTGATAGTTCAGGTAGGGAAAACGAACACCTAACAAGCAAAAAAGTGATATGTCAAGTGTGTTTTTCACCATTGTCTCTATATTATTAATTTGTTTTCATTTTTTCACCCTTCAATTTAAATATACGCACTTCTTCAAAAGAACCTTACTTGTGCTTGATCAATTTAATACAGTGAGGAAAGGAGAGTACTAACAAGTACCACAACAATTGTCAAAATGGAGAGTAGCAATCAGACATGGGATCCATTGGTGGAGTTCACTTTTGCAGAAAATTCGGCTCCGTTCAATAATTGTCATGCTTCGACTATTGTTGAGGTTGTGATAAATTTTATTTGTGGCTCAGTGATTAGCAGTTGACTGAGAATATAGCTGATTTGGTTTTTTCGTTCACTTATGGATTGAGATTGTGACTGATTTGGTTCGTATAAAGGTGAATAAAGATCATTTCTTGGTTGCATATTTTGGTGGTACTGTAGAGGGAGCCCATGATGTGAAAATTTGGCTACAAACTTTTAAGGTAATTACATCCTCTACAACTTAACTTGACTTGTCTAACTTGGTAGTGTATCGTGTTTCCATTGTATCAGATACTGCATGCTTTTTACTCAAACCAATTATTGCATCATGCTTTCTTTGTGCTGAACTGATAGTTTGAGTTTCTTGTTTATTTATATCACCTAGGTCATTTACAGAACATACAATTGTCCTTTCCTAAATAGCATTACAAACTTATTCATATGCCAAGCTCCATATGACTTATGTTCTTTAACCTATTATGGTAATTCAATTGAAAACATGGAACATTTTGAGCAGGATGGCCATTGGACCGCTCCTGTTATTGCTGATGAGCAATTTAATGTCCCAATGTGGAATCCTGTACTGTTTATGCTTCCTTCCAGTGAAATACTCTTATTCTATAAAATCGGGCAAGAGGTACAAAAGTAAGTATATTCAGGCTTCCTTTTTAATCAAGTGGCTAAATTATATTATGTAGATATGTAATCAGACATAAACATCTATAAGATTGTTTAAGCTTTTGATTTCAAACATAACATTTTATTATCAGATCTTTTCCACAACTGAATTTCATAGAATGATGCGGTGTGATATTGTTTGCTGGAAATCATTGCATAACACCAAATTCTTAAAGAGGATATAATTTGAGAGTACATTCACAAGCATTTATAGACATATATCTGTTAAACATTTTCAGCATCTTAGTAGAAAAATAAAAGGATGTGTCTTGCTACTTATGTTCCATCATTAAAGTGAAACTTGAAGATCTATAATAACTTTTGTGATAGCACGACGCCGTGAAATACTACAAGAGTGTTAACAACACAGTAAACTCATAGACATGAATTCTCGATTAAAATTCCATATTAAGATGAAGTTATTCACATATCCAGGTTCTGTTTTGTGCATAATGTCAAAGATGAAGTTATTCACATTTCATACAAAGTTGTATTTTGTGCATAAAGTCAAATAATGAAATACGTAATTTTGTAAGTCTTATTGTATTTCCTTACATCCTGACTATGTATTTAATCATAGAATAATTGAGAAAATTTTAATATTTTATTCGAACGAGTTTACTTGTTTCATGCAATAATAGTAATCTAGATTTCATTCTCAGATATAGATAATTCCTTGGTTATGTATAGTAATCGAGTTATTCATTGCTGAGTTTACAGTACTACTATCTTTACTACTTCGTTGAATGCAATTATGACTTACCACGTCCATGAGATTACGTTCAAACTTGTCTCTTACCTGGGACACCACTAATAAAACTCTATGCTGTCAATATTCTCAACATCTTTCATTTCTGTCATATTTTTTGTTGATCAGTTATACTCTGTGATTCATTAGTTTCTGATATCATTTATGTACCTCTTGAACTTGTATGAACATTGATGCTCTTAGTTACCTCTTTCATTTCACCCCTCAATGCATTTATATGTTGTTTTCTCAGTGATGCCACTTCATCAGTTATGCCAAGTTTCTCTCAATTTAGAGGGTTATCCAGTTTGGCAGCTCACCTAAATATGGAATTTCTCAAAAACTGAATAGCATTGCCTACTTTCCAATTTTAGTCTGTCAGCCAAATTAGATGACCTAGTTAACATTCCTAAATTCAAATGAAATATTTAGCTAAACTTTAAACGTAATTCTTAAATTAACGGTTGATCAAACATATAATATTTTATAATTCTTTAAATCTTGTTGTAGACAATAACTTAATCAGGACAAAAAATAAAGGCTATTATGCAGTATAACTAGCTGAATTGAAATTATTGAACTTGTACAGTATACTTTGTGTTCCCGATGCTTGCTGATGGTTTTTGTACATTAGATGGAGTGGATGCTTGAAGCGGTCTTATGATGGTGGTGTTACATGGACGGAAAGAGAACAGCTTCCTCCTGGTATACTGGGGCCAATAAAAAATAAGGCATGAATATGATCAATTCAATACTCTTTAAGTTCCATCCTATCTTAGATGTCCATCTTTCAGTGTACCTTATAAGCTAAAAATAAGTTTTTCACTTATTTTACTTAGCCTATCTTGCTGGAAAGTGGTTCCTTGCTTTGTGGATCATCTGTGGAGAGTTGGAACTCTTGGGGAGCATGGATGGAGGTTGTACTAAATAATTGAGCGAATGCTAAAAGTTATCCATTCCTAGTGTGTTCGAAAGGAACTAAAGAGTGGTGTACATTTCTTTACGACAGATGACTGCTGATTCAGGTAGGACATGGAGGAAGTATGGTCCAATATACATCGAGAATAATCCTCTTAGTGTGATTCAACCTGTTCCTTACCAAACTGCAAATAGGACATTGCGTATTCTTTTAAGATCATTTGCTGGCATCAATAAAATCTGCATGTCGGAGTCCCATGACGGTGGTTATACTTGGAGTTATGCAAAGCCTACTGAATTGCCCAATCCTAACTCAGGTAACTATTTAAGAAAGTAAAGTTCATCTTTAGGTTGCTTGAAATTATGTACCTATACTACAATGGTTACAAACTCAGTTTGTTTCTTCATAGCTTTCCTTTTACAGGTGATCAAACTTGCATGTTTTCTGAAATTATGTGTGTGAACATTAGTAATATGACACTCACAGGAATATGAGGAGCAGTTATCCATTTCAACATAGTTATGAATTATGTGATATTTCATAAGCAGGGATTGATGGGGTTAAGCTTAAAGATGGTCGTCTTTTGCTTGTGTACAATACCATTTCTAGGGGTGTGCTGAGGGTATCACTCTCAGAAGATGATGGTGACTCGTGGCATGATGTTGTCACACTTGAGGAAACTGTTGGAGAGTTTTCTTATCCGGCTGTTATTCAAGCTAGTGATGGATTAGTTCACATAACTTACACATACAACAGAACACAAATCAAGGTAAAAACAATTTGGTGAGATGTGTAAGGTTTTGGCTAGGTTATTTAGGCTAATGTGTTTTAATACCTACTATCCACTTTTCACTTATTGGCGTGTATGAAACTGTTTTAACTTGGTTATTCAGATTGACCAAGTGATGGCGCTTGTAGACTACTAAGGCCTGATTCTTATTTTTTTTAAAAAATTGTTCGCAGCATGTAGTCCTTCAACCCAACGGAGTACAGAAACATGAGAACCTTTTGAGTGGAGAAGGTACATAATCTTATTTGTGCCATAGAACGGCTGGAGGAATTTGATAGACCACTTATTTTAGACTTATGTCACACCTACTTTGTGATTGTACTTCTAATTCTAGATAATAATTGCCTTAAGAAATAATCTAGATACATAATTCTCCTCGAGTCAGTTCTTATGGTCATGATGAAGTGCAGTAACTGTACTTTTTCAATCTTTTCCCTTTTTTGTTCCTTTCTATTCCGCAAAGTTGGCTAAATGGTCGCTAGTTGACTTTAAATATATATCTGGTTTATCATTTCACTATCAGAAAATGTACTTAATATTTATGCGTTATGATAAGGAAGGGGATCCTTTTAATAAGTCAAAAGTTCTCTTCAGCAGAGGATGATAATGTAGACTCTGATGTAACAGTGCAAAATACTCTGTTTCGAAATGGCTTTTAAACTACTACTAGTTTCTGGGCACGTGTATTCCAAGCTAATTAGCATTGATTGTATTTTTATTTTTATTTTTGAAATGGGTTTTTTCATCATTTATTATTCAAATCAAAATCGAATACAATGGTAATCAGAGACGGAGGGTTAGTATACCACTCCATCGAACCAGACATAGAAGCAGATGCTCTAGCAAAACAATGAGCAACCTGATTCGCTGATTTCTTAACATACAACAACGAAAAAAATGGCAACTCTTTGAGAAGAGTTTTACAATCAAAGACTAAAGAATCAAAAGAAGAGTAATTCACCAAATTTTCTTCCAGAGTTTGCTTCACAAGTAGATTATCAGTTTCCACAATCAACTTCGTTGTACTGAATCGCTCCTTTAACCAAGTGAGAGCCTCACGTACCCCTAGGATCTCGGCCAACAAAGGGCTAAGCAACACGACCAAGGAACATAGTTTTTCCAGCAATGAATTGACCCAAGTGATTACGTAGCACCATGCCTACCCCCGTCAAACCTATATGGATATCATAAGAGGCATCGGTATTACATTTGATTGTGTCAAGCAAAGGTAGTTCCCATTTAGTATTCATATTCTGCACGGAATGCATGGCAGCAGTACACATCTCGTCTCCCAAATTGGCATTCCTCCAGCGTCTTCTTCGCATGGTATAAAGTGGCAGTGGGCGCACTTTGCTTATTGTTCCAACATAGATTGTTTCTAGAACAAAAATTGAGTGCAAATTAGATTATGGTGTAAAAAAAAAAAAGAATAAAATAATTTTAAGAAAAAAATAAATGAACATAGAAGCATAAAAAAAATGAGGAAAAAAACATAAAAAAGAAAGAAGTAGAAAATAGAGAAATAAAAAGGAAAGGAATTAAAATGGAGATAAATAATTAAAACTATAAGGAAAGGGAGCATTTTATATAATTAGTTAGGGGGACATTTAGTTGTAAATAATTTGTTCCTATGGTGCATGAATATATTTTTCCCAATATTTTAAGTATTATAAAAACTGCATTAGAAAAGTCAAATCAATTAAGTTGATTGAGTACAACTACAAACTATAATATTGTTGATCTAAGAAAAATATATACTATTAAAGGGAGATTTTTTTCTCCCCTTAGAATGATTCATATAACTTGATAAAACAATTCATAAACTATGCTTTGCAACGATAATAAACATCAATTGGATGCAGTCACATTCATCAGCTTGAGCTTGCATTTAAATCCTTGAAATTTCACATATACACTGTTTTTTTCTGCACATATACCCTCTTCCCTTGTAGTTTTATCCATACAAAGCTAGGAGTACTGAATATATGCCCCCTTCTCATAGTTTCCCTTGTATTTTTAGTTATTTATCTCTAGTTTAATTCTTTTTCTTTTTATTTCTTTATTTCTACTTCTTTCTTTTTTTTTGTTTTTTTTTCTCATTTTTTTAATGCTTCCTTGTTCATTTATTTTTTTCGTAAAAGTATTTTATTCTTTGTTTACATCATAGTCTAATTCACACTCAATTTTTGTTTTATATACTCATTTTTTTTTCCTTTTTCTCGTTTATTTCCTTATTCATTTATTTTTTTTCTCTACTTTTTTTTCTGCGTTTATTTTTCTCTTTTTTTTTCTTTATTGGTTCTTTTTATTTTTTTATTTTTTATTTTTTATTTTTCAATTTCTTTATTTCTTGTTCCTTTTTTTCTTTTTTTCATGTATTTCTTTATTCTTTAATTTTTTTTCTCTACTTCTTTTTCCTACATTTATTTTTCTCTTTTTTTCTTTTATTTTTGTGTTTTTTATTTTTCATTCTCTCTTTGTTTTTCAATTTCTTTAGTTCTTTTTCCTTTTCTTTTCTTTTTTTGTCTTTTTTTTCTTTATTCTTTATTTTTTTCTCCTTTTATTATTCTTTTTTTCTCAAATCATAATATTTTTTTTATTTTTTCACCACAAATTAATTTTATATTTTCGGTCCTTTTTATTTTTATTTTTTTTATTTTTTTTCTTGTGTAATTTTATTTCTGTTTTTTAATTTGCTTTAGTCCGTAATAATACCATCACAGTATATCTATATACTGTCATAATATTATTGATGTCTACTTCAATCCTTCAGTCACACCTCCATGATACTATTACAGTATATATATATATATATATATATATATATATATATATATATATATTTACAGACATGGTATCATTGGGTTTGTTTCAGTCCGTGATCATACCATCACAGTATATCTATATATCATCATAGTATCATTGATGTATGCATCATCATTCAGTGAGACCTCCATGATACCATCACAGTATATCTATATACTGTCATGGTATCATTGATGTCTGATTCAATCATTCAGTCAAACCTCCATGATATCATCACAGTATATATATACTGACATGATATCATTGAGTTTGCTTTATTCTGTAATGATACCATCACTGTATATCTATATATTGTCATGGTATCATTGATGTCTGATTCAATCCTTCAGTCAGACCTCCATGATATCATCACATTATATATTTACGTACTGACATGGTATCATTGATTTTGCTTCATTTTGTAATGATACCATCACAGTATATCTATTTACTGTCATGGTATCATTGATGTCTGCTTTAATCCTTCAGTCAGACCTTTATGATACCATCATAGTATATCTATATAACATCATGGTATCATTGATGTATACTTCATCATTCAGTGAGATCTTCATGATACCATCACAATATATCTATATATTGTCATGGTATCATTGTTGTCTGCTTCAATCCTTCAGTCAGACCTCCATGAGTCCGTAATGATACCATCACAGTATAATTATATAATGTCATGGTATCATTGATATTTGTTTCAATCCTTCAGCATTCAATGAGACCTCAATAATACCATCACGATATAAACATTTATATACTGACATGATATCATTAATCTCTGCTTCAATCCATCAGTGAGACCTCCATAATACCATCACAATATATATGTACTGACATGGTATCATTGAGGTTTGCTTCAATTCGTAATAATACCAGGACAATATAGATATACTATCATGGTATCATGGAGGTCTACTTCAATCCTTTAGCGAGACTTCAATTATACCATCACAGTATATTTATATATTGTCATGATATCATTGATGTTTTCTTCAGTTCATAATGATACCATCACAGTATATCTATATATTATCATGGTATCATTGATGTCTGCTTTAATCCTTCCGTGAAACCTTCATGATACCATCACAATATATTTTTATACTGACATGGTATCATTATAATGATACCAATACAGTATATGAATATATTGTAATGTGATCATAGAGGACTGCTCCAGTCCTTTAATGAGACACTCCTTAGTCATTCTTAATTATTTATTGTTATGGTTTATTTATTATTTTTTTAAAATAATTTAGTAGTCTAAATATGGTTGGATAATATCTTTATATTTTATTTATATTTAAAAGAAACGATAAAAAGAAAATAATCTAACAAAAAATTAAAATATACATTTTCACTAATTTAGATTTTATTAAATAAATTAGTAAATTCAATATTTTTTAATTACTTCTTGTTGTAGTATAATTATTTATTTTTATAACTAAAAAATAATTAACTATTATATTTAAATAAAGTAAAAATAATTAACTTAAAAAGAAAAAAAATATAAACTGTAGAAAATAAAAAATAAAAAGAACCAAAGATTGAAAAAGGAAATGAACCAAATAGAAAGTGCCAATTGGAAAAGGAAAAAGTCGGCGCCGCTGTTTAAGGCCTGATTGTTTGTTGCTCGCTTACGGGGTATTACAGGTAATAAAGTGCCGAGTGGATATTTAAGGAGTTAGTATGTATGGGGTATTTATGTGTAAATATTTTAATTTTTTGATCTATTTAGTATATTTTTTTCTAAAATATTTAGTTTGATAGTTGCTTTGTTTACATATATTATTATTTCAACTAACACTATTTTAAATATGAATAGAAGCACATCTGTTATGATGTAACTCCTTTTTACAATCGCATACATATCAAGAAATCAATATTAAATTGAAATAGTATATTGTAAAGGTTGTACAGAAGATCTGTCACATATGCATTCCTTAACTTGGCTATTATATCATTATCAACTTCATTGTATATGCCTACAAAGAAATACTAGTTACTTATAATAGAGACTAGATAGCCTGTGCCCGTACTTACATTTTTGCAATATTACTATACAAAAGTGGTCCGATTTAGATGTACACGGTGACTACAAGAAGAGGAAAAAGCAGAGACTGCAAGGCTAGAATAATCTCAAAAAACACAGGGAGCATCAATCAACTTAAATGCCTCATACAAAAGGATAATTCACAAAGAATAGATAAAAAATCTTAGCAACAATATGCCATTTACACCATTTACTAAACACAAATTCTTCAAGGGTCTTCTTTAAAGTAATGAACTTTTCAGAACACTTCCAGTCCCACCATTGGAGAAAAATTGCCTCTACGTTTGGTATTGCAGTTTTATTTTCAATGCTTCATACTACAGAGAAGCCCTGTTCAATTAGAACATGAGAGTTTGTAATTCTGAAAAGTTCATTAGCTTCTGCAGTAATTGTAAGACGTTGTGAAACAGATTTTAGTCCCAACTTCTTCATGCTTTAAGTATCCCTCGACCTGAGTTTCATCAAAGAGAGTATAAGTAACATTTGGTGAGGAACTATGTAGCCTATGCAACGTGGAAGACAAGCTTAAGAAAGAACACCTTCAGAATCTAATCCTCATAACATCATCTTACAATCCTTATCAACGTTACTTTTTCCAGTTGAGCCAAACTACAATTTGCCTTGTGCACTACCGGCCCCGAGTCCTTGAGTTTTAGCCTTTTGCAATACAGTCTCCGAGTCCTTTGACTTTAAGCCTTTATCATTACTACAAATTTCACAGCCGCATCAAGGAATCCAACATCTTTCTTTAGTTCCTTGATAAATCTTCTGGAAGTTGAAAGTTCTCACAGAGAAACTAAATCACCTAAAAGTAGAAGTCCCTGACATACGGCAAAAATTTATCAAGATATTTTTAAACTACTAAATTAAAAGATATCTTAAGAAAAATATATACTCATTATGAAAAGCTATGGTTATATCTAATTTTCTTGTCAAAGTTTATCATTGTTAAGTCAGATTAGATTCAAATAATTGGAAATGGGAATAAACAGTCTTCTGGTAACAGATGAGCAGGACATAGAAAATTCATTCATGATAGATGCATGAATGCAGAATGACATCTTATCTTTCACAGTCTTGTTATCATAACAACGCAAATTCAAGCTTCTACGTCAATGTAAAACTTATGACCCTAGATTCATCTTACTTTCTGAATAGTACTTCTTGTTCCTCCCCTTGGTTTTCCACTTGAAGTTAATTGTGGCAAGTCTTAATAATGACCTTAAGCTACACTAAATACAGTTTCAGATTTTGATTAGTCAGCTTTGTTGAACGTTCACGGCTTCCTTCCTTCATGATTTCTCTTACTAAAGTTGAGCTTTTGTTCGTTACTTTTTTCCCCTAATCATTTGCCTTGAATTACCTTTCATCCATTTGCATTTTTGCAGGCGACATATAACCTTTTTATAATTAATGTTGGATCTAGATTTAACTTCTTCCAAGACAAATTAGGACAATTCTTGATAAACCATACCCCGTAAAAAATTCAAGTACGAATTATATGTCAGAAATGTTCTGGCTTCAATTTTCCCTTTCGTACTCCATCACCCTCCTATTTATCAAGATTTATCTTGACCAACCTGGAAAGGAAATAAGACTCTATTATCGAAATCACTACTCATGCAATATAAATTCTCATGCTACCAGTTTTCAATCTAGAACTCAAATGTGACAACGGGATAATAATACGATATGATGACAATACTGCAGTTGTTATTGATCAAGAAGGAAATCCAAAAGGAACACTACTTCGGCACAATTGGTAATTTTAAAGTAACCTGTGTAATGCTATGATTTTGTAAAAAAAGTGGACAGTGCAAATTAAAACGACAACTTGAAACTTGGTGTGTAAAATCAATTTAGTGTAAATCTAAGAGTATATTGTATGTTTAAAGTAACAATGAATATACCATTGAATAATATAGATGCTCAAGGGAAGCTGATTGTTGCATAGTATTATTATCAAGCCAAGCTTGGTGGAGGCAAGGGTAACCTTTTTCATTGTAACTGTAGGTTGCAGGTGTGCGTCTTTCTTCAGCGCACTGCAAGGATAGCAGGACATACATCAATAATAACAGATAAGAAAAACTTCAGAAAAATGAAAGGAAAAAAGATAGAGGCCTATCCAAAAGGTTCATGCCACTGAACTTAGTAAATTTTTTTGTAAAATCAACAAACAAGGAAATCAAATTGCAGAGTACTCATGCACACATGACGTAAACTTCAAGATAACCGAATCAGTATATACACATAATACATGTATATATTATGTATATTGGCTAGTGGACATAAATAATTTGATCGAGCGACCAAATGTGTAATTACCCCTTTTTCTAGAGATTCTTGAAAGGAGTAATCTTAATAACTAAGCTAGGGAAAACATCATTCAACAATAAAAGGATTACCACATTAGTCACTTATAGTATGCAATGTTTCTCCTTCTTTCACTGCATATATGTCATCACATGCCATCTGCCTATATTTCCCCTGCATTTGCAGTATGAATTGATGATCACTTTCACTGGATTCACAACAGTTCAACACCAACATAATTGTTAAGACACCTCTATAAACGCAATATAGACTTAACTGCAGCAAATATAAAATTTCTACAGAGCTAAGCAACTTGTAGAAAAATGGCTTTGGGGAAGCACTACTGTTTTTGGTAGTTTACTCCGTCGTGCGCAGCCACCGCGGAGTTATGTGTGTTGGTAGAAGAGCATTGATAACTTCAGTGTCATCTACCTGCGCAAACAAAATCAAAAGAAACAAAGTAGCTTTAAAACAACAATTGATTAAGGCAGGTTGAGAATATTAAGAATAGCATCTTTAGCTGCTGAAATTATAACTAATCATGGTTTGCTTTTCATGAAGGGGAGCATTGGAGTAACTGATAAAAGATGCTGCCATGTGACCAGGAGGTCACGAGTTCAAGCCTTGGAAACAATCTCTGGCAGAAATGCAAGGTAAGGCTGCGTACAATACACCCTTGTGGTGGGGCCCTTCCCCGGACCCTGCGCATAGCGGGAGCTTTAGTGCATCGCGCTGCCCTTCATGGTTTGCTTTTCATAGTTGGTCATTCCCAGTAGATCTGATTCTTTTGATTCCACAGTGATCCATTCTTTCTGTACGAAAATAATAATGGATACTGTAGTGGATCATAGCATCCATAATAATAATTTACTAATGAGCTCTATTACTATGTGTGTAAGTTCGAATATGGGGAGCCGAAATGAGTGCCTAGAATTTTCTTCAACCCATATTGCTGCAATCTCTGACGCAGTGGGTAAGTTATATGTTGCAATATAGAAATCTGACAAATCTGGAACATTAAAAAGAGATCGCAGGAAAATATTGTATGGATTTACTGTCAATATGTCCACCAACTTTGTACTATTGATTCAGTAACTCTATTTGAGGAGGCCATTCTGTTGGGCAGTTCATTATCATGATCATAAAAGTATAACTGTGAATTTTGGGGTTTCTCATTTTCAGGAATCAAATCATCTATAAAATGATACATCCTTCCCTAAACTTTGAATGTGTAAATACCGGAGTTTCTTTTCGCTAGCTCTTTATTGTACTTTACACCCACTGAAGTAAAAGCAAACATATTATTGTATGTTGTAATATAAGTTTGAAAATTTTCTGATTCCTCAGTTTTGTCAAGGTATAGCTTTGATAATTCAGATGGCATTTTATATGATGTTAGCCTTTTTGAACCATTGCTAGAACAAAATCCGGGGGATTCGTATTCAAACTGAAGTTACTTGTTTCCTGAATCACAAAGGGGATGCATATATCTTTTCCTTTTTCTAGATTATGGTTGCGATGCATTCACACATAGTTGAGGGCAGACATCTGTTACAAGGAATAGCCACGATGTGTAAAGGCGCAGATCAAATGTTAGTAGGTGCAAAACTGAACACCAAAAAAATGCAAAATATTATCATATCTCACTTTTGCTAAGATTAAAAAGCTAAGGTACTACACATTAATAATATGTGGTAGGTGAATACGACTATTTTAATATCACCTGTTTCAGGAAGTGGAGTCGGTTCTCGTATGGTAAGAGCAGTTTCTTTTGGGAGTCCTGGCTTGTACCAAGATGATGTTGGTTGGCCGATGTGCCCCCTTACATGAAAACAGTCATACATCACAATAACACACACACACAATATGTCACAAGTGAAAGCTATAACACAAAGACAAAGTTACCTATTTCATGAATCACAAAGGGGTTGCGTATATCTTTTCCTTTTTCTAGATTATTGCGTGACGTATTCATGCATGGTTGAGGGCAGACAACTGGTACAAAAAGTAGCCACCATGTTTGAAGACGCAAATCAAGTGTTAGTAGGTGCAAAACAGAACTCCCAAAAAAAGGCAGGATATTTACATATCTCTATTTCCATAAGATAAAAAAGCTAAGGTATTGTACATGTTTATAATATGTGGTACATAAATATGGATATCATAATATCACCTTTTTTAGGAACTGGAGGTGGTTCTCGTATGATAAAACCAGTTTATTTTGAGAGTCCTGGCTGGTACCAAGATGATGTTGGCTGCTCGACGAGAACAACAGCTGGATTTTGAAGAAGGTTACGCCTCGCAGAATCTTGTTTTTTCATACGCGGCACTAATAACAACTCTTCTCTTCTATCAGCAGATATTTGGTTCTATGTGTCACGATGTTTGAGTTGCGTTGCAGCCTTCATCTTTTGTGTATGAACAGTTATTTGGGCCTTTCGAATCCATCAGCAATGTAAGTTGAAGTTCCTTTTTCTCTTTTTTTAACCTGTAGGTATTTACAGGCTTATAGTTCAAGTTCATCCTGAAATTTTAAAGAAACGCAAATTATCTTCAATACTTTCATAATCAAATAATTACAGATTGTTGAAGCACCAAGCACCCTATTTGTACCTGTTGAAATGAAAAAGTTTCTTAAAACTTGAAAGTTTCTCAAAACTTGACTCCTTCTTCAGTACTAATTATTACGTGAGTGTAGTAATTTATAAACTTTAAATCTTGAATCTGTCTTTGTTATACCCAAGCAGAAGTAGGTGAGAAAAAATTAAATAGAGCCAAGAGTACTGGTGAAAGTTTCTATGTAGGGCAAGAATGTTATTAGTATCTATTCAATTTCCCTCACTCCTCTTTTCATTCAACCTTCAATTATTTGATTCTTGGTAAACATGACAACTCAAGCTAGTTCTCAGTTCTCACCAACGAAAGCATTTCTGAATCTACAGAGTACATGCTAAAGTGAACTATATATGCAGTATTTGCTACAGAGTACATGCTAAACTGCTGGTTATGCAAGTTTATCAGCATAATCCCGTCATTTTGCCATCTTTGAAGGTTTTTAGTCTATAATGTATGTCTCCGAGTTTTTTTCTATTTTCTTTTCTGATGAAAGATAAACTTCATTGGTACGCCACAAGCTGGTGTCAAATATGTCCAGCAAATAGAATTTTCTAACTCTCGGCACACGGATTTTACCCTCTCATGTCTATACAGAGTTAAGAAAAACCTAAAAAAGAATGTTTACATTTGGGGCGTCTTTCAAATTACACCAAGAATACAAAAAACTGCTATGATTCGAACTGAATATATGGTAAAGCCCGATAATTATTTTCAAAAAGCCTATAATTTCTTCACATTGTTGAAAAATGCATGAAGAAACTATAATGTTGAAAAATGCATGAAGAAACTATAATTTACACAGCTCACAAGTCACATCACTAATGCTATGAAAAACTATAGAAACTTCTTTTGCATGTGTAAAAAACAGAGGAAAGTGCACAAAAAGAAAAAACATTTTGAGACCATCTTCCCATTGTTTGTCCAATCCCCTACATTGTAGTGAAGAAACAGAAAAATCACAAGAGAAAGAAGCTAAAAAGGAACAGGCACTAATCACAGAATGCAGAAAATCGATTGAAACATCAAAACCCTCATCAGAGAAGCAGAGTGGATGAATCAACAGCAGAGAAACACCAAACAAAACACGATTAGGGTAATAGTGTACCTGAAAGTAGATAATTTTTTATTGTTCTTTTCAAGCTTGAATAATGCGCTATCGTATGCGCAATGATGATATATCAAATTTTGTTACTCTTTTGTTTTATTGTAAGATTATACGTAGTTATAGTGTGAATTTAATTGTAGTAACTTTATCTTTTCTGGGTGTTACAGAGATGTGGGGGAATTCATTAGTATATTATTCCATAAAGTGGTAAGAATATATACACATACATAGAAACCTAACTATGGAAAGAATCAACAAAAGAAATCCTATGGATTTGATCCTATCCCTATGATTCTGATACAATCCCTATAATTATGCTAATTATATATTACAAGGAATAAGTTAATATTATTCTTCAACACTCCCCCTCAAGTTGGAGCATAGATATTGATCATGCCCAACTTGTTGCAAAGGTAATCCACTCGAGTTCCATTCAGCGCTTTCGTGAATAAATCAGCTAGTTGCTCTCCTGTCTTCACATATCCAGTAGAAATCAAGTTTTCTTGAATCTTCTCACGAATGAAATGACAATCAACTTCTATATGTTTCGTTCTTTCATGATATACTGGATTTGAGGCGATATGAAGTGCAGCTTGATTATCACACCAAAGTTTTGCTGGTGTAGTGTGCTTCAGTCCAACTTCTTCAAGAACGTGATGTATCCACATAATTTCACACGTAGTCTGTGCCATAGCCCTGTACTCAGATTCTGCACTGGACCGTGATACAACATTTTGTTTCTTACTTCTCCATGATATCAGGTTTCCACCCACAAAGACACAATAGCCTGTAGTAGACTTTCTATCTATCTTTGATCCAGCCCAATCTGCATCTGCAAAACACTCAATATGAGAATGCGCATGGTTGCTGTACAATATGCCAAGTCCAGGCGCTCCTTTTAAGTAACATAAAATATGTTCCAGGGCTGTCCAATGTTTGACCGTAGGAGCAGACATGAACTGACTAACAACACTTACAACAAAAGCAATATCCGGACGAGTTACAGTGAGATAATTTAATTTACCAACTAATCTCCTGTATTTCTCCGGATCATCAAAGGGATCACCATCATCTTTCATAAGATGTACATTAGGAATCATTGGACTACTACATGGCTTGGCTGCCAACTTTCCCGTTTCTGCAAGCAAATCAAGAATATACTTTCTTTGGGACAGAAAAATACCTTTCCTGCTTCTGCTCACTTCTACTCCCAAAAAGTATTTCAAAGAGCCCAAATCCTTCGTGTGAAATCTGCTATGCAGAAAGGACTTAAGAGAGGAAATTCCAGTAGAGTCACTTCCTGTGATAACAATATCATCAACATATACAACCAAGAGGATAATGCCAGTTGTTGATTGCTTATAAAATACTGAGTGATCACATTTACTCTTTTTCAGCCCAAACTCCTGAACTACCTCACTAAACTTGCCGAACCAAGCTCGCGGACTCTGCTTCAAGCCATATAAGGATTTTTTCAAATGACAAACTTTCCCATACTCCCCCTGAGCAACAAAACCAGGTGGTTGCTCCATGTACACTTCTTCAGATAGATCACCATGAAGGAATGCATTTTTGATATCCAATTGATGCAACGGCCAACACTTTGAAGAAGCTAGAGAAATAAACAAGCGGATAGAAGTGAGCTTGGCAACCGGAGAGAAGGTGTCCGAATAATCCACCCCGTACGTCTGAGCATATCCTTTAGCCACAAGCCTGGCCTTAAGTCTTGCCACAGAACCATTTGGATTAACTTTAACTGCGAAGACCCATTTGCATCCCACTGATTTCTTTCCTTTGGGTAAATCCACTAGATCCCAAGTGTGATTTTCATCTAAAGCACGTATCTCCTCAAGCACTGCTTCATACCAACCAGGATGATTCAAGGCCTCTTTCACTGTTTTAGGGATAGAAATAGAGTCTAGAGATGCAATCAAAGAACTAGATGAAGGAGATAAGTGGTCATAAGAAACAAAATTAGCAATGGAATATGTAGATTTGCATTGACGTGTACCTTTACGAAGGGCGATAGGGAGGCCAAGATTTTCTGAAGGATCAAGCAGAGGAGGATCTGATGACGAAGCAATTGGTGCAGGACATGTATCAGTTGTCTCTTGTCTCCTAGAGTAAACTTGGACAATTGGCGGTCTTGTTGGTTCAACATGAGCAGTTTCAGAAGGCACAATTGACGGTTGATGCTCGATAGAAGAACAAGGAGATGGAGAGGTAGCAACTGATTGTTCTGTCAAAGTGTTGGTGACCTGATAGACTAACCACTCATCTTCCTCCTCTTGACTTGTAGAAATGGGAGGTGCATAAAAAAATGGTTTAGTCTCCGAGAATGCCACATCAGTTGACACAAGGTACTTTCCAAGATCAGTAGAGTAGCAACGGTACCCCTTTTGAAGTCGAGAATAGCCCAAGAAAACACACTTCAAGGCCTTGGGGTCCAACTTGGTGACGGATGGTCGAACATCTCGTACATAACATAAACTTCCAAATACCTTAGGTTCCACCGAAAATAGTGGCTTATCCGGGAAGAGAACACTATAAGGCACAACACCAGTAAGCACGGTAGATGGCATACGGTTAATCAAGAAACAAGCTGTGGAGACTGCATCTGCCCAAAACTGTTTAGGGACTTTCATTTGGAACAAAAGTGCACGTGCTGTCTCTAATAGATATCTATTCTTCCTCTCAGCAACACCATTTTGAGAAGGTGTATCAACACAAGATGACTGGTGAAGCATCCCATGTTGTCTCATATAAGATTGAAATGATTCTGACATATACTCTTTTGCATTATCACTCCTTAGTATGCGTACAGTAGTATGAAATTGGGTTTTAATTTCAGCACAAAAGGCACAAAAGTGAGAAAATACTTCAGATCGATTTTTCATGAAATAAATCCAAGACATTCTAGAAAAATCATCCACAAAAGTAACAAAATATTTAAACCCAAATTTCGATACAACTGGACACGGTCCCCACACATCTGAATGAACTAATTCAAAAGCAGACGTTGCTCGTTTATTAACCCTAGGACTTAACGAGCTACGATGATGTTTTGCAAACTGACATGACTCACACTCCAACGAAGAAACACTCTGGAACTGAGGACAGAGCTTCTTCAAAGTAGATAGAGAAGGATGCCCCAACCGACAATGTGCTTCAAATGGAGACACAAAACTAGTGCAAGCAATAGACCGAGGTACTTGTTCATCAAGGATGTAGAGATCGCCCGATACATGTCCTTTACCAATAATCTGCTTCGTCATAAGATCCTGAAACAAACAAAAATCGGGAAAGAATGAGATAGAACACTTCAGATCTTTGGTAAGTCTACTCACAGAAAGTAAATTAAAGGCAAAATTGGGTAGACTTAATACAGAGGACAGGGTAATGGAGGGGGTTGGTTTAACTGTCCCATATCCCGTAGAGTTGTAGGTTGACCCATCAGCGATGGTCACAAAAGAGGGTGATTTGTGGGAATGAAAGCTGGCAAAAGTGCTTGGGTTACCTGTCATGTGATTTGTGGCACCAGAATCAATCACCCATTTGTTTGAGGCAGATACAAGACATGCTTTACCTGACTCGGCAGCAGCAACTGAAGTGGATTCCTGAAATTGAGAAAATTTAGCATACTCCTCAGCTGAAACAAGTATTGTTTTATCAGAAGATGGGCTAGGAGCAGCAGCAATATTAGCCTTTCCTCGAGGGCCATATTGATTGCGACTCTGCAATTTCTTACAATTCCACTTCCAGTGGCCTGGCTCATGACAGTAATGACAAACGTCTTTGCTGGATTCCAAAGTCTTGTTTCTTCCTCCTTTGTAATCAGTCTTTCTCCCCCAATCATTTCCTCCACCTTTAGCAACAAGGACATTCTGTCGAACAGATGCCATATTCTCTAGAGAATCATTTCCTCCACCTTTAGCAACAAGGACATTCTGTCGAACAGATGCCATATTCTCTGTACGTAGTACCCTGCTGAAGACATCCTTAAGAGATGTAATTTCAGAGCTAGAAAGAATTTGAGATTTAGCCGTCTCAAATTCTGACGGGAGAGCGGCTAAGAAACTCATTATAGCCATCTGTTCTCTTTGAGTCTGTTGCACCTCAATATCAGTACTGAATGGCAAAAGCATATTCAATTCCTCATAAGTATTCTTAAAATCCATGAAAAAAGCTGTGAGAGATTTATCCCCCTTCTCAACACGATAGAAATTCTTGCACACATCATAAATTCGAGACATATTCCCTTTACCAGAATACAAAAACTCCAAATAGTCCATTAATTCTTTGACAAACTCACAATGAGTAGTCAAACCAACAACTTCACTATCAATAGAATTTCTAATTTGCAAGAATAGTCGTGCGTCATCTCTCATCCATGTTTTCTTTGTATCATCAGTGGGAGGATCTTGAATTAAATGGTCATCTTTTTCAACACTGCGCAAATATACCCTAATAGTCTTACTCCATTCCAAATAATTAGAACCATTCAATTTATGCTCAGTAATCCTAGACATGGCTGGAATTATTTCAGTCACAGAATTCTTGTTATTAGACATTTTCAGAAAAATATATACCAAGCAGACCCCAACAACAAATGAACAAGTTCCAAAATTGAATTAACAACCACAAAATCAAGTGTCCAGCCAAACAAACAGATCCGACCAGCCTTGATTCTAACTGGAGCAGCAGAAGAAAGTAAAACAAACAAACAGACAGGATAGAACGTACACACCTGAAATTCAAGAACAGCCTCCAAACAAGGTTAGAGGGACAGACGAACACCAGAATCTGGTGGTGAAACCAAGCAGTCAATATACCCAAATAACCCAAAAAAAAAATTAAAAAAAAAATCGGAGCCCTATGGCTTTGATACCATGTTACAGAGATGTGGGGGAATTCATTAGTATATTATTCCATAAAGTGGTAAGAATATATACACATACATAGAAACCTACCTATGGAAAGAATCAACAAAAGAAATCCTATGGATTTGATCCTATCCCTATGATTCTGATACAATCCCTATAATTATGCTAATTATATATTACAAGGAATAAGTTAATATTATTCTTCAACACTGGGAAAATGCTTATTTGCCCTGGTTATACTTTAGTTTATTAGCTAAATTTGCATTTGATTATACTTTAGAATCAAATATACCTGTCAACATTTTTCCACCATGGCAATTGAGAGGACACATGGTCTAATTTTTGGGTGAGGTGGAAGTATTTTTTCCTTTTCTTCTTTTTCTTTTTCCTTTTTATCTTTCTTAACATTATCATTAATAATTAACCTCAAGTTCACAACTCAGCACTTGCAAGACACAGTAAATTAATACTTTTAGGACTTGTATAATTTATTGATTACAACAACAATTATTAAAAAAACATGTATTAGAACATGATTTCAACCAGCAATCCATCAGTTAAAATGGGTTTTAGAGTATGGTTCCAAATCATCATCATCGGTAATATATCAAAGCTTCAAATATGATCAAATATCAAGATTATACTATTTTTATGAAGGTGGACGGTGGTTTCGAAATCTGATATAGGGGGGCGAATGAAGTGAATGCTCGATTCTAATGGGTTCTATGGTGGTTTAACAGTGGAGAGGTGAGGCAGAAAGATAAGAAGAGGAAGCTGAAAGTGGTGGAGGAAGAAGATGAAAGGGCAAACATTTTTCTAGTTGTTTTTGGCGGCTAGGGTTGGGTTTGTGAATCAATATTCCTTTTTGATTTACGTAATGTTAATTTGTAAATGTTAAAGAAAGAGAAAAGGAATAAATATTAAGGATAATGTTAAAGAAAGAGAAAAAGAAAACGAAGAAAAGAAAAAAAAAATTTAAATCTGAAATGAAAAAAAAGGAAAAAACACAGGCTCATAGGTGGCATGCCACATGGCATCCACCTTACCCAAAAATTAGGTCATGTGTCCTCAATTTGCTATGGTGGAGAAATGTTAAAAGGAGGGGCATTTTTATCAACTTTGATAACGGTAGAGATATATTTGGTCCTAAAGTATAACCAGAGGCAAATTTAGCTAATAAACTAAAGTAGAGGGGCATTTGACCCTTTTCCCTAGAAATAATTATATCAATCTCACATTGAATTTTGGTTATTCTTTCATTAGTTATAAGTAAATAAAAAAAAATGAGTATGATTTTCTTCATGCTCCCAAAACAAATGACATCTTTAAAAAATGTGGGTATTTCTTTCATCTCAAAATAATTAACACATATTCAATTACATGAATTCTACTCTTAATTAATATTAATAATGTCCATAACTTCCAAGCCTTTCATATTCATAACCTTCAACTATTTAATGTACAAGTTTATGACACCTTAAAATCATACTAATAAAAATCTATTTTGAGCTATATATGATGGTTATTCTATTTTCATTTCTCCTTATTCTTCATCTTTTGTCTCTTTGGTTGATCAATTTGATTTCTTAGATCTGATTTTACAGGTTGCAAAAGAGATATTATAATGAAATTATTAGACATACCTGTATAGTTCGACTTTACGAGGTAAAATGATATATGCCTAATATTATTACAATTATTTCTATGTTGCAATTATATATTTATTATTTGTTTGAATTTTTGATGATATGAATTAGGAATTCCTTTAAAAATGATTTGAGTTTTTCTCTTTGGTTCTCTTTGTAGTTTTTAGAGAATTTGATTGTTCTTTTTCTTTGCTTCTCTATGTAGTTTTGAGAGAATTTGATTATGTTATGTTAATAACAAGGTTTTTCTTTCCTCTTTAACTCATAAGTATTCTTTAAGAATTTGATTATGCTATGTTGATAACAAGATTTTTTTCTTTTCTCTTTAACTCATAAATATTCTTCAAAGTTTTTTTTTTTTTTTTTTGGAAACTCCAGGAAAACCCGCAGCCGCTACAACCTCTGCCACAGCCTCGCCCTTCGGGTGAGCACTCTGTGGTGAGCACTTTGTGCGCACTGGGTAAACCCCCCCACTGTGTAATAGCCTACAAACCACACAGAGGATGTAAACCGCACTAGGCAAGCCCCATGCGACAGGCTCGATTGAGAAGGCATTAGGGCGGGATCGATCCCCCGACCTCCCCCTTTAGGGAGAAGTCAACCCTCAAACCAACTCAACCACACCTGAAGGTGTATTCTTCAAAGTTTTATCTGCTTAGGTAATTATTTTTTTTGATTGGTCGGGTTAATTTATTGTGTTTTCAGATCCAAATATTTTCAAAAATAAAAGGAAAAAACTAACACAATATATATAGACATGCTACTCAAGAAAGTATGTATATATCCTTTTTGTACTCATGTGAATCATTTTTTATTAAGTATAATTATAGAACATGAGAATGCAAAGTTAATTTATAATTTTTCAAATACAAATTAATTCATAGAAAGGTTGTTTATAGATATGTAAATTTTTTATATTTTAATGATGTTCAAGAAGATATACTAGAATGTTCACCAATAACAATGTTCACCAATAACATTACTATTATTATAATATTAATGTATATATACCACCTTCGAAGAATTCAATTCATTCATATAGCCTAACAAAAAAAAATGCTACTTCCAAGTTTCAACATTACAACAATAATATGTCATGAATAGTATTTTTTTTCTTAACCTTTTATGTCAATTATATTTTTCAGGTATCATCAAATTCAATGCCAATGAAAATAGAGGTAAACAAAGCTCTTTTATAACACTAATTACTCCCTCTATTTCAAAATAATTGAATTGTTGAGATTTTTTTTATAGTTCAAAATAATTGAATTGTTCAAAGTTCAAGAGATTTTTTTAGACTTTTTTCCATAGTTACCCTTCATTTACAATTTAATCTTCTTGATTAATGTTTTGGACTTAATTTTCTAGGTTATGAGTTCCAAGAAACTTAATTTTCTTGGAACTTTCTTATATTAATGTGGCTGAATTTTCATTGACAATGATACTATATAACTTTCCTTCTTTTCTAATTCATTTTCATACCAAATTTGAAATTCATTTGTATCGAATGGAATATTTAGATCAAATTGTGTTGTAGTCATGTTAAATTAACTAAGAATCATGTTAAAGTAAACTTTTTTTATAAAAAAAATTTTAGAGGGAAATTAAATTTTTAAATTTGGCTTAATCTAAATTTTTAAGGTTTTACCTCAAAAAATTTGTTCAATTAAGAGGTTTAGTCATTTTAAGAGCCACATTTTGAATTTTGCACTAGGAATAAATTGATCACATAAGTGAGTATTGGGAGTAGTTTTGATGATTAATGTTTTTACTTTTCAAAAATAGTTTGTCAACTAATAAAAAAGGGCAAAAATGGAAAAAAATGACTAATTTATGTCTTACTTTTTTTTTTCTTAATATGTGTGCATTATCTAAACAATTCAATTATTTTGGAATGGAGAGCATGCCCCTCCAGCTTTCATTCATAAGATCCTCAGCACCATTTTCAGATATCAAGAAGGCACCCCTCTCTTTCAAGAGGATTCGTGGAAAATTATTTGAAGGGTTATTAACAAATTGAGAATTATTGTAAGAGAAATTTTACTGCCTCAGGTAATTGAAAAATTAAAATTTATATTTGTTTGTATAAATGGACGCATTAGCATATATCTATGTGAATTTAATCTTTTATGCCAATATAAATTGGTTCAAGATCTAACAAATAAGAATTAAATCAAAATATTTTAAGAAGCTTAACATACCAAAGATCAAAAATCAATTTGTGAATCATGCATGAGAGTGACGGATACATATATATAAAGTGTAAGTACTTTTCTTCAATTCTTATCTTTATCTTTGTGCTAAGATCTAAATCAATCTGTGGACCATCAAGATAGCGGCCACTATGAAGTGTAAGTTTTTTTTGTTTTTTTTTTCAACTCCTTTGATTTACAAAGATTGATGGGTATTGGGTAGTGGTACTAAAAGAATGAGGAGTTATTAAAATACATGAAGTTAAGAATTTTTTTAAAGATAAAGAATAAATTTAGTGTGATAATTGCAGAAGAATGAGGAGTCAAAGGAGGCAAATTGTAAGATGAAAGGAAGAAGATATTGAATTAAAGGGAAAGAAATAAAAAGAAAAAGGAATGAAAGGAAGAAAAATAAAAGGAGAAGATAAAAATCTACAAGTACTAAAAAAAACATAAAACAAAAAAGAAGAAATGAAACATAAAAAGTATATATTTTAAGATACGTTACTTTTAATTTTTTATTTTTTTTTGCCATTTCTCTTTTATCTCAATTTTTTTATTTTTATGTTTAATCATTTTTATTTGAATTTACGTGTTATTTTTAGAAGTTCAACAACAACCTCATAAATGCACCGTTTCAGCATTAATCATCAATTACTTTCTATAATTATCATTGTGAAAGATATTACACACCGGTTACATAATTTCCAAAAAAATAATAATATTTACAACTCTTTAATTAATTTTTTTTTATAATACTACATCGATTCAAACTTCTCTGGCAACCTATCTCTATAAATATGAATGTTGGTCATAGTGAGCATCAAGTCATCAGGTTTATATTCCAACTTTCTTTTCATATTCTCTAATCAAATTGAGTAATAATGAATAATAATATCTTTACATTTTGTATGTAATATTTAGTATTTTCTTATACTTTATATTGAAATTTGAAAGTATTATTTTATGATTAGTTATCTTTATTGCTAGGGAATTATTAGAAGAAGAAGATGATGAATGAGATATGATATTGTTTTAAAGAAAATGAATAGGTAGGGAAGTAAGACGAGAAAAGCAAAAAAGAGAAATATTAAAGATAAAAGAATTAAAGAGCTCTTGGCAATCGTTATAACTTTTTATTCTCTATTATTACAACAATAAAGATATCCTTTATGTTTAAACTTTCCAGTTTCCTCTTTAATTGTAGGTTAATAGATGAATAAAAGACAATTTATATATATTTTTATGCAAAGAAATGATGAATTTTTTTTTAAGAAAAACAAGAAAAAAGATATAAATAAGAATGCTAGTTGTTACGATCGTTTTCGAAAAGTCAAAAACTTCATAACTTCGTGGCAAAAGTCTATTATATTTTATTTGAAAAAATTTAGAGTCTCCACTTAATTTTTAGGAAAATTAAGAAACCATTTTAAAAAGATAATTTTAAAAAAAAACCTTTAATAAAAACCAGAGTCTAGGTAAGGGTTCAAGTAAATTCGAAAGAAGGTGTTAGGCACTTTCGAAAATCCACACAGTGTGGTTCCCGGCGAATTCAACTTATTTGGCTAAATTTTGAAAAAAATTCTTTTAAGTTGTAAAGAAATCTCATAGGTATAACTTGTTTGGAAAATTTATTTAAAGACTAGAACTTATTAAATACTCGTCCAGTTACTTATTTTTGAATTGTGAAATAAGTAAAATGTCAAAGTTATAATTCTAACTTAACAATATTTACCCAAATGAAGACCTTGAGCTAAATAATTAGCTCAACTTCTTAATCATGGATTTCAAGCTAACTACCAACTATGAAAGAATTTGAATAGTTCTCAAGTTAGTCTTAAAGCTTAAAATTGCCTATGTTGGATTTAAACTTGGATAAAACGGTTTTGAGATGAAGCAACTCTTCACGATGACCAATCTTGATCAAACAATTTAATAAAACCCCAAGGGAATTCATCTAAGTTTAAAGATAAATGAAGGTTAGCAACAAACAACCAATGAATGAACAATTAACAAGGAAAGGAATAAAAGATGATCTTGGGCATCTCCCAAAATCAAAATCACCACCGAAAATTCAATCCCAAATTGTTCTGCTGCTGCCGCATCATTTTTGGACTTTTAAGTCCAAATCCTTTTATTTTCCAGCTCTTTGGGCTATTGCTTATTTGCTGAATATTTATGCTCTTGGCCTTATAATTGCTTCACTTTCCATGGGCTTAGTGGAAGTTGACTCGATGGATCGAATGCAAGGAATGGGGAGTCCAAAACGGACTCGGACGGGAGTTTCACATGTAACAGAAACAAGCAAAAGGAAAGATTAGTACCTGCCTATGCAATAAATTAACTATTTAAGTACCGAAATCACATGTTGGACAAGTCACAACAACTGTCGAATTTTAAGCAAAGCATTCTCCAAAAAGGAAGACCACATAAATAGATTATACATCTAATCAATTTCTGATACAAATCCAGATGATAATTTTGACACATAATGGCATGAAAAGCTAATTGGAATAAATTTTACTTCTTTAAGCGAAGAGGGAATGCAACAAATGTGTTCGCGCTAAAAAGAAACGAGGAGAAACAATTATCGCAAGTTGCTAAAACAGTAAGAACTAGAAGTGCAACTAGATTGAACTAAATAGGAATCGAATCCCTCAATGAAACAAGATGCCTTATTCAACAAAATAAACAAGCATTAAACTAGTTCTCTCCATTGCAGCATATCAAATAGCCCCTTTTAATTTAAACCAAGAAAACTACCAACTAGTGAACTGGAAACAGGAAAAGGGATCACTAACTGTATGACATGAATTTAAAAGTGCGCAAGAGTGATATATTTGAACAAGCAAGTAGCATATATTTCAGGTTTACATCAATTTATAAGCTCGACTAAGTAAAATTGCTACTGCGTGCTCATGTTTTTTTAGAACATTAGTGAGATCCTAAGAACCTTTCTAATAGGCTCGCATACTCTTTAAACGAAGACAACAGCTTTACACAATTGCCAAGTTGAACATATCTATCAGAAAATCATGCTCCAATTGCTAACTACATCAAAATAATTGCATATTGAAGTGTGAAAATTGAGCAGATAGCACATATATACTAAAGAAATGAACTAATATTAACATTATTGATGAAACTAACATTATGCTAATATGATTACTGGATCCTACGTACTACCTAGAATGAAACTAACCAAAAGTGATAAGAAAGGAAAAAGAGCAGATTACTTTTCAAAGGGAAAGATAAGCTCTTTATATCTTAAAGACGGGATTCTACCTTTAATTAGCTGAAACAGATTTCAAGAAAAGAGCTCAAACTAGATTCAAACAAGCAGATAACACTATTTAAATCACTTAGCAGAAAGTAAGAGATCTCAAATCGAACCACATATATATATATGCTTAGGATTTACAACTCCAAAGAGTAACCTGAGGATCTAAGGTGTTTTAGGAGCAAACAGAGAGAAGCCGAATAAATAAAGAGGAAGCTTAGCAAATTAAGAGCTAAAAAATCACCATTTAGCAGGCAAGGAAATGAACTAGTTTTCTTGACAGTGAAAGGGGAAAAGCAGAATCAGACAAAGACTGCTCCTAAATCATACAAATAACAAAAATAAGCTTGTACAGATTTTAACACCAAATACTTTAACACAGAGAGCATGACCTTGACACTCTCGTCTTAAACTCGACTCCTTATTATTGCACAAAGTAACACAGACTAAATAGAAAAGCTGAAAACAACATTTCTCCTATGATTTTTAAATTTCAGCCTAAAGTTTCCCTAAACAGATCACAAGATGCAGAGCTAAAAGAAAATCACGACTAGAAGAAAAGTTACCAAACTTGTGATATCCATACCAATAACATGATGAGTAAACTTGAAGGGGACACTAATGCTCAAACACACTAACTCGTAGAGTCACATATCAAAATAATATGCAGCCTTATCAAGGAAGCTATAGCAAAGCGCAGACGAGGAGGATTACGAACTAAACAGAAACAAACAATAAATTTCAGCCATTCAAAATACACAAACAATATGTGGTAAAAATACTAAAGAGAACGAAATTACCTCTTTTCGGGCAGCAAACCGGACTACGAGCTCTCATCAGAATGCTTGCCACCACCGGGAAGACCAGCTTATTTCCTTT
Source organism: Capsicum rhomboideum (assembly GCA_031232105.1). Taxonomy (NCBI): domain Eukaryota; kingdom Viridiplantae; phylum Streptophyta; class Magnoliopsida; order Solanales; family Solanaceae; genus Capsicum; species Capsicum rhomboideum. Next base: position 125,505,973 of record CP124716.1, read on the forward strand.
GCCAGAATCCAAAGCTCAGACAGTCTTATATGGACTCTAGCCTAGAAACTTTGGATTTAGCGAAATCCCTTTCTCAATTGGGGTTCTCAGCTAATTCCTCCCTCTAACCTCCCCTTCAAAGTAGAAGTAGTAGGGTATTTATATCCATGAAATTGGGGCTTTAGAAATAGATTTTCGATGTGGGAATTGGGTGGAATTTGTGAGAAATAGCGATGTGGGATAGGAAATGGATTCCAAATCAAAAGGCTATCAAGAGACTTCAATGAAATGGACGGAGATTAGCGAGTCTCCGTCCTTGCTCGTACAGGGAACAAATGGGAGAAGAGGGCGTGGACAATCTGGAAGCTTCCCCGTACAAAAATGCGTGCTTATCACGCAGAGGTATACGAATTTTGAGAGCTAGATTTTTTGGAAATTACGGCGGCTCAAGAGAAAATCGATTTAGGGTTTGTAGGGTTTGAGTTGCTGATGTTGTTGTAGTTTTTGTTATGTCGGGTTAAGAGGGGGAGAAGGGGTTATAAGGAGGTTGGGCCGGGTCGGGTCGGTTTGAAATGGGCTGGTGGGTTGCAGGTGGAGGAAGAGATGGGCCTGGAGGGTTTAAGTGTTGGGCTAGTAGGTTGGGTTTTGGGATTAAGGGTAGTATTAGAGAATGGGTAGATTAGACTATTTAAGATATAGCCTAAATAGGTTAAGAGTTAACCAATGTTATTTAAATTTTGGACCAATTCAAAATCGATTGGCCAATTGTATTGCAATTATGGCCAATTTGATTTCGATTATGATAAAATTTAATATATCGACTAAATTGAATCAAAATTCTAAACAAATTAATAACCAATTTAACCCCGAGCTTCTTTATTTAATAAAATCAAATTAATATTTTCTAAATAAAATATTTTAAGAACAATTATATCTAAATCAAGAATTTATCCATTTCAATTTATTCTTAAGATAGTTCTTGATCAAAATTTAATTTTTGACACAATAATTATTTAAGCAACCAAAATTAGACGATCTCGTATACATGAGTACAAAAATGTATAATTCATCACTTAAATAACAAATTTAACTCAAATAAATATTTGAGAAAACATTTATCCGAATAAAATAAATACTTTGATTTTATTTAAAATCGAAGAAACTCAGGATTAAATTTAGTCAGGGAGGGCAAAAATTAGGTGTCAACAATAGCCCCCTCCCTTTGGGTAGGGTGAATGCAAGTAACCCTGGGCAAAGGGAGTTTGACGTTCCTAATTTTGTCTGACCACAAATTCATTTCTCAAAGAGGTTGGTTTTCTCACGAATTTCAAGGAGTTATGGCCGGACCCCAGTGTCGGGTTTCCTACATATCTCAGGTTACATGAGAATTCAGGCCACTTGTAGTTCATAAAGCTTGATTTTTAAGCACGATTTTGAAAGAATTCACAAGCTATCCCGGTTTTAAATTTTTGGTGCAACCAAAATGCTGGGGAATAAGAGGATATTGGGGGGAGTTGGAATGCAGTCGAGTTTTCAACGCAGAGCCCAACCTACATATCCCAATACTTAGGGAATCAGACTGCCTGTAGTTCGACTCGATAGGTAGAAAAGGTAGTCTTTTATTTTTTTAGACGACCTTTGGCTTGGGATGAGTGACAAAATGAAACGAGCTACGAAAAAAAGGCTTGTAATTATCTCAATTATGAATGTGGGGCCCCCTTACACCCATGACTAAGATCTACATTAGCATAATTTCTGAAGCTCTTAGCTTGTTGTCACCAGGATTTGAAAGAAGAGGAAAGTTACCTCCGGTGCGTGTTTAGAAATTCCCCGGAGGTGAAACTGAAACTAAAATTGTCCCAAAAATACCCACATGCCTTCTTAATAGGGGTGTAGTTTGATGGCGATGGAAGTCATCCTTCAGCTCGCGTCCAAAGAGTTTGATATTCCTCTTCAGACTATGTCCCATTTTGCTGCTAAGAAAAAGTTTCACGTTGTGCTGCGTCCTTTTTGGAGTCGTCCACATCTGTGGTTTTGATTTGAGAATTTCATCCTTTCGGATGCTCTCGACGACATCTCAAAAATGGTTAGTTGTAAATGCAACATTACACAAACATAATTTAGTGTAAACCTGTTTGAACATGTCCCGCTGAGAGAGTTGATGATCCAATTTGCACAACCTGTTTTGTAAATATCGTGCCACTTTGAACGGGGTGACAACCCAATATGTCCCATTGAAAGGCGAACGACCCATCTTTAATGTATCATGCCACTTTGAACGGGGTGACGGCCCAACGTGTCTCATTGAAAGGTGGACAACCTATCTTGAATGTATTATGCCACTTTGAACGGGGTGACGGCCAAACGTGTCTCATTGAAAGGTGGACGACCTATCTTGAATATATAATGCCACTTTGAATGGGGTGACGGCCCAACGTGTCTCATTGAAAGGTGGACAACCTATCTTGAATGTATAATGCCACTTTGAATGGGGTGATGGCCCAATGTGTCTCATTGAAAGGTGGACGACCTATCTTGAATGTATAATGCCACTTTGAACGGGGTGACAACCCAACGTGTCTCATTGAAAGGTGGACGACCTATCTTGAATGTATAATGCCACTTTGAACGGGGTGACAGCCCAACATGTCTCATTGAAAGGTGGACGACCTATCTTGAATGTATAATGCCACTTTGAACGGGGTGACAGCCCAACGTGTCTCATTGAAAGGCGGACAACCTATCTTGAATGGATCATGCCACTTTGAATGGGTTGACAGTCCAACATGTCTTATAATCACCTACACTAAACTTATTAGTAGCAAATGCAATATAAGGAAACAATGAATAATGCATACCTTACGCAATATGTCACTTTGAACGGGGTAACTTCCCAACATGTCTCGTTGAACGACGGACAACCTTATTTTAATATGTCACTCTGAAGGAGGTGACGATCCATAATATAACATATCAAGTTGAAGGAGGTGACAGTCAACAATATAATAATATGCCACTCTGAAGGAGGCGACGGTCCATAACGTAATAACATGTTACTCTGAAGGAGGTGACAATCCATAATAATATATCACACTGAAGGAGGTGACAATCCATAATAAAATATCACCTCAAATAAAGTGACGGTCTAATGTATCTTCTTAAATGGCGGAAAACCCATATATAATAAGATATGTCACCTTGAATATGGTGACAGTCTGATATGTCCTCTTGAAAGGGTGGATGACCCAAATATAATAAGATATGTCACCTCAAACAAGGTGATAGTCCGATATGTCCTCTTGAAAGGGTGGACGACCCAAATATAATAAGATTTATCACCAAAATGGGGTGACAATCTCAGTTTCCTCTGAGGGTCTGGAGTTTGAAATAGTGGAAAGATCAAATCCTTGTATAGGATTGCCTACGTATCTTGCTGGAACAAGAATTAGGTCAGACGTAGTTTGAGCCTGAAATTGTGTATCGGAAATCTTTGAAAAGACTTATGCATATCCTGATCTTCTGGATTGAATCCTTAAACTTTGAGAGGATCCATTAGCATTTGCATTATTTTTTGAAGGAGGTCTTGCATAACATCACCTTTATAGCTCAAAAAACACTCATTAAAGTCAAGAACATAACAATTGGTTGTAACTAAGTCAAGAGTGTAACAGAAGATAAAGTTTAAAGATAAAATTATTTGACTTATGATGACTTGGAGATAGTGATTTGGATAATATCTCCATATCTTAGTCGTTATGTCCAATCATTTCCCTACAAAAAATCAGAGGAGGCGTTAGAGAACATAACGAAGTAATAGAGACATAAATCAAATGGGAGAAGGAAAGTTGTTTGAATTATTATGGCAAGGCCATGGTAGGTCTGATAATTCCCTTTGTCATGCTTAACATTGTCAACTTTGTAACTTCATTGTTCCTGCATCCAAAGAAAAATTCTTAGTTTTGAGAGACTGATTGTGTTGGCTTTGCCTTGCTTTTCTGATGCTCCTTCCCGTACTTGGATTTGCAAACTCTTTTGGTCTTGGAATGCCATCTTGGTAGAATTTTTAAGGACCTTCTTAAAAATTCTGCCCCAGTAGAACACGAAATACCTCTTATAATTTGATGTTACTCCCTGTAGAATTTTGAGATCCTTCCTCAAAATTCTGCCCCCAGTTTCATACTTTGATGAAATCTTTAGGCTTGATCTGCAAAAGATATATTATCTTGTAGAATTTTTGAGATCCTTCTCAAAAATTCTGCCCCAGTTTCCATTTCCTGGGGTGATATGACCGAGCCGTTGTGGCACCTACGTATCCCATTGGATTAGGAATCAGGTCAAACATAGTTCCAACATAAAATGGAAAGATAAATTCTCTAAGGGGTTGACCGAAGCCAACATAGGCCGCCTACGTATCCCATTCTTAGGAATTCAGGTCAAACATAGTTCATACAAAGTAAAAGGATAATGATATTTTGATAACGTGACCGAAGCCGACATAGGCCGCCTACGTATCCCATTCTTGGGAATTCAGGTCGAACATAGTTCATTACAACTAAAAGTGCGATTACAAGGAAATCAAATCATAAAGTGCGATTACCAAGAAATAAAGTGACAAAGTGCGACTACAAGGAAATAAAAACGACAAAGTACGATTACAAGGAAAGAAAACGATAATTTCAAAATGCTAGATAGGAGGACGCCAAAAGTGCGCCTTTGAGGAAATTTCACTCTTCTTTGCGATTGATAATGCCCACGACTACTTCTTGTGATTGGGTAATGGATTGTTGTTCACATTTGCTGGAGCTTCTGCGAGTGTAATCACTTTTTTGTCGATTAGATCTTGAATTTTGTGCTTGAGAGTGATACACTTCTCAGTATCATGACCAACGACTCTAGAGTGGTAAGCGCAACGCTTATTTGGATCATACCAATTAGCAGAAATGTTCACAGGCTTTGCCTCCACTAGATGAAGTATCTCTGCTTCTTTCAACCTTTCATAGAGTTGATTCAATGGTTCAGCAAGTGGTGTGAAGACCCTAGGTGGTTTCCTTTCATGGTTGGCACGAGGTGCATTATTTTGGTAGTTTTGTGGTGGAGGTTGAGCATGATATGTTGCCTGCACATTGTATACCGGATACGGAGCATGATGAACATTGGGCTGGTATCGTGGAGATCGCTTGTATTGAGAGGTACCTCCTTGAGTCATCACTCCCATAACTTCTTTCTCTTTTTTCTTTGCATTTCCAAAAGAGCTGGTATGAAAGCCCTTATGTGTGGATTGCAGCTCTGTCAAATTTATTATCCTCCCTATCTTGAGGCCATCCTCAATCATTTCTCCAGTCTTGACAATTTCAGCAAATGTTTTTCCATCCATTGTCACCATACGATCAAAATATTCTGGATTTAGGGCATGGATAAAGTAACTGATCATTTCAGCTTCCTCCATAGGAGGATGTACCCTAGTTACCTCTTCTCTCCATCGTATGGCGTATTCACGAAAACCCTCATTTGATTTCTGCTTTAGCTTTGTGATAGAGATTCTGTCAGGAATAATCTCGACATAAAACTTGTAGTGATCCACAAAAGCATTTGCCAAGTCATCCCAAGTGCGCCATTTGGTCACATCCTGTTTAGCATACCATTCTAAAGCCTTTCCACTCAAGCTTTGACTAAATAGTTTAACCCTTATTCCTTCGTTTTTGCCCACACCAATCAAATTTTCACAATAAGTTTTCAGATGAAAGAAGGGATTCCCGTACCCATTGAATTTCTCAAACTTTGGGATTTTGTAACCAAAAGGCAACTCAATTTCTGGAAATGCACACAACTCTTCATACTTCACACTTTGGTTACTTCCGAGCCCCCCGAGGTTTCTCATAGCATCCTCTAAGATTTTGAGCTTTCTATTCACCGTATCATCATTGCACATCTTTGGATCATTCTCAGTTTCAACATAATGATCAGCATCTAGGCGGTAGAGACCTTGAGTCTGTGTTGCTGGCGGGGCGGTAGTGTAAGTGTACACTGGCGGAGCATGGTGTGACAGTGATATGTTCTGAACCTTTGGAGGTGCAAACGTGTACACAAAAGGAGCATTCTGTGAAGCATGAGTATTTTGAGAAGTGGTGAAATGATCGCCCTGATCAACTCCTTCTGATGTTGGAAACATAGGCCCTTTTTGTCGAGCATCAGGAGGCAGGGTCATGTTTGGGGGAGTCTGAGAAGGTGTTCTGTTCTGCATCACCATGAGCCTTAGTTCGACAATTTGTTGTTCTAGACCAGCAATGAACTCTGGGGTTATTTCTCTTTCTATCGAGGCACCAGGGTCTATTGCGACAGACAGAGTGGGAACTGATTCAGATGAGGTATTGGTGATGATCAAATTAGGATCCATAGTTGAACGAGTCTTTCTGTTAGCCCAAGTAAGAACTGATGAGTCTGTAGTTACTTTCTTGACCTTAGACCGTGTGAAGTACTGATGTTCTGCCAGCGATTTGCTTCTAGTCTTTGTGACGTGAGCAAGTTTGATTACCAACACAAATCAGCCTCTCTCTAAAAGGAAAGAAAAAACACTCAAAAGGCGAAAGCGTTAGTTCATGACTCATAATAATTAATCAAAGTAATATATGAAACAAATAACATATGTTTGACTCGAAACAGACTAGCCCAGGATTCGAGGAATAGAACACTTTTTGAAAGTGACTGAATGATCAGAATTTTGACCATTTGACGGACTTTGAATTTTGATAGAGAAACAAAATTTCGAACAAAGTGAACTAAGTGATCGGGTGTTTGCAAATAAACATCCTAAAAAGACTTATTGGGAAAGTTTGTTTGAAAATAACGGAGTCTCACCATTAATAGAATATTTGGGTAACCCTAGCTATCATTAAGTGCGAAAAAAAAAGCGATTTATATGAGTAACGTGATCAATGTTAACTGGACAATGACCTAATTGATAAACTTTGGCAAATTGGAAGGGATTTTGTCGATGGACTTTGAAGATTACTTTAGGAAGAGTTGGATTTTAATTTTGTATGCCTAATGACGCTCTAAAACTTTGAAATAGAATAATGGACTAGTCTTGTTTAAAGCTAAACATATGTTAGTTAAACACACAAATCAAACAAACACGGACAAAGCAAATAATGGAACACTTAGCACACAAATGAATTTTAATGCGTCCTAGCATACATGTGACCTTTTAAGCCAAAGGTAAGCCTAGCGTTTGAAGGATATACATGCCGTTTGTAAGACGTTCCATTGCCCCCAAAATATATTATACAAACTTTATGGATAGATCAAATGGGGATACAAAATGAGTGAAAGGGGAAATAAATAAAATCAATCCCACGCAGGGGAACAAACCTAAACTAAACTGCCTTGGAGGTCCTTCGATCTTGAACTTCTTGAAATTTTCGAACACCTTTCGGATGAAGATCTTCTTTTGATTACAATAACAGAAACTATCTAAATAAAACCCTCAACCCCAAGGGACAATGGTCCGTACAATCCGACATTATATCCTTCAATTTAAACACGTAAGAGATGATCGTCTGTTATTGACTCATGGCCAATAGACTCAAGGTGGTCTCCTAATAGGCCCGATACCCCTGGGGTACCGGGTCTCATAGGTCAAAATGCTCATTCATAGGATTTGGTTTCGCTCTAACCTAGTTGACTAGAGTGGTTTGTTCAAATTGACTGGGAACCCGAAATGGACTTTTCAGGGTAACACACTAAGTGACTGTTGACCGACTCGAATCAACTACTCACTTGGCTATTCAAAGAAAGTTAAGGTGTTATACGGAAGGGCGGGTGCAGATACCCACATAACCGCCCTTTTTCCTAATGCCTAATGCTTTGCCAGGAATGGCGGAGAATGCAATGAAATGCAACAGTTTATAATTGCAAAAATTTAAACACATAATTGCAAAAAGTAACAATTAATACAAATATTAGCCAAACAATTAAAAACATTATGGTTAGAACCTAGATGAATCCCCAGCAGAGTCGCTATTCTGTTACGATCGTTTTTGAAAAGTCAAAAACTTCATAACTTCGTGGCAAAAGTCTATTATATTTTATTTGAAAAAATTTAGAGTCGCCACTTAATTTTTAGGACAATTAAGAAACCATTTTAAAAAAATAATTTTTAAAGAAAACCTTTAATAAAAACCAGAGTCTAGGTAAGGGTTCAAGTAAATTCGAAAGAAGGTCTTAGGCACTTTCGAAAATCCACACAGTGTGGTTCCCGGCGAATTCAACTTATTTGGCTAAATTTTAAAAAAAATTCTTTTAAGTTGTAAAAAAATCTCATAGTTATAACTTGTTTGGAAAATTTATTTAAAGACTAGAACTTATTAAATACTCGTCCAGTTACTTATTTTTGAATTGTGAAATAAGTAAAATGTCAAAGTTATAGTTCTAACTTAACAATATTTACCCAAATGAAGACCTTGAGCTAAATAATTAGCTCAACTTCTTAATCATGGATTTCAAGCTAACTACCAACTATGAAAGAATTTGAATAGTTCTCAAGTTAGTCTTAAAGCTTAAAATTGCCTATGTTGGATTTAAACTTGGATAAAACGGTTTTGAGATGAAGCAACTCTTCACGATGACCAATCTTGATCAAACAATTTAATAAAACCCCAAGGGAATTCATCTAAGTTTAAAGATAAATGAAGGTTAGCAACAAACAATCAATGAATGAACAATTAACAAGGAAAGGAATAAAAGATGATCTTGGGCATCTCCCAAAATCAAAATCACCACCGAAAATTCAATCCCAAATTGTTCTGCTGCTGCCGCATCATTTTTGGACTTTTAAGTCCAAATCCTTTCATTTTCCAGCCCTTTGGGCTATTGCTTATTTGCTGAATTTTTATGCTCTTGGCCTTATAATTGCTTCACTTTCCATGGGCTTGGTGGAAGTTGACTCGATGGATCGAATGAAAGGAATGGGGAGTCCAAAACGGACTCGGATGGGAGTTTCACATGTAACAGAAACAAGCAAAAGGAAAGATTAGTACCTTCCTATGCAATAAATTAACTATTTAAGTACCGAAATCACATGTTGGACAAGTCACAACAACTGTCGAATTTTAAGCAAAGCATTCTCCAAAAAGGAAGACCACATAAATAGATTATACATCTAATCAATTTCTGATACAAATCCAGATGATAATTTTGACACATAATGGCATGAAAAGCTAACTGGAATAAATTTTACTTCTTTAAGCGAAGAGGGAATGCAACAAATGTGTTCGCGCTAAAAAGAAACGAGGAGAAACAATTATCGCAAGTTGCTAAAACAGTAAGAACTAGAAGTGCAACTAGATTGAACTAAATAGGAATCGAATCCCTCAATGAAACAAGATGCCTTATTCAACAAAATAAACAAGCATTAAACTAGTTCTCTCCATTGCAGCATATCAAATAGCCCCTTTTAATTTAAACCAAGAAAACTACCAACTAGTGAACTGGAAATAGGAAAAGGGATCACTAACTGTATGACATGAATTTAAAAGTGCGCAAGAGTGATATATTTGAAGAAGCAAGTAGCATATATTTCAGGTTTACATCGATTTATAAGCTCGACTAAGTAAAATTGCTACTGCGTGCTCATGTTTTTTAGAACATTAGTGAGATCCTAAGAACCTTTCTAATAGGCTCGCATACTCTTTAAACGAAGACAACAGCTTTACACAATTGCCAAGTTGAACATATCTATCAGAAAATCATGCTCCAATTGCTAACTACATCAAAATAATTGCATATTGAAGTGTGAAAATTGAGCAGATAGCACATATATACTAAAGGAATGAACTAATATTAACATTATTGATGAAACTAACATTATGCTAATATGATTACTGGATCCTACGTACTACCTAGAATGAAACTAACCAAAAGTGATAAGAAAGGAAAAAGAGCAGATTACTTTTCAAAGGGAAAGATAAGCTCTTTATATCTTAAAGACGGGATTCTACCTTTAATTAGCCGAAACAGATTTCAAGAAAAGAGCTCAAACTAGATTCAAACAAGCAGATAACACTATTTAAATCACTTAGCAGAAAGTAAGAGATCTCAAATCGAACCACATATATATATATGCTTAGGATTTACAACTCCAAAGAGTAACCTGAGGATCTAAGGTGTTTTAGGAGCAAATAGAGAGAAGCCGAATAAATAAAGAGGAAGCTTAGCAAATTAAGAGCTAAAAAATCACCATTTAGCAGGTAAGGAAATGAACTAGTTTTCTTGACAGTGAAAGGGGAAAAGCAGAATCAGACAAAGACTGCTCCTAAATCATACAAATAACAAAAATAAGCTTGTACAGATTTTAACACCAAATACTTTAACACAAAGAGCATGACCTTGACACTCTCGTCTTAAACTCGACTCCTTATTATTGCACAAAGTAACACAGACTAATTAGAAAAGCTGAAAACAACATTTCTCCTATGATTTTTAAATTTCAGCCTAAAGTTTCCCTAAACAGATCACAAGATGCAGAGCTAAAAGAAAATCACGACTAGAAGAAAAGTTACCAAACTTGTGGTATCCATACCAATAACATGATGAGTAAACTTGAAGGGGACACTAATGCTCAAACACACTAACTCGTAGAGTCACATATCAAAATAATATGCAGCCTTAAAATGATCAAGGAAGCTATAGCAAAGCGCAAACGAGGAGGATTACGAACTAAACAGAAACAAACAATAAATTTCAGCCATTCAAAAAACACAAATAATATGTGGTAAAAATACTAAAGAGAACGAAATTAACTCTTTTCGGGCAGCAAACCGGACTACGAGCTCTCATCAAAATGCTTGCCACCACCGGGAAGACCAGCTTATTTCCTTTGCCAGAATCCAAAGCTCAGACAGTCTTATATGGACTCTAGCCTAGAAACTTTGGATTTAGCGAAATCCCTTTCTCAATTGGGGTTCTCAGCTAATTCCTCCCTCTAACCTCCCCTTCAAAGTAGAAATAGTAGGGTATTTATATCCATGAAATTGGGGCTTTAGAAATAGATTTTCGATGTGGGAATTGGGTGGAATTTGTGAGAAATAACGATGTGGGATAGGAAATGGATTCCAAATCAAAAGGCTATCAAGAGACATCAACGAAATGGACGGAGATTAGCGAGTCTCCGTCCTTGCTCGTACAGGGAACGAATGGGAGAAGAGGGCGTGGACAATCTGGAAGCTTCCCCATACAAAAATGCGTGCTTATCACGCAGAGGTATACGAATTTTGAGAGCTAGATTTTTTGGAAATTACGGCGGCTCAAGAGAAAATCGATTTAGGGTTTGTAGGGTTTGAGTTGCTGATGTTGTTGTAGTTTTTGTTATGTCGGGTTAAGAGGGGGAGAAGGGGTTATAAGGAGGTTGGGACGGGTCGGGTCGGTTTGAAATGGGCTGGTGGGTTGCAGGTGGAGGAAGAGATGGGCCTGGAGGGTTTAAGTGTTGGGCTAGTAGGTTGGGTTTTGGGATTAAGGGTAGTATTAGAGAATGGGTAGATTAGGCTATTTAAGATATAGCCTAAATAGGTTAAGGGTTAACCAATGTTATTTAAATTTTGGACCAATTCAAAATCGATTGGCCAATTGTATTGCAATTATGGCCAATTTGATTTCGATTATGATAAAATTTAATATATCGACTAAATTGAATCAAAATTCTAAACAAATTAATAACCAATTTAACCCCGAGCTTCTTGATTTAATAAAATCAAATAAATATTTTCTAAATAAAATATTTTAAGAACAATTATATCTAAATCAAGACTTTATCCATTTCAATTTATTCTTAAGATAGTTCTTGATCAAAATTTAATTTTTGACACAATAATTATTTAAGCAACCAAAATTAGACGATCTCGTATACATGAGTACAAAAATGTATAATTCATCACTTAAATAACAAATTTAACTCAAATAAATATTTGAGAAAACATTTATCCGAATAAAATAAATACTTTGATTTTATTTAAAATCAAAGAAACTCAGGATTAAATTTAGTCAGGGAGGACAAAAATTAGGTGTCAACACTAGTCATAGAGGAGTGTCACATCATAGGGTGCATATATCTAAACGTTAATGTGGAATGTGAAGTTGATTCTTAACTTATATTGTTAATAATTTTTTCTCCAATTAGTCTTTGGTATTTTTATATTCCAACTTTCTTTTCATATTCTCTAATCCAATTGAGTAATAATGAATAATAATATCTTTACATTTTGTATGTAATATTTAGTATTTTCTTATACTTTATATTGAAATTTGAAAGTATTATTTTTTGATTAGTTATCTTTATTGCTAGGGAATTATTAGAAGAAGAAGATGATGAATGAGATATGATATAGTTTTAAAGAAAATGAATAGGTAGGGAAGTAAGACGAGAAAGGCAAAAAAGAGAAAAATATTAAAGAGAGCGGAAAAGATAAAATAACATAAAAAATGCATATTAGATTCATGTAATTAAATTTGTATTAAATATATATAAACAAATACTTGAGTTCTAAAATTTATTCAATATATGCACAAAAAAAATCAAGTTTTGAATCTTTTTCTACTTTCTTTTGAGATAAAAAAATTATTTTTTCACTTATAGTATATTATATAAAATTTAAGTATTTTAGAAGATTAAAAATACTTAAGTGATAAAAATTTAAGAAAAATACATGTATAAAACTAAGAGTGAATAATACAATCGGTTAAGATTTGAAAACTAAATCCTATTTAAAAAAAACTTCAACATTTGAAATTTAATAAATTTGCGCGAAGCGCGAATGAGTTCTCTAGTATATTATAATTGAGCGTATATATGCCGCCAGATTATAAAATTATATTTGAGAAATAAAAAAGATGGAGATACGAAAAATAAAAATTCACTTCCAATTTCATATTCGGAGAATTTCCATCTTGTAACCATGACAATTTACATATTCCTCAACAAAAAGAAGAAAAAAATGAAAGAAATAAAGAATATAAATAAATGAATTAGTCAGGATTCTTACAATTACAAATTGGTAAAGGAAATTTAACAATTGGTGCAATCTAACCTATCGTAGAAAGCAAGATGAAGACGCAAATTTGAATGAAAAAAGGGAATAATATATATAACTAGTGAATTTATCCACGCTTAACGCGGTCATTAAAAACATAAATAATTTGTTAAACAATATATAAATAGATCCTTATATGAAAAGAATATAAAATTAAAAAATACAAAAGAAAAAATAATTGTACCTACTCAGCCGCTTCTTAAAATACACAGACGTACAATTTGATTTCATAGAGAAAAAACGTTAGAAATTTACATGTAATCATCTTCTTTAGAAGTTGAATAGCAGAATATTTATTCTTGCAATTTATAACAATTTAAAAATAAATCAGATAAATCCATTATTTTTCAAAGTTAAAAAGAAAGAAAAAGAAGAAATAAATAAAAAATAAAGGATTCTTTTTCATGTATATAAACTTTTTTAGAATTACCTCATTGTGTACATAAATTTTTTAGAATTAATTACCTTGTTTCCCTCCCTCACCTCCACGTTCCTTTATATTTCTCAATTTTCATGTCATGCATATTTCTTGATATTTCTAAAAACGTAAACATAAAAAAGACCAAATTAATAACGAATATATTTCAATTATTAAAATTTATTTTTCTAAGCAATCAATTATAAATTAAGAATTAACAGATTTTCGACTAAAGTTATTCATTTGAACCAAAAGAAATTAAACTATAGAATTACAATAATTAGAAATTCATATAAAAATTGAACATAAGAGGCACCATATATATAAATAGAAATAATACAATACACATATAATTACGTTTTTAATCATTAGTAAAAAAATATAAATAAAGACGAAATCAATGCATAATTGTCTGCGTTCTTGTCGATATCCACTTCCACAAGCCTATCACTATTTAAGAGCATTTTTCTTCTTTTTCAAGTAAAATAAAAACATGAACATCGTAGTGAAAATGAAGGATAACCTTGGGTAGAATCGCATGAAAAAAAAATATAAACTTCTATAGAAAGAAAAACGGAATCAATACATAATTGTCCAAACTCTTGTCAATATCTACTTCCACAAGCCTATCACCATTCAAGAGCCTTCTTCTTCTTCATTTTCAAGTCAAACAAAAACATGAATTTTAAAGTGAAAATGAAGGGTAACCTTGGATATAGAATTTCATGAAACAAAAAATATGAATTTATATACATAAAAATGAAGGAATACCATAAGGTATCTTAACTTTTATATTAAATATTTAAGGGTTATAAATATGAAAAATTGAAAAGATTGAGAGTTATAAATATTATTAAGAGTGGAAATTAAATAAGTGAGTTATGGAGGTATAAATATTAAAGCACAATTGGTGAAAAAAGACAAATAAAGAAGATGTGAATTTATGAATGCAAATGGTATTAATTGATGAGTTAAAGGCAGTGGCTTTTGAGTTAAAGGTAGTGACTGCGTGGGCTTCATCAGGCAAATCAAATCAGATGGATCAAATATTTTTCTTTTATTATATAATTAATAGAGTTAAAGATAGTGACTTTTGAGTTTTTTTTAAACATATAAATATTTAAAATGAGAAGAAAATTCAAAAAATGCTTAAAAAAACCACAAAAAAGATAAATAGAAATTGAGATCATAGAGAGATGCTAAATCACTTTGACTTGTTTCTACTTTATTATTATATATATGCACAATAATTGAAATAACTTATTTTGAAAATATAGTTCAGATAGAATTAAATAAATTATTATGGAATACATATACAAAAAAGATTATAAGTTAATGAAATCACCAATAATATTTTCAGTGATATCTATTTAAGTGTGTTTTCTATACATCAAGTAGAACACATACGGTTACAAGCTGATTTTGAGGACATACAAGTATCAAAAAATTTAAATTAGCTAACATGTATATGTGAAGATGCTATGTTTTTCTAAATTAATTTAGCTCTTTTGTTTTTCAAAAATGAAAAGAAACTATTAAGAAAAATAGTAATATTATCGTTGGAATAATAAATAGAACTTGAGAATTATTAGAATTTTGAGAATGAACTTTTATTTTATATTATTTAATAAAGACAGAAGAGACTAATTTCATATACCAAAAATTAAAAAGTTATTTCTATTTACAAATGTTTTTATTAGAGTCACATCTTAGATAGATGATATCTTTTCATAATTAAATTTTACGTTTTGCGAAAAAGATTTCTTGAGAAAAGGCTCTCCTTTTTATACAACTTCAAGAAAGAAATATTATCTTTTACTTATGTATGTATGAGTCGATGGTGTTTGTTGTAGCATGTACTTTATCCCTCTTTAACTAATACATATTATATTTTCTATTGGAGTTTTATTCCCTCCGTTCTCACTTACACATATATTAAAAGTAGTTATTTTTAAATTCTTGTCAACTCAAAAAATTAAAAAAGAATTAATTATTTTTTTCAATTTTATTTTTAGCAATACTTATTATAAAATAAAGAGGGTCGTGATATATTAATTAAATTATATTCCTAATTAATTTTTTTAAATATTCTAATGGAAAGGGAGAGAGTATGAGATAGAAAACTTTTGCTCTTTAAAATTATTTATATTTTGATAAAGAAAACATTACACAAAAAGTATAAAACTTGTGAATATTAAGAAAAATGAGAAATATTATATTAAGTGACATCGTAAATTACGATGTTTATTTTGGGATAAAATCTCTAAGAAAAAGAAAGAGATTTTTATTATTGATCTTCAGTTGTTCTTGGACCGTAGAATTTTTAATTTATTCATCATCAAACCATCAACTATATGGATCTACATCTTCCATTTCTACATTTTTATCCTTAATACTATTGTTTGACTCTTTTTTTCATGGTATATTAAGACTTATGAAAATATTTTAGACAACAAATTCTATATGATAGTACTTGATATTTTTTTAAATTTTCATGAACTTCTAGTCATGACACCTTTAAATGAGTAGAAAGAAAAATTAATAATGAAATTATTCTCCTCCATTAAAATGAAAAGATATTTTTTATTTTTCCCAAATCAATTACTCTCCGTAGACTTGAGAATGGAAAAGTCCTTTCAATAAATCTATTCTAAACGAATCCGAATTAGAGAAATTTTCAATGCGAATACCAAACACCATTGAGAAATAAAAAATATATTATTTATTTATTGAATGTTATCTATAAAGATTTTTTATTTTTTATTTATATCATACTCGATCTCAACCAAAATATTCATATATCAAAAATCAATATGCAAGTCTACAAAACAAATTTGTCATTTAATTGAAAAACATAATAAGATGAAACGAAAAGGGAAAACAATAAATCAAATAAAGAAGTAGAATAAAAGGAAAAAGAGAAAATAAATGGATTTAAGTGCACAAAATAACCGATTCTAAATTCTCCTGAAATCTTTTCAAAATTCTCATGTGCAAAATGCCTAAAACCAATA
Source organism: Capsicum rhomboideum (assembly GCA_031232105.1). NCBI lineage: Eukaryota > Viridiplantae > Streptophyta > Magnoliopsida > Solanales > Solanaceae > Capsicum > Capsicum rhomboideum. Next base: position 125,522,463 of record CP124716.1, read on the forward strand.
TAAAATAATTCTATATTAATTAATAGATTAAACAAAGAAACGACAACACGTAAAATATTTTTAAAACTATAACATATATAAAATATTAAATAAATGAAAAGAAAAAGAAGATACATAGATACAAATTATAATCTCGCCCAAGCTCCAGTTGTCGCCATATATATGTTGCTCCTTCTCTTCAAATGCTCGAACGTATTCAAATATCAAACATGTAAAGGAGAACTCCCCCTCTAACCCACTCCTCTTTCCTCCTGTTTCTTCCAAAGCATGCAATTTCATAGACTCAATCTTCTCTTCTTAACCTGAAAAAAAATGTAAAGGAGAGAAATATCAAATATATGTATATATTTGATTTTAAAAAATGTATAATTTGAAGACAATTATAGAAATTTTAGGAAAAAAATATTCAGACCGGAAAAATCAAATATTTTATATAACCTAATACGAGAATTCAATATTTTAGCATATAAAAAACATAGAGACAAACAAAGAAAATATGAATACCCAAACACAAACACCCAATATCCATTAAATAGATGTAGTTTGTCAAGTATGGTTCTTTTTATTTCTTTTATCATTAATTGCTAATTATTAATGTTAATTAATATCAAAGACCCTTTTTTTAAGTGTGACCTTTGGATTTTTATTTAATCTCTCTTAATACATGGTTTTGGTAAAGGTACCGTTCTTTTTTCTTTCCTTTTTGTATTTTAAAATTTCATTTAATTGGATTGAATTATTAGAGTGAGAAAAGGTTTAAAACTAATAATTGTCACAACCCAATATTTGAGTCATGATGGCGCCTATCGTAACCCACCAATAGACAAGCCAAATCCTAGCCCGGAGCAACAAGCGACGGGCTAACGGGCGAAATCTCATAAAACAGAGAAGAAGTGGAAGTAACCATATTTATAAACATGCTACAACGCTCCAGACAGAATTAGAATATGTATATATGCCAAGACTGAGAAGGAAGAGGACAGTATATAAAGTCAAGAACCCTTCCCAAGACCTGGTGAAGTCGGTACAAGAGCCACTACTAGACATATCCAGAATACAAGACAGAAACCAAATAGATACAATAAGTACAATAGTCTCGAGAGCAAAAGACTATACAGTAGGAGATGGAGTAGGATCTGCCTCGGTCGTCAGTAAGCTCACCCTGCTCCGGAGTCAGTGCTGAGAAAAGAGTCACGTCAAAACCGTCGACTGGTGCCTGGATCTGCATCGGGGAAAAAGATGCAGAAGTGCAGTATGAGTACCGGGGCAACGGGTACTCAGTAGGCATCATCGGCCGACTGAGCTCAATGTAATATAAGCAAGCTAAAATGCGAGGGTGCATGCTAAGTCCGAGGTATAAGTAATAAATAAATAAATAACTGCCGAGGCGTACAGATATGCTCAGGAGAAAAATAAATGCGATACTGAATAACGAGTAAATAAATGCATAAGTAAACACACAAGTCAAACATAACCTATCTGGGCCCCCATAAACCCGATAGGCACACGAAAGAAAACAATAACCCAGCCTGGCCCCCATAAACCGGCGGGACACACAAAAATAGTAAATGCATAGTCACCAGTGTCTCGAAGCTGTATCAGTATCCAGTAACCACAATAACCAGCAGGAGTGTACCGGGCTTGAACCGGCACTAATGGGTAATAACAAGAGGCCAGACGCCGGAGTCGAATCGGAAGCAGTGGGTAATAACAAGAGGCCACATATATATCATATCTGCCGGACTCGAACCGGAACTCATAGAACAACAGTATCATAATCACGGTACCCAGTACCAAAACTCTCCAATCATATCATAACCAGATGCCGGACTCGAATCGGATCTCATAATAATCAGTGGCCGGACTCGAACCGGAACTCATAATAATCAGTACTCATCATATCTGAATCAGTGGCCGGACTCGAACCGGAACTCATCATAGCCAGTAACCAGAACAGAATCAAATTTCATATCATATCAGATAAACGTGAAACGCCCTAGTCCCAAGTCAACACTAGTATATAAGTACATAAGCTAATTCCACAACATGCTACAAGTCAATCTCGGGGTCCTTCTAGGTCCACTACCTACTATAACAATATGTATATACAAGTTTGGGTATATATTATAAGTTATGGAAAGGATGGTCCGCATTCTAAGTCAAACTAGCCAACCCCGGTCAAATACGGTGCCATCAGGGACTAACAAGGCTAAACAGGCCAACCGGGTATAATTGGGGTGACTCAATTCCATCACAACCCTAACAGGTCATATAGGGCTTAATAAGCCCAAAGATGTCAAAGTTCTGACAGGTTGACAAGAAGGGTAACGGGGCCTGCTACCGGGTCCCGAAAACCAGGTCTGGTTATACTTGTCTAAGTCTGGGCTAACTCTGTCTAAGCCTAGACTAAGGTCCAACAATAACATTCCCAGACTAGAAACAACAACAACAATACTAGCCGACCCCAAATAGGTCATCTGTGGTGTACCACGAGGATAATGGGCCTGGAATATATCCGAATAGCCCTATCCGGCCTAGAAGGCCTAAATCACAGCAAACCACCACCACCAAGTCTATAATACCAGCCCAAAACACCAGTACAACAACATACATATATCACACATAAGCTCAATCTAAGTGCAAAGGAAGGTAAACCTAGCCTACCTGGACGCCGCCGAACGCCTGCTAAAGCCAGGTAAATAGGAGCCTTCCCCTCTCGACAGGCCTCAGACTGCTGCCACGCTACCAAAATAATAAACTACATGTCAAATTATGACTATTGATACCCATATTGCATTAATTCGGAAAATGTCCGAACAGTCCACGTGGGGCCCGCTTGCGGAATAGCAAAATCGAAACCGTCACAGCGTCCCAAATAATGCAGTGACCAATAGTCATAATAGATGTTATCCAATCTGAGCTTAAACTCAGCTCTAAACAGCCCCAACAATCAGTACCAATATCAATCCCGCCAAATAACAATTTAAATACACGACTTTAAGCTAGAATTGACTGGAAACTTACTATATAAAGATGCTATACTAGCAACCACGCGATCCCCGAGCTTGAATAACTTGATGTAGGTAATTAATTTCTTTTGGAGAGCAAATATGAAGTTACAAGAAATTCCCTCGCAAATTCCTCTCTACGCGAATAACAACATACCTATGCAGTATATTGAATTCCTGTGCAAGCTACCACAAAATTATATATCACATATGTAGGCATAGAGTGGTATATGGACGTTTCAAAGAGCAAATAGAGCGTAGCATGTTTAATAATTTTCAAGTTACAGTGCAAAGATAACATTTAATCAAGAATCACCTAATGATAAAATATATTTTATTATTAAAGAAAATCAAGCTAGGTGTTGTGCATTTTTGCATTACACCTTTGCTGAAGTATTATCTACGTTCCACGTGTAGGTGGACATGTCCACCTGACATCATACCAAAAGAATTTTTATCCCGTTATATATATATTTGGATATTGCATAGGTTCGTGGTAAAATAAATATCACATTTTAAATATACCATAATTAATGGAAAATTATTTCTAACAAAACCTCTATAAAATAAAAATATTATGTTAACATATTTAAATTCACTATCTCCGCTTAAATTATTAATAGGTTATAAAACTATTATAAAGTAATATATAAAGAATTTTATAAATTTCAAAAATATTTTCGAAAGGTAATTAACTATGTCATTTTACCAAATTCAAATTTAATTTAATATTTTACAACGTGCTCGGTCCAAATAATATTCTCAAACGAACTGCCTGGGAATCGAACTGTCAGTCCCAGCAAGTCATAAATAACTTGGGGCAGTTATAGAAAAGCTCTAAACGCTGAGAACACACGAAAACGAGGGAAATGACCGGGAAGGTCATTACAATAATAGTCTTGAATGGTTGGTGTTTTTTATTGAGCAATAATGTCGATAATTAAAGAGTAACTGATAATTAAACGATATTAATAAGGAAGAGAGGAGTCAAGTTTAAATTGCATCATAAAAAGAAAATAATTTAAATTGAAAAAAAGGACCCAAAAAACCACAAAGTGAATGGTGACTTTAGAAGCATGCCACATAAGCAATCTTATATTTTTCCTTTATAAATATATATAGATTTTTATTTTTGCCAAATCAATTACTCTCCGTAGACTTGAGAATGGAAAAATCCTTTGAATAAATCTATTTTAAACGAATCTGAATTAGAGAAATTTTCAATTCGAATACCAAACACCAATGAGAAATAAAAAAAATATTATTTATTTATTGAATGTTATCTATAAGGATTTTTTATTTTTTATTTATATCATACTCGATCTCAACCAAAATATTCATATATCAAAAATCAATATGCAAGTCTACAAAACAAATTTGTCATTTAATTGAAAAACATAATAAGATGAAACGAAAAGGGAAAACAATAAATCAAATAAAGAAGTAGAATAAAAGGAAAAAGAGAAAACAGATGGATTTAAGTGCACAAAATAACCGATTCTAAATTCTCCTGAAATCTTTTCAAAATTCTCATGTGCAAAATGCCTAAAACCAATATAAAATAATTCTATATTAATTAATAGATTAAACAAAGAAACGACAGCACGCAAAAGATTTTTAAAACTATAACATATATAAAATATTAAATAAATGAAAAAAAGAAGAAGATACAAAGATACAAATTATAATCTCGCCCAAGCTCCAGCTGTCGCCATATATATGTTAATCCTTCTCTTCAAATGCTCGAACGTATTCAAATATCAAACATGTAAAGGAGAACTCCCCCTCTAACCCACTCCTTTTTCCTCCTGTTTCTTCCAAAGCATGCAATTTCATAGACTCAATCTTCTCTTCGTAACCTGGAAAAAAATGTAAAGGAGAGAAATATCAAATATATGTATATATTTGATTTTAAAAAATGTATAATTTGAAGACAATTATAGAAAGTTTAGGAAAAAATTATTCAGACCGGAAAAATCAAATATTTTCTATAACCTAATACGAGAATTCAATATTTTAGCATATAAAAAACATAGAGACAAACAATGAAATATGAATACCCAAACACAAACACCCAATATCCATTATATAGATGTAGTTTGTCAAGTATGGTTCTTTTTATTTCTTTTATCATTAATTGCTAATTATTAATGTTAATTAATATCAAAGACCCTTTTTTTAAGTGTGACCTTTGGATTTTTATTTGATCTCTCTTAATACATGGTTTTGGTAAAGGTACCGTTCTTTTTTCTTTCCTTTTTGTATTTTAAAATTTCATTTAATTGGATTGAATTATTAGAGTGAGAAAAGGTTTAAAACTAATAATAGTCTTGAATGATTGGTGTTTTTAATTGAGCAATAATGTCGATAATTAAAGAGTAACTGATAATTAAATGGTATTAATAAGGAAGAGAGGAGTCAAGTTTAAATTGCTTCATAAAAAGAAAATAATTTAAATTGAAAAAAAGGACCAAAAAAACCACAAAGTGAATGGTGGCTTTAGAAGCATGCCACATCAGCAATCTTATATCTTTCCTTTAAATATATATATATATATAGATATATATATAGATATATATATATATATATATATTATTAATGTTAATTAATATCAAAGACCGTTTTTTTAAGTGTGACCTTTGGATTTTTATTTAATCTCTCTTAATACATGGTTTTGGTAAAGGTACCGTTCTCTTTTCTTTCCTTTTTGTATTTTAATATTTCATTTAATTGGATTGAATTATTAGAGTGAGAAAAGGTTTAAAACTAATAATAGTCTTGAATGTTTGGTGTTTATATATATATCTACATCTACAATATATTAAAAGTGTAAAGACCCTTAGAAAAGTGATTTGAACTTTTTGCCCTTCATTAAAACACTCTGCTTTAGACAAAATAGTCATTTACTAATTTCTTTCATTATTTTAGAATTATTTTATTTGTATTAATTCTTGATTTAAGTTTTACGTTTTCTAATTAAAGGCCACAAGAAATAAAGAAAAGAAATAGTCAATTAAGGAAAGGAAAGTCTAAACGTGTAAAAAGAAAACAAAAGAAGAAACACCTATTCTAGAAAAAGGGAAAAAGAGTCCTAATTCTAATAAAACTTGAAAGTGGTCAAATAAAAAAAAGACTCCTATTCTAGAATTTGTTATATGTCGTGTATTCTTCAAAAAAGAAGAATTATATATTATATTGTCTCCAACCAAAAATAATTAATTTTCCTTATAAGTACAGAATCCTTTTAAATATAAAATTCATTAGATCTAGAATTTTATATATATTTGGTATGTCATGTATTCTTCAAAAGAATTACATATTATATTGTCTCTCACTTATTTCTCAATAATACTTTTCAAAGAACTCCAATTATCGATGGCCTTAATTCATCGTCGGCTTAGTGCAGGTTTGATTTTTCTCTTTATCTTATTGTAAAATTTGTAATTTCATGTAATTTATTTTTCAACGAACTCCAATTATCCATGAATTTAATTCATCTTCGGCTTAGTGCAGGTTTGATTTTTCTCTTTATTTTATTGTAAAATTTGTAATTTAATGATATTTGCTTATATGAAAATAGATTCTAAAATAAATATTTGATATTCTGATAATGGCAAAATTATCGTGAATTCATGATGTTAACCTCTTGGTAGATGGACGTCGACTTGTGCTTTCACCAACATTGAAAAAGTAAGCATCTCATGTTTTATACATATATGCTTTTGATCAATCCCGTTTATTTTTTTCTCTTGAATTTATAAATCAATTTTAGTGAAATTGTTAAAGATCGGCAATAACAATATATCTGTACAAAGTTCCTTATGAGTTCAATAAGAATATGTGCATAATATGTCCTGGACAGGTTGTAAATAAAGATTTGACATATTCACATTAGAATAGCGTATTATGGTCATGAAGAAGTTGTTGGAGGAGAAGGAGAAAGACTTGGAGATTAAGGTTGCAGAAAGGATATGATTTTTGAAGAGAACAAGGAGTTGAAGAAGAGGATGGAGGAGCTAATGCTCGAGTGCGACCAATCTTTAAGGAGGTAGTCATACTCTAAAGGTTAATTTGTTGTTTTGTCTTATTTTATTCTTAAGCACTAATAGGTTAATTTTTCCAAACATTGTATGCATGAAATATAAGTTTTTTGAGGTCTAATCTAATTTTCTTTATGTATGCTTTTTAATCACCGTTTAGATTAAAATTTACCTACTTCCACAGTGTCGGGCAGTGAAATTCTGGCGGGGAATGTGACGATGAAACAAAGCCAATAAAGAACAACACATATTTGACCCGTATCCATTCAAGATGTGGATATTAGAAAACGGACAAGGAGAGGAGATCACAATGGATGTACCAAGATTGGATCTATTGGTGTCTTCCTGATGTACCTGATGCTTGGAATGAGTTGTTGTATGCTGAACTTTTGGTAAGACTACACCAAAAACAAGAAGAGAAAAAGTAATAGATAAAAACAAACACTATGTTGTACGGACTCTTCAAAAATGTCATTAGATGCTTGTGTGATAATCCAAAAACAGTTCATTTGATTTTTTTAGAGGATCTAACATGGGTGCATGCAATAGCATCTTTGGAGAGTATGAACAACATAATATCTACAAATACTATAGTGCACGGACTCTTCAAAAATGTCATCAGATTTTTTTGATCCTTCAAAATGTATTTTTGGAGTATCCAACACCGATGCAATAGCATTTTTAGAGAGTACAAGCAACATAAAATATACAAACACATATACAAGGAGTCTATGTGCATTGAGATAATGAGTCAAGCCTATATTAAAAATATGTGCTGGCTTTTTTTTTTTCCCCAACTTTTTGGCTTTGTTCTTGAAGTTACATTTCTATATAGAGGAAATAGAATAAAGAAAATCCAAAGAAAGAATAAATTATATATGCGTGGAAGAGAGAGTTGAAGTTTTCCTTTGGAAAAAAGAATTTTGTTGTTTAATTATAACTATCTCATTCTATAAAATGTAAATTCTTCAATAGTTTATTTTATTTGCTTTTGAATAATTTAAGGTATCGTACTTATTATTATTTTAGATAGATCATGTTACACATAATAATGTTTGTGTAATGTAGGAGTTATTAATTTCAATGTCTAAAATTATATATATTACTAGGGTGGAGGAATTCTAGACTGGCTCTATACATGCATCAATAAAATATCGTACCGTAGTCAGCATTTGATAAAATCAGTGTAAAACAACTGCATGATCAGTACGTAAAATCAGAGAACAGAAAGGAAGTATTGTTGAGAATTGACTCTTGACAGTTTGATATGGAAATGCAGAAGAAACGTTGCTTGACACATGGAGACACAAAAATCCAACTTAAGTACATTAGAAAATCCAAGTATGCCGATGCGTGATATAAAACAGTTCTAACATACCTAGAATACGCAACATATTCGACTTTCTTCGATGCATCCGACTTTTTGGAGCTGAAGATAACTGCCAAAAATAAAAATCAATAATGAATAAACCAACTTGTAAACTGAAAACCAAAGATGAGGAAAGTAACTGATCATACACTCAACTATCCTTAATCCAAAACCTACTTGCGCAGAAAAAGTACAATGCAGGTGTTTTTTTAGGTATTCTTTTGGACACACAAGATATGAATTGTGTGGTCTACATGTATGAGAAGGTAGACTTTCACAATTGGTAATGCACTCAATAATGTAATAATTTATTCGCGGTGATAATTTTGAAAAATATGGCGTCTCTTGTGTGTAAGTGCTGGTATAATGTGGAAAGATTGAGCAGAAGAAAGGTCATAGTTGGGAATTGCCATGGCATTGGTTGTTCCGATTTGTTTCATCATGAGTGGGAAGGCTCTGTTCAACCTTGAATAGAGAGTAGTCTCCAGTGGAGTCAAGAATTTCGAGGAGTTTTATTTGAGGAGAATGGTTGTTACAAATCAGAGTTTTCTCCTACTTTCTCAATCTTTTCCTGATTCTTTGAAGTCCTTGGTTTTGATTAGCAGTCAAACTACTTACGTCACCACCTCTTATCTCGACCATATCGTTTCCAATTGCTGGTAGGTTTACTTTTTTTGTGTTAATTGATAATTTCAACCTTTATGAGTAGGTACATCCCTGCTAGCTGCTCCTGTTTTTAGCTATGTCATGAATTTTTATTTTTACTTTTAAATGGAGAGGAGATTACAATGTGGGAAATCAAACCCTCCTCACCATCAAGGTAAAGGTTTAGATAGTAGTTACTAAAATTCCCCATTATATTATGAAATTTGTTTGTCATGCAGGTCGTTAAGAGAGTTTCGCTTTCAAGAATCAGCCGGTGGAATGTTTTGTTTCCTGGATAGCTGCATCACCCTTGTCTCATTAAATTGTTCTCGCTTCATTGAAAATGTTCCCATTGAGTCTCTGGAGAGACTGGTGGCCAGATGTACTAACCTATAAAGTCTTAGGTTAATGCTAATTAATTGACGTGACATACAAGTGTAACACATATACTCAAATTAGAAGAACACATATTTTTACCATTTAAATCAATGAATATAATGTTGCATATATTGCAACTTCAATTATAATATAATATAATATAATATACTTTATTCTTTTTGTCTGCAATCTTTTGTACTAACGGAAAATACACGTGCAACACACGTACCCTAAACTAGTATATATATAGATATATAGATATATAGATTATTAATGTTAATTAATATCAAAGATCGTTTTTTTAAATGTGACCTTTGGATTTTTATTTAATCTCTCTTAATACATGGTTTTGGTAAAGGTACCGTTCTCTTTTCTTTCCTTTTTGTATTTTAAAATTTCATTTAATTGGATTGAATTATTAGAGTGAGAAAAGGTTTAAAACTAATAATAGTCTTGAATGGTTGGTGTTTTTAATTGAGCAATAATGTCGATAATTAAAGAGTAACTGATAATTAAACGGTAATAATAAGGAAGAGAGGAGTCAAGTTTAAATTGCTTCATAAAAAGAAAATAATTTAAATTGAAAAAAAGGATCAAAAAAACCACAAAGTGAATGGTGGTTTTAGAAGCATGCCACATCAACAATTTTATATCTTTCCTTTATATATATATATAGATATATAGATGTTGTTGGTCAGTATGTTTGATAGACTCTTCATTACCCCTATTTACTATAAATTAAAATTGAAGGTGGTTGGTGGACTCTTCATTACCCACATTTAGTACATGAATAACTTCCTCAATCATTTACTACACAACACTAATACGAGTAGGATATTGTAGTCCATTTTTTGATATCATTTCTTGAATTTAAGTTCATATTTCATTAATTGGTGATGCAGTAATTAGAAGGGTACATTTACTCTTTTTTGGTTAAAAATTATAAGAGTAGTAAAATGATGGGATAGAAAATTTAATATTTCAAACAATTTGAACCATTGTGTCTAGATTTTTCACTATATATCTCTAAATAATAATAACAATTAGTTGATTTTCATAATGTTGTATTAAATTGATCAAATGAATTAAACATATATACTCCCTTCGTTCGCTTTTACTTGTCACTTTTTGAGATGACACACCTATTAAGAAAATAATAATTGATATGACTATTTTACCATACTACCCCTATTAATTAATGTTTAGAGTAATATGTCTTAAAAATGATTTGGAGAATAAACAATTAATGCTAAGGGTAAAATAGAATTTTTTTTTTGTCTTTTCTTGATATGTCAAAAGTGACAAGTAAAAATAGAAATTCAATTTAAAAAATAATGACAAGTAAAAGCGAACGGAGGAAATACTAAATTATTCATAAGTGATTGTTCAAGTTCTATGTAGCAACAAAGAGACGTTATACTTTTTCAATAACTATTGGAAGATGAAAGCACTACCGAGATATTGAATACATTGATTGCATTAAGAGCTTGTTTGATGCATGAATTTGATTATAATTACTATTTAATGTTTAACAAATTAATTAGATATTAACATTTAAATTTAGTATAAGGGTAAAATGGAAATTCAACTTTTAACTTCCATTGTGTCTAGATTTTTCACAATATATCTCTAAATAATAATAGCAATTAGTAGATTTTCATAATCTTGTATTAAATTGATCAAATGAATTAAATATATGTACTTAATTATTCATAAGTGACTGTTCAAGTTCTATGTAGCAACAAAGAGATGTTATACTTTTGCAAATAACTATTGGAAGGTGAAAGCACTACCAAGATATTGATACATTGATTGCATTAAGAGCTTGTTTGATGCATGAATTTGAATATAATTACTATTTAATATTTAATTAGTTAATTAGATATTAACATTTAAATTTAGTATAAGAATAAAATAATAATTAATAATTCAACTTTTAACTTTTTTGCTTCCCACTTTTAGTATAATATGATGTAATACCGGAGGACAGGTGCATAACCAATTGGGGTTTGTTTAAGTATCGTCTATGTAGTTTTCTCCTAATTCGTTTGAGGTATTAGCATGAAATATCATAACCAAATGAAAGATCCAACTGATATAGGTGCAAGAAATTGTTCTTTGTGTTCACAACTTGAATATGCTACAAACAGTAAAGCATGTCGATGTTTTGTTCACAAATCCAAACATCCAAATATTCATCATAATACGGTAATAGAATCATATAATGTTAAATTCCTTGAACATATTTATCCAATAAAACTACATGTGAGTCCTCTAGCAAAGAATCTAAACGACCTCGGGAAGAACCAAAGGAAAATAGACTTAATGAAGAGAATCTAAGACTTAGTAAATGTCAAAGGACATCTACTTCTTTTGGACCAAATTTTATGACATTTCTACTTGAAGATGAGCCTCAAATATTTAAATACGTCATGTCAGACACAACATCTTGGAAAGAGGCAGTCAATAGTGAGATTGAATCAATCTTAAGAAACCTTACTTGGGAATTGGTTGATCTTCTTCCTGAAAATAAATCTTTAGGTTCGAATTTGATCTTTAAAAGAAAAATAAAGACTGATGAAACTATTGACAAATATAAGGTAAGACTTATTGTTAAAGGTTATAGACAAAAGGAAGGTCTTGATTATTTTGACACATACTCACAGGTAACAAGAATAATATTCATTTGGATGTTAGTAGCACCAGCGACAGTATATGTTCTTGAAGTTCATCAAATGGATGTGAAAACAACTTTCTTAAATAGAGAGTTGGAGGAAGAAATTTATATGGATCAATCTGAGGTTTTTTTGATTCCTGGTAAAAAGATGAAAGTGTGCAAATGTCACGACCCAATATTTGAGTCATGATGGCGCCTATCATAACCCACCAATAGGCAAGCCAAACCCTAGCCCGGAGCGACAAGCGACGGGCTAACGGGCGGAATCTCATAAAACAGAGAAGAAGTGGAAGTAGCCATATTTATAAACATACTATAACGCTACAGACAGAATCAGAATATGTATATATGCCAAGACTGAGAAGGAAGAGGACAGTATATAAAGTCAAGAACCCCTCCCAAGACCTGGTGGGGTCAGTACATGAGCCACTACTAACATACCCAAAATACAAGACAGAAACCAAACATGTATAATGAGTACAATAGTCTTGAGAGCAAAAGACTATACAGTAGAAGATGGAGTAGGATCTGCCTCGGACGTCAGTAAGCTCACCCTGCTCCGGAATCAGTGCTGAGAAAAGAGTCACGTCAAAATCGTCGACTGGTGCCTGGATCTGCATCAGGGAAAAAGATGCAAAAGTGCAGTATGAGTACCAGGGCAACGGGTACTCAGTAGGCATCATCGGCCGACTGAGCTCAATATAATATAAGCAAGCTAAAGTGCAGGGGGCATGCTAAGTCCGGGGTACAAGTAATAGATACATAAGTAACGGCCGAGGCGTATAGATATGCTCAGGAAAATATAAGTGCGATACATAATAACGAGTAAATAAATGCGTATGTAAACACACAAGTCAAACATAACCTATCTGGGCCCCCATAAACCCGATAGACACACGGAAGAAAACAATAACCCAGCCTGGCCCCCATAAACCGGCGGGACACACAAAAATAGTAAATGCATAGTCACCAGTGTCTCGAAGCTGTATCAGTATCCAGTAACCACCATAACCAACAGGAGTGCACCGGGCTTGAACCGGCACCAATAGGTAATAACAAGAGGCCAGACGCCGGAGTCGAACCGGAAGCAGTGGGTAATAACAAGAGGCCACATATATATCATATCTACCGGACTCGAACCGAAACTCATAGAACAATAGTATCATGATCACGGTACCCAGTACCAAAACTCTCCAATCATATCATAATCAGATGCCGGACTCGAACCGAAACTCATAATAATCAGTGGCCGGACTCAAACCGAAACTCATAGTGTACCACAATCCGGGGCCGGACTCGAACCGGAACACCCAATAGTCAATAACTAAAATCATCATACCTGAATCAGTAGCCGGACTCGAACCGAAACTCATCATAGCCAGTAACCAGAACAGAATCAAAGGTCATATCATATCAAATAAACGGGAGAACATGCTAGTCCGTCCCAGGCCGAAACTGAAGTATAGGTAAATGAGCTAACCCATTACTTGCTACAAGGTAAGTCCCCGGGTCCTTCTAGGTCCATAGTCTACTATCATGCAATATCTAAGTCAGTCCGGGTATCTAGAGTAGCTCATGACAAGGTGGGTCCTAATTCTAAGCTAAGACCAGCAATCCCGATCGAGTGCGGTGCTGTTAGGGACTAAAATGCTAAATAGGTCAATCTGGGTATATTCGAGGTGACTAAATACCGTCACAAGTCTAACAGGTCACAGAGGGCTTAACTAAGCCCAAAAATGTCAACGTTCTGACAAGTCGACAAAAAGGGTAACGGGGTCCACTACCGGGTCCCGGATACCAAGTCTGGTTATACCTGTCTAAGTCTGGGCTAAGTCTATCTAAGCCTGGACTAAGGTCCAGCAATAATATTCCCCAATCAGCAGTCCATAACAACAATACAATCCGACCCCAAATAGGTCATAAGTGGTGTACCGTAAGGATAACGGGCCTGGAATGTGTCTGAATAGCCCTATCCGGCCTAAAAAGGCCTAAATCACAGCAAACCACCACCTCCAAGTCTATAATTCCAGCCCACAATACCAGCACAATAGCATACATATATCACACATAAGCCCAATCTAAGTGCAAAGGGAGGTAAACCTAGCCTACTTGGACGCCGCCGCAAGCTTGCTAAAAGAATCAGCTATTCAGGAGCCTTCCCCTTTCGAGAGGCCTCAGACTGCTGCCACGCTACCAAAAAAATAATAAACTACATGTCAAAACATGACAACGGGAACTCAGTAGGCATCATCGGCCGACTGAGCTCAATATAATATAAGCAAGCTAAAGTGCAGGGGGCATGCTAAGTCCGGGGTACAAGTAATAGATACATAAGTAACGGCCGAGGCGTATAGATATGCTCAGGAAAATATAAGTGCGATACATAATAATGAGTAAATAAATGCGTATGTAAACACACAAGTCAAACATAACCTATCTGGGCCCCCATAAACCCGATAGACACACGGAAGAAAACAATAACCCAGCCTGGCCCCCATAAACCGGCGGGACACACAAAAATAGTAAATGCATAGTCACCAGTGTCTCAAAGCTGTATCAGTATCCAGTAACCACCATAACCAACAGGAGTGCACCGGGCTTGAACCGGCACCAATGGGTAATAACAAGAGGCCAGACGCCGGAGTCGAACCGGAAGCAGTGGGTAATAACAAGAGGCCACATATATATCATATCTACCGGACTCGAACCGAAACTCATAGAACAACAGTATCATGATCACGGTACCCAGTACCAAAACTCTCCAATCATATCATAATCAGATGCCGGACTCGAACCGGAACTCATAATAATCAGTGGCCGAACTCAAACCGAAACTCATAGTGTACCACAATCCGGGGCCGGACTCGAACCGGAACACCCAATAGTCAATAACTAAAATCATCATACCTGAATCAGTAGCCGGACTCGAACCGAAACTCATCATAGCCAGTAACCAGAACAGAATCAAAGGTCATATCATATCAAATAAACGGGAGAACATGCTAGTCCGTCCCAGGCCGAAACTGAAGTATAGGTAAATGAGCTAACCCATTACTTGCTACAAGGTAAGTCCCCGGGTCCTTCTAGGTCCATAGTCTACTATCATGCAATATCTAAGTCAGTCCGGGTATCTAGAGTAGCTCATGACAAGGTGGGTCCTAATTCTAAGCTAAGACCAGCAATCCCGATCGAGTGCGGTGCTGTTAGGGACTAAAATGCTAAATAGGTCAATCTGGGTATATTCGAGGTGACTAAATACCGTCACAAGTCTAACAGGTCACAGAGGGCTTAACTAAGCCCAAAAATGTCAACGTTCTGACAAGTCGACAAAAAGGGTAACGGGGTCCACTACCGGGTCCCGGATACCAAGTCTGGTTATACCTGTCTAAGTCTGGGCTAAGTCTATCTAAGCCTGGACTAAGGTCCAGCAATAATATTCCCCAATCAGCAGTCCATAACAACAATACAATCCGACCCCAAATAGGTCATAAGTGGTGTACCGTAAGGATAACGGGCCTGGAATGTGTCTGAATAGCCCTATCCGGCCTAAAAAGGCCTAAATCACAGCAAACCACCACCTCCAAGTCTATAATTCCAGCCCACAATACCAGCACAATAGCATACATATATCACACATAAGCCCAATCTAAGTGCAAAGGGAGGTAAACCTAGCCTACTTGGACGCCGCCGCAAGCTTGCTAAAAGAATCAGCTATTCAGGAGCCTTCCCCTTTCGAGAGGCCTCAGACTGCTGCCACGCTACCAAAAAAATAATAAACTACATGTCAAAACATGACTATTGATACCTATATTGCATTAGTTCAGAAAAATGTCTGAACCGTCCCCGTGGGGCCTGCTTGCAGAATCACAAAACTGAAACCGTCATAGCGTCCCAAACAACTCCGTGACCAATAGTCACAACTAACACCATTCAATTTGAGCTCAAAATGTAGCTCAAACATCAATATCAATCCCAAAATATAACAATTTAAATACACAATTTTATGCTAAAACTGACTGAAAACTTACTATATAAAGACGTTATACTATCAACCACGCGATCCCCGAGCTTGAATAACTTAATGTAGATATTTGATTTTCTTTATCAAAATCGTGCAGTACCGCAGGTCAATTAATGAGCATATATGTCAGCCACCGCGATAAGAGATGCCATTTTCCAAGTAATCTGACTACTAAAATTTACTAAAATTTACACCTTAAAACTCTAAGACAAGGATTTGTGACTATTCTATAATATATTAACATAGTGCTAGACTTACAAATCAACCGCTGATGTTAAAGTGAAAACTAATACATAATGGTCCTATTTGATAACTGTATGGTGGATGAATGACTTGTCTTTACTGGTGAGGGACACATTGTACTAAATGTCCTCATCTTCCACGTAGGTATGTGGTGTCACCACCATGACACCATATGTATTTATTTTACATGGTTATATATATATACTCGGGTATTGCATAGGTCCGTGGTAAAATAAATACAACTTTCTAACTATACCACAAGTTATAGAAAATTATTTCTAACAAAACCTCTATAAAATAAAAATATTATTTTAACATATTTAAATTCACTATCTCCGCTTAAGTTATTAATAACTTATTAAACTATTATAAAATAGTATAGATATATCATAACGAAAGAATTTTATAAAGTTCAAAAATATTTTCAAGAGGTAATTACCTATGTCATTTTACCAACTTTTAATTTAATTTAATATTTTACAATGTGCTCGGTCTAAATAATATTCTCAAACGAACTGCCCGGGAGCCGAACTGTCAGTCCCAGCAAGTCATAAATAACTTGGGGCAGTTATAGAAAAGCTCTAAACGCTGAGAACACACGAAAATGAGGGAAATGACCGGGAAGGTCATTACAATATCCACTACTAAGAGGACTTTCGTCCGCGAAAGTCAAAAATAAGCACATACCTGAAGACGTGAACAAGTAGGGATACTGGGTTCGCATATCGCATTCAAGCTCCCAAGTAGCCTCCTCAACCGGACGGTGACGCCACTGTACCTTAACCACTGGAATGTCCCGGGAGCGTAACCGTCTGACATCTCTGGCTAAAATGGACACAGGCTCCTCCACAAATGTTAGTTTCTCGTCTAACTGAACCGAGTCCCACTGAAGCACATGCGTCTCATCTGGAATATATTGTCGTAGCATAGAAACATGAAATACTGGGTGGATAGCTGAAAATGCCGGAGGTAAAGCTAACACATAAGCCACCTCTCCAACGGTCCGTAAAATCTCAAAGGGTCCAATATATCTGGGGCTAAGCTTTCCCTTCCTACCAAACCGCATCACGCCCTTCATTGGCGATACTCGTAAGAAGACCCTATCACCCACCCTGAATTTCAACGGACGACGTCTACGGTCAGCATAACTCCTCTGTCTACTCTGAGCTGTCCGCAGCCTATCTTGAATCACTCGAACTCGGTCCAAAGATTCTCGGAGCAAATCTGTGCCACGAGGACTGACTTCTGAAGTTTCAAACCAGCCAACTGGAGATCGACACCGTCTGCCATATAAAGCCTCAAACGGAGCCATTTGAATGCTGGAGTGGAAGCTATTATATACGCGAACTCGGCTAAAGGTAAGAATTGATCCCATTGACCCCCAAAGTCTAACACACAAGCGCGGAGCATATCCTCCAATACCTGAATCGTCCTCTCCGACTGCCCGTCGGTTTGAGGATGAAATGGAGTACTAAGGTCCACCTGAGTACCCAACTCCTCTTGGAAAGTCTGCCAGAAACTGAAGGTAAACTGAGACCCTCGATTCGAGATAATAGATACTGGCACTCCATGTATGCGAACCAGCTCCTGAATATATATGCGAGCTAACCTCTCAACACCGTAAGAAACTTGAACATGGATATCATAGTCCTTCAATAACTCAATCCACCTGCGCTGCCTTGAATTAAGATCCCTCTGAGTCATAATATGCTGAAGACTGCGGTGATCTGTAAAGATTTCACAATGAACACCGTATAGATAATGCCTCCAAATCTTTAGTGCAAACACTACTGCTGCTAACTCCAAGTCATGAGTAGGATAATTACGTTCGTGCACCTTCAGCTGCCTCTATGCGTAAGCAATGACACGACCTCACTGTATCAAAATACATCCCAAACCGATACCAGACGCATCACAATACACGGTAAAACCCTCGCCCTCAACTGGAAGAGTCAACACAGGGGCAGAAGTAAGTCGATTCTTGAGTTTCAGAAAGCTCGCCTCACAATCCTCAGACCACTGAAATGGAACCTCCTTCCTGGTCAGTCTGGTCATAGGAGATGCAATAGACGAGAAGCCCTCAACAAATCGTCTGTAGTATCCTGCCAACCCAACAAAACTGCGTACCTCAGTAGGCGACATGGGCCTAGCCCAACCTCGAATAGCCTCAATCTTTGCTGGATCTACCATGATACCGTGTCTGGATACAACGTGCCCCAAAAAGCTACAGACTCAAGCCAGAACTCACACTTTGAGAACTTGGCATAAAGTCGATGATTTCTCAAAGTGTGGAGCACAATCCTCAAATGCTGCTCGTGCTCCTCATTGCTCTTTGAATAAACCAAGATGTCATCAATAAACACAATCACAAAAGAGTCTAAGTATGGCCTGAATACACGATTCATCAAATCCATGAAAGCTGCTGGGGCATTAGTCAACCCAAAAGACATCACCAGGAACTCATAATGGCTATACCGAGTCCTGAAGGCTGTCTTTGGGATGTCCCCAGCCCTAACTCTCAACTGATGGTATCCAGATCTCAAATCTATTTTTTGAGAATACCGCTGCACCCTGAAGTTGATCAAACAAATCATCGATACAAGGCATAGGATACTTATTCTTCACCGTCACCCTATTTAGCTGCCTGTAATCGATACACATTCGCATAGATCCGTCCTTCTTCTTTACAAACAGAACTGGAGCACCCCACGGCGATACACTCGGCCTGACAAAACCCTTCCCTAGAAGATCCTCAAGCTGACTACTCAACTCTCTCAACTCAGCAGGAGCCATACGATAAGGAGCTATAGAAATACGTCGAGTGCCCGGCTCAAGGTCGATAATAAACTCTATATCACGCTCAGGAGGAAGGCCATGTAGATCAGTCGGGAACACATCAGGAAACTCACAAACAACTGGGATGGAGTCAAGTGACGGACTCTCAATGCTAGCATCCCGAACATAAGCAAGGAATGAATCACATCCCCTCGACATCAACCTACGAGCCCGAACATATGAAATAATCCCCGTCGGTGTGCGGCTAACAGAACCCTGCCACACCACCGGGGGTACACCAGGCATGGCTAAGGTAACAGTCTTAGCAAAGCAATCCAAGACTACATGATGAAAGGACAACCAGTCCATGCCCAGAATCACATCAAAGTCTATCATGGCCAATACAATAAAATCAACCTGAGTCTCAAACTCCTGAATAGTCACCAGACATGATCTATATACCCGATCCACTACTAAGGAATCACCAATGGGGGTAGATACACGTAAGGGTACAGACAATAACTCAGAACATAAACCCAACCGTGGTGCATAATAAGTAGATACATAAGAAAACGTGGATCCGGGATCAAATAATGCAGAAGCTGGCTGATGGCATACGAAAATCGTACCTGTAATCACTGCATCCGAAGCCTCAGCCTCCGGCCTAGCCGGCACGGCATACAACTGATGCTGGCTACCACTAGTCTGAGCACCGACCTGACCACCAGTCCGACCTCCCTGCGCTCTACCTCGAGAACCCTAGGGACCACCCCGACGACCCTGTGCACCACCTCTACCTGCTGGTGGTATAGATCTGATGGGCTGTGCCGTCTGAACTAAAGGCTCAATCGCCATGCGCAGAGGACACTCACGCGCGAAATGACCGACAACCCCACAAGTATAGCATGCTCCTGGCTCCCTGCTCGGCCTAGAAGGTCCGACTGATCCGGTATGACCCCCTCTTGTCGATGAACTGGACTGACCACGTCCCTGAGGCTGTCTAACAAAACCACTGTAGGTGGGCTGACCTCTATCAGATATTTGCAAAGCTGACTGTACGGGCCTACTGGACTGACCCTATCGCTGAAAAGACTGCTGAGGGTACCTACCCTAAAACTGGAAACCACGACCTCTGAACTGTGAACCACTATGGCTCCCACTGAAACTACCCTGAATACGAGGTCTCTTATCGCTGCCCCCTTGGGCCTCGCGATCCATCTCCTTAATAGAGTATACATGCTCGGTAATCTCTGCGAATGACTTCCCCGAAGTCAATAAACTTTGGGTAGCTCTGCGGAGTGGCAATCTCAGTCCCCTGACAAAACATCTAACTCTCTCATACTCATCAGGCAGAATAGAGGTAGCGTTCCTAGCAAGATCATGAAACCTTGCCTCATACTCGGCGACAGATAATGAACCCTGTGTCAATCTGGAGAACTCATCCCTGAGTCATTCCCGCATAGTACGGGGCATATACTTTCCCAAGAAAATCTCAGAGAACTGGGTCCAGGCAACCGGCGGAGATCCTGCTGGCCTGGAATCAAGATATCCCCTCCACCATCTCCTCGCTGCAGTATCAAACTGATATGCCAATAAATCAACACCACGAGACTGTACCAATCCCAAATTCCTCAGTCTATCCTCGCAGCTGGACAAGAACTCATATGCATCCTCACTCGGAGTACCAACAAATCTCGGTGGAGTCAACCTCAAGAAACGCCCCAGCATCCTCTACCCATCAACAAACATAACAGGCTGATCTGTAACTGGCTGTAGAGCTACCGGCGCTGGCGGAATCTCAACTCTGGGTGCTGCAGCTGCAGGCTATGCCCCAACACCAACTCCCTATACTGCTGGTTGGGCTCCCTCAGCTGACGGACCTCCAACTATCCCCAACAACTGAAGTAATGGACCTCGGAGCAAAGAAGCATCAATAAATCCAGGTGGAGCCTGGGCTGCTCCCTGGCCCACTGGCTGTTGTGGCGGCGGAGCATCTGGAGCTATAACAGGATCGGGTGACTGATCCCTAGCATGATCTTGGCCTGGGGCTGATGCTCTACCCTGCCCCCGACCTCTGGGTCGACCTCGGCCCCTAACAGGAGCCCTCGCTGCAGGCTCGGGGTCCCGACCCCTGACTCTCGTATTATGCGTCCTAACCATCTACGTAAAGAGTGAACCAAATGAAAATCAGAAACCAACATAGACCCAACAAAACCTCTATAAAATAAAAATATTATTTTAACATATTTAAATTTACTATCTCCGCTTAAGTTATTAATAACTTATTAAACTATTATAAAATAGTATAGATATATCATAACGAAAGAATTTTATAAAGTTCAAAATTATTTTCAAGAGGTAATTACCTATGTCATTTTACCAACTTTTAATTTAATTTAATATTTTACAATGTGCTCGGTCTAAATAATATTCTCAAACGAACTGCCCGGGAGCCGAACTGTCAGTCCCAGCAAGTCATAAATAACTTGGGGCAGTTATAGAAAAGCTCTAAACGCTGAGAATACACGAAAATGAGGGAAATGACCGGGAAGGTCATTACAATATCCACTACTAAGAGGACTTTCGTCCGCGAAAGTCAAAAATAAGCACATACCTGAAGACGTGAACAAGTAGGGATACTGGGTTCGCATATCGCATTTAAGCTCCCAAGTAGCCTCCTCAACCGGACGGTGACGCCACTGTACCTTAACCACTAGAATGTCCCGGGAGCGTAACCGTCTGACATCTCTGGCTAAAATGGACACAGGCTCCTCCACAAATGTTAGTTTCTCGTCTAACTGAACCGAGTCCCACTGAAGCACATGCGTCTCATCTGGAATATATTATCGTAGCATAGAAACATGAAATACTGGGTGGATAGCTGAAAATGCCGGAGGTAAAGCTAACACATAAGCCACCTCTCCAACGGTCCGTAAAATCTCAAAGGGTCCAATATATCTGGGGCTAAGCTTTCCCTTCCTACCAAACCGCATCACGCCCTTCATGGGCGATACTCGTAAGAAGACCCTATCACCCACCCTGAATTTCAACGGACGACGTCTACGGTCAGCATAACTCCTCTGTCTACTCTGAGCTGTCCGCAACCTATCTTGAATCACTCGAACTCGGTCCAAAGATTCTCGGAGCAAATCTGTGCCACGAGGACTGACTTCTGAAGTTTCAAACCAGCCAACTGGAGATCGACACCGTCTGCCGTATAAAGCCTCAAACGGAGCCATTTGAATGCTGGAGTGGAAGCTATTATTATACGCAAACTCGGCTAAAGGTAAGAATTGATCCCATTGACCCCCAAAGTCTAACACACAAGCGCGAAGCATATCCTCCAATACCTGAATCGTCCTCTCCGACTGCCCGTCGGTTTGAGGATGAAATGCAGTACTAAGGTCCACCTGAGTACCCAACTCCTCTTGGAAAGTCTGCCAGAAACTGAAGGTAAACTGAGACCCTCGATTCGAGATAATAGATACTGGCACTCCATGTATGCGAACCAGCTCCTGAATATATATGCGAGCTAACCTCTCAACACCGTAAGAAACTTGAACATGGATATCATAGTCCTTCAACAACTCAATCCACCTGCGCTGTCTTGAATTAAGATCCCTCTGAGTCATAATATGCTGAAGACTGCGGTGATCTGTAAATATTTCACAATGAACACCGTATAGATAATGCCTCCAAATCTTTAGTGGAAACACTACCACTGCTAACTCCAAGTCATGAGTAGGATAATTACGTTCGTGCACCTTCAGCTGCCTCTATACGTAAGCAATGACACGACCTCACTGTATCAAAACACATCCCAAACCGATACCAGACGCATCACAATACACGGTAAAACCCTCGCCCTCAACTGGAAGAGTCAACACAGTGGCAGAAGTAAGTCAATTCTTGAGTTTCAGAAAGCTCGCCTCACAATCCTCAGACCACTGAAATGGAACCTCCTTCCTGGTCAGTCTGGTCATAGGAGATGCAATAGACGAGAAGCCCTCAACAAATCGTCTGTAGTATCCTGCCAACCCAACAAAACTGCGTACCTCAGTAGGAGACGTGGGCCTAGCCCAACCTCGAATAGCCTCAATCTTTGCTGGATCTACCATGATACCGTGTCTGGATACAACGTGCCCCAAGAAAGCTACAGACTCAAGCCAGAACTCACACTTTGAGAACTTGGCATAAAGTCGATGATTTCTCAAAGTGTGGAGCACAATCCTCAAATGCTGCTCGTGCTCCTCATTGCTCTTTGAATAAACCAAGATGTCATCAATAAACACAATCACAAAAGAGTCTAAGTATGGCCTGAATACACGATTCATCAAATCCATGAAAGCTGCTGGGGCATTAGTCAACCCAAAAGACATCACCAGGAACTCATAATGGCCATATCGAGTTCTGAAGGCTACCTTTGGGATGTCCCCAGCCCTGACTCTCAACTGATGGTATCCAGATCTCAAATCTATTTTTTGAGAATACCGCTGCACCCTGAAGTTGATCAAACAAATCATCGATACAAGGCATAGGATGCTTATTCTTCACCGTCACCCTATTTAGCTGCCTGTAATCGATACACATTCGCATAGATCCGTCCTTCTTCTTTACAAACAGAACTGGAGCACCCCACGGCGATACACTCGGCCTGACAAAACCCTTCCCTAGAAGATCCTCAAGCTGACTACTCAACTCTCTCAACTCAGCAGGAGCCATACGATAAGGAGCTATAGAAATACGTCGAGTGCCCGGCTCAAGGTCGATAATGAACTCTATATCACGCTCAGGAGGAAGGCCAGGTAGATCAGTCGGGAACACATCAGGAAACTCACAAACAACTGGGATGGAGTCAAGTGACGGACTCTCAATGCTAGCATCCCGAACATAAGCAAGGAATGAATCACATCCCCTCGACATCAACCTACGAGCCCGAACATATGAAATAATCCCCGTCGGTGTGCGGCTAACAAAACCCTGCCATACCACCGGGGGTACACCAGGCATGGCTAAGGTAACAGTCTTAGCAAAGCAATCCAAGACTACATGATGAAAAGACAACCAGTCCATGCCCAGAATCACATCAAAGTCTATCATGGCCAATACAATAAAATCAACCTGAGTCTCAAACTCCTGAATAGTCACCAGACATGATCTATATACCCGATCCACTACTAAGGAATCACCAACGGGGGTAGATACACGTAAGGGTACAGACAATAACTCAGAACATAAACCCAACCGTGGTGCATAATAAGTAGATACATAAGAAAACGTGGATCCGGGATCAAATAATGCAGAAGCTGGCTGATGGCATACGAAAATCGTACCTGTAATCACTGCATCCGAAGCCTCAGCCTCCGGCCTAGCCGGCACGGCATACAACTGATGCTGGCTACCACTAGTCTGAGCACCGACCTGACCACCAGTCCGACCTCCCTGCGCTCTACCTCGAGAACCCTAGGGACCACCCCGACGACCCTGTGTACCACCTCTACCTGCTGGTGGTATAGATCTGATGGGCTGTGCCGTCTGAACTAAAGGCTCAATCGCCATGCGCAGAGGATACTCACGCGCGAAATGACCGACAACCCCACAAGTATAGCATGCTCCTGGCTCCCTGCTCGGCCTAGAAGGTCCGGCTGATCCGGTATGACCCCCTCTTGTCGATGAACTGGACTGACCACGTCCCTGAGGCTGTCTAACAAAACCACTGTAGGTGGGCTGACCTCTATCAGATATTTGCAAAGCTGACTGTACGGGCCTACTGGACTGACCCTATCGCTGAAAAGACTGCTGAGGGTACCTACCCTAAAACTGGAAACCACGACCTCTGAACTGTGAACCACTATGGCTCCCACTGAAACTACCCTGAATACGAGGTCTCTTATCGCTGCCCCCTTGGGCCTCGCGATCCATCTCCTTAATAGAGTATACACGCTCGGTAATCTCTGCGAATGACTTCCCCGAAGTCAATAAACTTTGGGTAGCTCTGCGGAGTGGCAATCTCAGTCCCCTGATAAAACATCTAACTCTCTCATACTCATCAGGCAGAATAGAGGTAGCGTTCCTAGCAAGATCATGAAACCTCGCCTCATACTCGGCGACAGATAATGAACCCTGTGTCAATCTGGAGAACTCATCCCTGAGTCATTCCCGCATAGTACGGGGCATATACTTTCCCAAGTAACCGGCAGAGATCCTGCTGGCCTGGAATCAAGATATCCCCTCCACCATCTCCTCGCTGCAGTATCAAATTGATATGCCACAAAATCAACACCACGAGACTGTACCAATCCCAAATTCCTCAGTCTATCCTCGCAGCTGGACAAGAACTCATATGCATCCTCACCCGGAGTACCCACAAATCTCGGTGGAGTCAACCTCAAGAAACGCCCCAACATCCTTTACCCATCAACAGATATAATAGGCTGATCTGTAACTGGCTGTAGAGCTACCGGCGCTGGCGGAATCTCAATTCTGGGTGCTGCAGCTGCAGGCTGTGCCCCAACACCAACTCCCTGTACTGCTGGTTGGGCTCCCTCAGCTGACGGACCTCCAACTATCCCCAACAACTGAAGTAATGGACCTCGGAGCAAAGAAGCATCAATAAATCCAGGTGGAGCCTGGGCTGCTCCCTGGCCCACTGGCTGCTGTGGCGGCGGAGCATCTGGAGCTATAACAGGATCGGGTGACTGATCCCTTGCATGATCTTGGCCTGGGGCTGCTGCTCAACCCTGCCCCCGACCTCTGGGTCGACCTCGGCCCCTAACAGGAGCCCTCGCTGCAGGCTCGGGGTCCCGACCCCTGGCTCTCGTATTATGCGTCCTAACCATCTACGTAAAGAGTGAACCAAATGAAAATCAGAAACCAACATAGACCCAATGCATGGACATGAGTCAAGAAAATGAGAGGCTCCCCTAAAAATGCTCCGTAGCATCCTGAGGATAGGATACAGGCATCCCCGCACCGATCCACATGACTCTACTAAACATTGGCTCATGTACCGACACTACCTCCACAACCTAGGCTCTGATACCAAGCTTTCACGACCCAATATTTGAGTCATGATGGCGCCTATCATAACCCACCAATAGGCAAGCCAAACCCTAGCCCGGAGCGACAAGCGACGGGCTAACGAGCAGAATCTCATAAAACAGAGAAGAAGTGGAAGTAGCCATATTTATAAACATACTATAACGCTACAGACAGAATCAGAATATGTATATATGCCAAGACTGAGAAGGAAGAGGACAGTATATAAAGTCAAGAACCCCTCCCAAGACCTGGTGGGGTCAGTACATGAGCCACTACTAACATACCCAAAATACAAGACAGAAACCAAACATGTATAATGAGTACAATAGTCTTGAGAGCAAAAGACTATACAGTAGAAGATGGAGTAGGATCTGCCTCGGACGTCAGTAAGCTCACCCTGCTCCGGAATCAGTGCTGAGAAAAGAGTCACGTCAAAATCGTCGACTGGTGCCTGGATCTGCATCAGGGAAAAAGATGCAAAAGTGCAGTATGAGTACCAGGGCAACGGGTACTCAGTAGGCATCATCGGCCGACTGAGCTCAATATAATATAAGCAAGCTAAAGTGCAGGGGGCATGCTAAGTCCGGGGTACAAGTAATAGATACATAAGTAACGGCCGAGGCGTATAGATATGCTCAGGAAAATATAAGTGCGATACATAATAACGAGTAAATAAATGCGTATGTAAACACACAAGTCAAACATAACCTATCTGGGCCCCCATAAACTCGATAGACATACGGAAGAAAACAATAACCCAGCCTGGCCCCCATAAACCGGCGGGACACACAAAAATAGTAAATGCATAGTCACCAGTGTCTCAAAGCTGTATCAGTATCCAGTAACCACCATAACCAACAGGAGTGCACCGGGCTTGAACCGGCACCAATGGGTAATAACAAGAGGCCAGACGCCGGAGTCGAACCGAAAGCAGTGGGTAATAACAAGAGGCCACATATATATCATATCTACCGGACTCGAACCGGAACTCATAGAACAACAGTATCATGATCACGGTACCCAGTACCAAAACTCTCCAATCATATCATAATCAGATGCCGTACTCGAACCGAAACTCATAATAATCAGTGGCCGGACTCAAACCGAAACTCATAGTGTACCACAATCCGGGGCCGGACTCGAACCGGAACACCCAATAGTCAATAACTAAAATCATCATACCTGAATCAGTAGCCGGACTCGAACCGAAACTCATCATAGCCAGTAACCAGAACAGAATCAAAGGTCATATCATATCAAATAAACGGGAGAACATGCTAGTCCGTCCCAGGCCAAAACTGAAGTATAGGTAAATGAGCTAACCCATTACTTGCTACAAGGTAAGTCCCCGGGTCCTTCTAGGTCCATAGTCTACTATCATGCAATATCTAAGTCAGTCCGGGTATCTAGAGTAGCTCATGACAAGGTGGGTCCTAATTCTAAGCTAAGACCAGCAATCCCGATCGAGTGCGGTGCTGTCAGGGACTAAAATGCTAAATAGGTCAATCTGGGTATATTCGGGGTGACTAAATACCGTCACAAGTCTAACAGGTCACAGAGGGCTTAACTAAGCCCAAAAATGTCAACGTTCTGACAAGTCGACAAAAAGGGTAACGGGGTCCACTACCGGGTCCCGAATACCAAGTCTGGTTATACCTGTCTAAGTCTGGGCTAAGTCTATCTAAGCCTGTACTAAGGTCCAACAATAATATTCCCCAATCAGCAGTCCATAACAACAATACAATCCGACCCCAAATAGGTCATAAGTGGTGTACCGTAAGGATAACGGGCCTGGAATGTGTCTGAATAGCCCTATCCGGCCTAAAAAGGCCTAAATCACAGCAAACCACCACCTCCAAGTCTATAATTCCAGCCCACAATACCAGCACAATAGCATACATATATCACACATAAGCCCAATCTAAGTGCAAAGGGAGGTAAACCTAGCCTACCTGGACGCCGCCGCAAGCTTGCTAAAAGAATCAGCTATTCAGGAGCCTTCCCCTTTCGAGAGGCCTCAGACTGCTGCCACGCTACCAAAAAAATAATAAACTACATGTCAAAACATGACTATTGATACCTATATTGCATTAGTTCGGAAAAATGTCTGAACCGTCCCCGTGGGGCCTGCTTGCAGAATCACAAAACTGAAACCGTCATAGCGTCCCAAACAACTCCGTGACCAATAGTCACAACTAACACCATTCAATTTGAGCTCAAAATGTAGCTCAAACATCAATATCAATCCCAAAATATAACAATTTAAATACACAATTTTAAGCTAAAACTGACTGAAAACTTACTATATAAAGACGTTATACTATCAACCACGCGATCCCCGAGCTTGAATAACTTAATGTAGATATTTGATTTTCTTTATCAAAATCGTGCAGTACCGCAGGTCAATTAATGAGCATATATGTCAGCCACCGCGATAAGAGATGCCATTTTCCAAGTAATCTGACTACTAAAATTTACTAAAATTTACACCTTAAAACTCTAAGACAAGGATTTGTGACTATTCTATAATATATTAACATAGTGCTAGACTTACAAATCAACCGCTGATGTTAAAGTGAAAACTAATACATAATGGTCCTATTTGATAACTGTATGGTGGATGAATGACTTGTCTTTACTGGTGAGGGACACATTGTACTAAATGTCCTCATCTTCCACGTAGGTATGTGGTGTCACCACCATGACACCATATGTATTTATTTTACATGGTTATATATATATACTCGGGTATTGCATAGGTCCGTGGTAAAATAAATACAACTTTCTAACTATACCACAAGTTATAGAAAATTATTTCTAACAAAACCTCTATAAAATAAAAATATTATTTTAACATATTTAAATTCACTATCTCCGCTTAAGTTATTAATAACTTATTAAACTATTATAAAATAGTATAGATATATCATAACAAAAGAATTTTATAAAGTTCAAAAATATTTTCAAGAGGTAATTACCTATGTCATTTTACCAACTTTTAATTTAATTTAATATTTTACAATGTGCTCGGTCTAAATAATATTCTCAAACGAACTGCCCGGGAGCCGAACTGTCAGTCCCAACAAGTCATAAATAACTTGGGGCACTTATAGAAAAGCTCTAAACGCTGAGAACACACGAAAACGAGGGAAATGACCGGGAAGGTCATTACAGCAAACTTGTTAAGTCACTTTATGGAGTAAACAAGCACCCAAACAATCGTATGCAAAGTTTGACAAAGCAATATTGGCAAATGAATTTAAGATTAATGAATATGACAAATGTGTTTATATTAAAAATACTCTGAATCATAAAGTCATTATTTGTTTATATGTTTATGACATGTTGATCATAAGTAGATTTATTTCTGACATAGATGCTACTAAGCGTATACTAACTAGCAATTTTAATATGAAAGATTTAGAAGTTGCTGACATAATTATAGAAATTAAAATTCATAAAACTCCACAAGGTTTAACATTATCACAATCTTATTACTTTGAAAAGTTACTCGACAAGTTCAAGTATTTGAATTTCAATATTGCCAAGATACCGATTGATGTAAGTTTTGCACTTCAAACTAATAAAGGTGAAAATAATTCACAATTGGATCATGCACAAGTATTGGAAAGTTTAATGTATATCATGAAGTGTTTACGATCATATATAGCATGTGCTATTAGTAAACTGAGTTGATTCACAAGTAATCCCAATCAAACTCATTGGATGGAAATGAAATGTGTTTTGGTGTATCTAAAACATATCCAAAACTATGCTTTGCATTATAACATATATCTCGTAATAATTGAAAGATAGAGTGATGCAAATTGAATCATCAAATCATTTAAAGTTTAATCCATAAGTGGGTATGTATTTACTCTTGGTGGAGGAGTAATATCTTGAAAATCATCTAAACAAACATGTACCACTCGCTCTATAGTGGAATCTGAAATTATAACTTTAGATAAGACCGGTTACTAAGCTAAATGACTCTTGAATTTCTTGGAAGATTTTTCATTTTTTCTCTGACCTTTGACACCTGTATGCATATACTGTGATAGTCAAGCAACAATAGGTATGTAAGGGAGCACTATGTATAACAGAAAATCTCATCACATACAATGAAGACATAATATCATTACACAATTATTCTCTAGTGGAATTATCACGATTGACTATGTAAAGTCAAAAAGATAATATGTCAGTGTAATAATCCATCCCTTGTTATACCGTTGTAGGGTGTAAGTGTTCGAGTATAGTTTTTCCTAGGATGAGAGTTGTTAAAATCTCAGGTTAGGGTGGTTTCGGATAAAAATCAAGTGTTGTATGGTTTAGAGATTATTGGTGTCTTGGGCTATAGCGTCTGATAATTTTGAGGTGATGGCTTGATAGACAGAGGTATAGTAGTCTATAGAAACTTTCAGAATGAGAAACGGGTTAGGAGAACTCCGATTATGGAATTTGTCACGATAGGATAAATCTGTATTATCAAAAAATCAAGAGAGTGTTGTAAAAGAGAGAATTCTAGAAAATCCCCTTCGAGTTACTGGTTAAGGACCAGTATAGTGGTCCCAGTACCGTTGTAACGGTCAGCTGACTGCCATAGCAGCCTGCGAGCTCAAGGGATGGACCGCCGTAGTGGGCCTTGGGCTGTTATAGCAGCACTGATGTAGCGGGCAGTGGACCGCTACAGCGGTCATCAGGTAATTAATACACTTGGGTTTTGAGTTTTGACGTTATTTTCTCCCAAACATCCAAATTTTTGACCTAAGCTTGAGAAGGGCGAGTTCTTACTAGCTTGGGTGATTCTAGCATCGAGGTAAGATTATTTCACCATTCTAACATAGATTAATCTATTTAATCTATAGAATCACTACAACAAAGAGTTATAGTGAAATTTATGGGCTTAAGCCCTAAATTGAGAATAGATGAGAATTGCCTATGGGTTGTTCTAAAATTACTTATTAATGGTTCTAGGTTGTTATATTATACTTCCTAGCGTAGAATTCCTTTCCTTTAACATGGATTATGGGAATTTGGACTAGATTAATGGGTGAAAACCCCTGAATTAATGATCTAGGCTATGAACTAGGATAAAATTAGTGGATTTTAGTCCCTCATGCCTAGAAGTGAAGAGTAAGTTGTTGATTACACTCTATTTATTATTTTTAGTGTGAGAACGATCCAAAACTGCAAGGAAAGGTAAGGCTCTAGCTGATTAGTTGTTTTCGGGCTTATGTTGAGATAAGTTATGATTTCTATTGTAGTTGTAGACTTGATTTAGACTTCATGCCTATTCATAAGTTGAATGTTTGTGAATTGGACTTCGGGCATGCTTGTGTTTGGTGAGCTTGGTTGATATTGCTTGTATGCATGAGATAAACGACATGAAATTGACTAAGTCTTTTGTGATGATAAATTGTGTACTTGAGTTATTAGTGCATTGTGTTACAACTTGAATGATAGTGATTGCATTTTATTATATTATGTTATTCGAAGGATCGGATACTGCGTCGGTACGGTTACATATTTATTGATATATCAGAGGGTCAGATACCACGCCAGTACCCTACGTGGACAAAGGTGGTCCCCAATAGGTCATGACTATTGGGCAAACATAAGTCCCTTTAGTATGTGTTTACATAGTTTATTTGATAATTGATATGCATTGGTTTACCTAGGGGACTATTTGTTGTTCATATAATAGGCATAATGTGTTATGGTGATCGAGGTAGCATTAGACTACACTCGTGAGATAGTTAACTAAATTGATCATTAGGTGTTTATTTCATACTTTTGTATTTAGAGTGGGCATAGGTTTCTTTTATGATGAACAGTGTACTTGAGGTTGTGAAATAGTTGATAGGGTGAAGGTTGTGATCTAGTTGAGGATATTAGTTGGTTTTACGTGCTCTAGTTGTGGAGGTTGTTGGTTGAGTCGAGATTACTTGCTATGTGCTGACTGCAAGTATACTTATATTTAATTTATGTTTATGTGTAGGTCTGAGTTAAGTCAGCCGACGATACCTACCAGTAAATAGTGTTTGTACTGATACTGCTCTACGCTTTTCTTTTGTTGAGTACAGATAGTGTTCCAAAGACTTTATCGTGACCTTACCTCTAGCGTGTGATTAGCAGTTTCCAATCCAAGGATGATCACTTATCTTTAGCCTGCCGGGGATCATCTCAGTAGATCATGTCCATTCATTCGAACAATAATACTCTTAATTATTTCATTAGTTTTTGATACTATTTAGACATTGGTTTTTGTTAGAAGTTCTTGTATGATGACTTTTGGGTCTTTGGGATCATAATAGGTAGTTTGTTGATTTTTCCGCATTATTAGTTATTAGTGTTGGATTTATTATTATTAAGTTGGATTTAATGATAACTTCTTATTAATATCAATTAGATGTTTGGGTAATGGTTCGAGTTAGATGGTTCTTTGTAACAATCGTAGTTGTGAATTTCACCTTTTCTATGTTTTGATCGTTTTACCCTTCCCTGTAGTTGCTATATTCTACTTGTGAGTTGTGGGGTTGGTTGGTACGGTGCCCGATGCATTCGGGAGTGATTTGAGACACTTAGAGGCTTTTAAAAAAGGTTAGTTTGACTCCCGTCAATATTTTGTGATCCGACCATCGAATGGTGATTTGGTCAATTCCATTAGATTTGAAATGTCGATTCTGGATTAGTACCATAGTTAGTTTGGGTCCCAAGCCTTTGTATTGCATTTTGACCTCTTTAACGAAACCTACTAAAATAAGCTTAAAAGGGGTCCCGGGAGCTAATTCATTATAAAAGATCTCTTTTTAAAACTCTGATGGTTCCATTGAGTCCGAAGTGTTAAAAATAGCCTAGTAGCATATCTGGTTTATTTCTGTGGGATCGCAAACGAATTTCGAGGGTCCAATCGGGACTATTTTCCAAGTTCCAAAATTATTGGTGCAGTTTTCTTGTGCCAGCTGAAAACCTTCTTTACGAATGTGGGCCCTTGGCTGCAAATGCAGAAAAGGAAAATGTTCTTCATCATGAACGCAATGGTGGAACTGTATTCGCGAAAGGTTAATCGAGGATCGAATCGGGCCTTAGGCATCGTGTTACGCGAGGGATCCAGGTCAGCAGTCTTCGCAAACGCGGAGTGTTGACCTCGAATGCGTAGAAAAACTTAAAGCCCGATCAACGTTGACCCTTATGATTGCGAGGTGGGGACCATGATCGCTAGGTACTGTTCACCTAAACAATATAAATTCTTCAATTTCACGATTTTTCACCATATTTGGACTTGGAAACCTCGAGAAAGGCGATTTCAAAGGGGATTCTTCCTCAATCTTGCTTGGGTAATCTCTAAACTCCCATTTTCATCATATCCCATTGATTCTCTCTTCAAAATAACTTTAAAAACTTGTTTTGAAACTTGGATTGTGGGGTCTTTGCCCGGTAAAGTATAAATTGGTTTTTATTCGATTTAAAGTTTGATTTCAACTCGTTTTCACTTGGGTCTTCAGATTTAGACTTCTCTTGACATGGGAAACTTGATTCTTAAATAAAATTCCAAATTTACCCTTTTTGATTTCAAACTGATTTTTGAACTATATTTGAACCCGAATCAAATATAGCCAATATGGGTATCGTTTGTCTCCTTTTGATGTGTAGATAATGTTTTTGATAGATTTAGTTTGTTCCAAGAACGCTCGTGAAGGAAAGGATCGTTGAAGGATCTAAGCTTGGATTTTGGCTTTTTGAGGTAGGTTATGGCTTAATTTTCTTCAGACTGGATTGGATAGTTAACCATTTATGTAAAGCATGCTATGAGTTGGGAAATTAGATGTGGGAATTATATTTTGAGGTTAGTATTATCCTATTGCTCGTGTGGGGGCTTTTATGCATATTTTTGTTGACTTGAGAGATTATATTTATTGTGATGCAGTGTTGGGGCTTTATTTGATATCATAGGCCTTATTTGTGCATTATTTGCCATTATTATAGTTGAGATGCCTGTGCGGGGGTTTGGATAGATATTATAGATCTTATTTGAGCATTATTTCCCTCTATCATTATTGTGATGCCCGAGTGAGGGGTTTTGAAATGATATTATTAATGTCTTACATGACTATTTATTTCAGTGATGTCGGTCGAGGGCTTATATCAAGAATTATTGACATATTGAGTTGATTCTGAGCTCATTTATACCTGTATTGAATTGATTATTATATTCATACTGATTGTTTGTGAGCATTACATCCTCATTTAATTCATACATATTCATGAGACTTGGAAATATTGAGAAACACTGATTTTTTAAAGAAAATGAAACACTTAAAAAAACCCTTGGCCGAGGGCTGAGACGATAAGGTAATTGGGATTGTGAAAGTATATGTGTTGAGAACTCGCCATGGGTCCTGTCTTGAAATTCTGAGGCTCGAAAGGTGTATACGAAAAGTCACGCGATGACTTATATCATCATTATCCCACCATCATTGCATTGCATCATTTGTACCTTTGTTTATGTGTTTGTTGTTGGTACTTAGCTTTCTTATATCTTCGTGTGTAGTTATTCTTGTATTGATATATATATTTGTAGAATTTTTAGGAGATACTCTAACAACCCCTGTTGTGGATTTTAGGTTAGTAGTGTGATCAGTGCGGATTTTGACGCTTTTGGTGTAATTTTGAGCACTAGAACTCCTTCTTTCTAAAAGACCCTTGTCGTATAATTTAATTGGAAAAATTTAGCTATTCATTTAACTACGGTTATTTAATTAATTAATTTAGCTGGTGGTTAATGGGCTAAGTCCATAATATATTTAATACCTTGGCCCATGTATGAGAGAAATTAAGTGTTTTCTTTTTAATTAATTTAAATGATAGTTGATGGGCCAAGCTCATAATTTAATTAATACCTTGGCCCATTTGTAAGAGTGCCTTAAATTACTTAGGGTTTACTATATTTTGAGTCATAACTCAAAGAAAAATAAGAAGAGGGAAGAGTTGAGTTGCTCCCATAGATGCTTCAGGTATCACACCAACTTGACCTTTGTTCATATTAAATATTGTTGGGTTGTTTATCTTGAATTAGTATTATTTTTTTTCTTGCTAGTTGGGAGAAAAGAAAATGACTGTCTATGTTGGAAAACGTGAAAAGGCTAATGGGTGTAGTTGAATTGGTGGGTTGCTGTACGTGAGATTGTGGAGATTGTGCAAGTGTAGGCTTTAATAGCTGAGAAATGAATTGAAGTGTAGTTGCTGCTACTTGTTTTATCACTGGTAGGTTGAACATTTCTTAGGTATGAATTAAATTGGTAATAATTGGTGCAATAATGGGTGGAATTAGATAATGGGGGCTAATTATTGAGGAATGATTAGGAGTATATGTTGGTTTAGCATTAGATTTACTTCTGTAAAGGTTTCTTTATAGTAGTTAAGTTTTTGGTTTGTTTTGTATAGTGTCGTAGTATCTGGGTACAGATGAAGTAATTGTCTTCGGTTATAGATTTTTCTCATGGTCACCGCATTATGATTCAAGTCTTGACATATTGGTATACATAATTAAATATTAGATGTGTTACATATCCCATGAAAACCATTAGATTTATAATATTGAAGGAAATCGAGACTTAGTGATAACGATCAAATTATACTTCAAGAGTATAAGTGATCGTCGTCAGTATATTTTATCCAACAAGAGTCGGGGTCGAATCCACAGGGAATGAGAACATGACCTTCAATCTCAAGTGTTATAGGCAACAAGAAGTTGACTCGCAATGCTATAATAAATAAAACGAGAGAGTAAATTGGGGGGGAGGGGGTTTAATTCGGACACTTTGTAATTATCAAGTTAATCGCAAGTGAAATGTAAAATTCAAAGATTAGAGGAATAGAGTTGAAATCAAATGTGAAATGGGACTTAGGATTATGCTATTGTAAGGGTAAATGCATGTATGGGTGATTGAACATTTGTCTAAATTCAGCTAATAGTCATGGGTAGGCTAGATTAAGAGTATTTAGTGTTAATTTATCAATCAAACACCAAAATCTCACAAGTGTGTTCTTTCGAACACCTCACAAGTGTAACTATATGAGCAATTAAACACCTCAGTTAACATTCTTATGTCTAAGAGAAACTATTAAATGATGAACATCAAGTTATTGTTCACTCCTATTCCTCACCCTCATCCCCTTTGTCAAGGATGATAAGGGTTATAGAGTCAAGTAGAGTTTGCAACCTCTAATTTTAGATGAAAAACTTGGAATTAGAGCAAAACCCACAATAATTAGCTAATTAGGAAGACAAATAAATTAATCAAGCATAACCCCAAGCAAAGAAATTAGCTACTCATAGAGAGAGAATGAGGAAAATTACCCAAATTCTCATTCTATTCTTCCATTCAATCAAAGATTATCACAATAATTGAGATCCAAATTCAATAAAAGGCTAAAAAAGTCACTAATTTCACTCTTAGGGTTTCACTCTGTTTCTCAAGCTTCAAAAAGTACAAAAGATGGGGTTCTAGAGCTGAAAATCTCCCTTTAAAGCCCTAAATTCACGTTCCTCAAAATTACAAAATTGCCACCGCATTGGTCACCTGCTGGCGCAGGTAGAAGACATGCGTCTGTATGTGCTCAACGCAGATGCTACTGCCTCACAACTTCATTAGCCACCTGCGTGCGCAGCTTATGACATGCGCGCGCAGGTGGCCTCTAATCCTTCCATGTGTTAGTTTGAGCTCTTTTTCTTCACTTCTCGCATTCCAATTGACTCTTATGGATAGCTCGACCTCATATTCATCCATTACCCACACAAACGAGCAATATAACATGAGAATCACCTCGAATCAATGGAGAATAAGGGATAATTCAAGCTTAAAAGTGCTAAGAAGTTGGCAAATTGCCAATTTATCAATCCCCTAAACTTAAAATATTGCTTGTCCTCAAGCAATCAAGAACGTTCATAATGAAAAAGGTATTCTTAACTCCAAAACAACCACAAGAGACTTCGCTAGACCACTAAGACCATGAAGTTCAATCGGTTCCTCCAACAAGTCACGACAAATAAGTAAATCACACTTCTCCTTTCAAGAGCCAATTGTCATCAAGCAAAGGTGTAATATATCAACAAGTAAGAGTTTCAAATCAATATGCTTCTCAAGGTGTGACACAAGACCTTCAAAGATTGCCTTAACTTCAATTTGTGGCTTGTCTTGCTCATTTTCCCTAATGGAAAGTAAGACATCACTCTCCACTTCAAGGTATAAATGCCACTCACATGCAAGAGTTTGCTCCACTCACATATAACAATGTAATTCAAAAGGAGGATAAAGATAGAAAGGATTTTCACTCACTCTCACAAAGAAATTCAAGTACAACAAGTAGAACCATAGGCTTTCCCTTTGTGTTATTCGCCACTAATGGAGACCTACAAGGTTTGAAGTCATCAAGGACTTGCGGGCATTAATGATGGTTAGGGTGAGGGAAGAAATTTATGGATCAAGTGACTAGAAGATCTCCCTAAACACAATCGCTTTATCACTTCGTAGGCCTCTTCTTTCAATCTTTCTACCTTATTCGCCCTAGTTTCTTTTCTTTTGTTTCTTTTAATCTCTAACCTCTTTTTGCTAAACACACTTATGAAATTACCTCTTTATTTACTTCTTCGGTTCTTTAAAGAGATTTTCTACTCTTAGCCATTCATGCCCCCCTTATTTGGTAAACTTTTTTTTTTTTTTAACTTTTTTGAATCATTTTCTAAGGGCTCGGCTCTTTGCTTAAGTTTACAAGTACATCTCTCATCTTATGAAGCACTTAATGAGACTGCCAAGCATACAACCCTCTTAAAAAATCTTGCACATCTCTTTTCCCCCAAACTTAGGTTTTGAGTCCATCTTTATCACTCTTACAACCATGCACCCCCAAACTTAAGCATTTACCTATATTGGCCCACATTAGAATCATGCGATGTGTTTAAAGAGGTTGGGTGACAAAAGAGTGATTTTAAAAAGGGATAGGGTGTCATAGTATGGTCATCACCAAGAAAAGAAAGAAAATGGAAAGAGGTTCAAAATGGGTTAACTAGGGAAAAATGTTAAGGTAGGATTTAGGTCAAGTGACGGTTCAAGAATGGCCTCGAGTCATCCCCCAAACTAAGTGTGGTCTCTGATTTTGCCTTAAATACACTTAGGGAAAGTTCTAGATTACCATGTATGGATAAGAATTGATCAAAAACCTTACCACACAAGGCACCATATTTCTTAAAATAGAAAGCTAGTCTTCTAAATCATTTGAGCAAATGAACTTGACAGACTACTCCTAGTCGGAAACTCTTCTTTGTGAAGAGCCAAAAATTGAATGTAAAGGTCACTACTCAAGAGAAAACTTGAAACCGCTTGGCTCTTTCCTTTTCAAAAAACATTTCAAAAACTATTTTGCTTTTCACAAAATCATTTTGCTTGCCACGATAATTTTTGGAGGGTAATTTTCAAACTTTTCCAACTACCACTTGAATCTAACTCAAGACAATGGGTATTTCCCCTAAGACTATCTCCTGATCCATCTATTATGGGGGAGTACCACTTGGTTCGACAAAGAAAACAAAATTAAAAAATTGCTCCTTGGGAAAGAATCGAGTTTTGAAAAAAACCCTTGGAGTTTATTTGACTCGTATATACACAAGGCGAATAGAGCGATGCTAATGTTCAACATAGATCTAACCCAAACAAGAATCAAAACGAGAAAAATGTATATGGGTCATGAATAATAACACGCACATAACATGGGCCCGACAAGGCCTAAAAGCATAACTATCAAAACATGGGCTCGAAAGGGCTAAAAGCATAACCATCAAACATGTGCAGCCCGGCAAGGGCGATATCTGAATCAACATCATAAAGTAGGCTTGGTAAGGGCAATATCCGAATAACATCAAGAAAATGTAGCAATAAAATAATATTACAGACCAATAAATAAAATGACCCACCCCCCAATTAAAGAACGTTGCATTGTCCCCAATGCAATAGTATCGAATGAGAAGAGAGAAGGATAAAGCAATCCCTGGGGTGCACTAGGTGTGTGTATTATGTCATGTGAGGTCTATAAATGCTCGGCAACTGAAATACTAGGGGACTTCTCAGACTGGGCCCTTGTAACTGCAACTGAAGGAACATGCACATCCTGAGAGGGCTGGGAGCTAGACCTAGCACCAACCATCCTCGCATGCTACTCATCAATGGACCACTGCTTGGCTAGCTCTACCTGTTGGGCCTTGGAAAGCTCCACACTAAAATCAATCCTCGTCTCTTCTCCCATAGTAGAATGCCCAAACAAGTCAGCAAATGGTATAATTGGGCCAGTA
The DNA here is from genome assembly GCA_031232105.1 of Capsicum rhomboideum. Taxonomy (NCBI): domain Eukaryota; kingdom Viridiplantae; phylum Streptophyta; class Magnoliopsida; order Solanales; family Solanaceae; genus Capsicum; species Capsicum rhomboideum. The sequence continues at coordinate 125,562,008 of CP124716.1, forward strand.
GCATCCTGTGTGATGGTAACTTGAGCATCATCAATAGTAAAAAGGGTTGGTTTGACTTAAAATCTGAATGCAAGCTATCAATATCAGTCCTCAAAGTGGCAATCGCTTCGCTATCCCCTATGGCCTCAACCATGGCTAATCTCTGCTTATAATCTATCATCCGAGCATGAAGAGGCTCAAGGATCCTATCAATAGCTGTTTGAATGAAATAGGGAATATTAACAACTAATCGAGTAAGGGTACTATTATTTCCCAAGTTCATTGAAGCGACCGTAGCAAACGTAATAGTAGAAGACCGTGGAGGCTGAGTGGACTGAGTAGGACGAGTATGAGGTGCTGTGCTCGAGGTAGGAGGTGAAATGGGTGGATCGATCACCAGAGTAGTACTACTAGAAACCTAGGGAGCATCTGATGAAAGTGAAGGCACAGGAGGGGTATGGGTGCCCTTGAAAATAGGTATGTCATCCAAAGATGAATCGAAAACCTCGGCAACCTTCTTTTTTTTTCCCCCACTGAATTATCTTCATCTTGACTAGTGGTAAGATCAATGACCCCCGTACTTATCACTTTTGTGTCAATCCGAGAAAGAGAGGAACTTTGGAATTGAAACACAACATCATTATGAGAGCCAAAAAAGGCAATAAGGTCCCAGGTTGCTTTGCTCGACTTTTGATCACATCGGCAATAATTTCTCCAAAATTTATGTGAATACCACTCATGATACAACCAACCATGATAGCCCTATCAATCGTGACATCTTAATTATTAGTAGATAGAAGCAACCAGTTATCCATAAAACCAAGCCAATGTTTGGCCTCAACCGTAAGATCTCTTCTCTTAATTTGCCCTACCCCATTGGCCCAAAAAAGAAGACCCTTTGTAATTATTGGGGAAAGCGATGGGAATTGAGTGTGACTACTTTTTACTTTCTTTCTATATTCAGTGCCCGACTCACAATGGTGGTCAAAATAGACTTTGTTGATAGCCTCGAGTATGCAAGGTACCTCAACTCCTCTAACAAGGACACTCAGCAAACATGGTTGTTTATCAATGGATTTTTTGTACTTGTGTTGCATGTGGTAGGAGGCGTAAAATTCCTGAACAATCTTCGAAAAATAAAGAGGTGATGATGAACCACCTTCATTCGTGAAAGCTTGCAAGCCATGCTCCTTAACTTGTTGCACAATCTTTGGGAAATGTTTTGGGACCCCTTTCAAACTAAATATCTTCTCCGGATTGAAACACGAGTATCAACCCACTCTTTATAAAAGTAATGCATTCCCTCATGTCTGAACCAAATTTTATCTATTTTCTTAGCCAACCCCTTTGAAAGATCAATAATGGTTTTGATATTGGGGTTTATAGAGGCCTCTTGATGATCTGGTGCCTTTTTCTTAGAAGTAGTAGCAATAGCCTTGCCCTTATCCTTGGTGATATCCTTCTTTGTGGACCTTGGCATTGATTTTCTTGAAGTCAACCCTAAAAAAAATAGCAAGAAGAACCCAACAAAGCAAAACAAAAAGTAAAACGTGTTTTTGGAAATTTTTTATATATCATAAAAGAAAATAAAGCTATGCTAAATGAGGTGAATGCACGACAAAATATTATATGAAAACACATGGGAGCAATAAAGAAATGAAAGCATGAACAACCATCACATTCTACATACTTATCATTTAAGCACACAATCAACTCATGACCCTCACAAGAACAAAACGATGATTTACCCTTAAGAATTGCATCACCTAATCTATCATAGGGCAAAGTATGTATCTTTGTCAAAGGATATACTTATACTTCACCCACGAGTTCCACACAAAACAACCAAAGCAACAGAGGTCATGGAAGGCTAATTGTAGCAATACACTTCACCAATCTTGAACTACCGGTTTACACTCCTTGGAATACTAGTTAACTCATATTATAACTCAAGAAATAACCAAATGATGCTCCAAAATTAAATTCATCAACTAATAGTAACAATCACGCCAAAAACTTCTCATGAGCATTTCAATAAACACTTGGTGTACATTACAAAATGAACTTGGAGAATAATGAGGATGACATTTTTAGGGCATTCCAATTTATTTTTCTCAACTCTAAAAAATTAGAAACACTCATTCATTGATGAAATATTACTCAAAATATGTACAAGAAACCTCAACTAGCTCTCTTAGAGCATCCACAAAGACAAAACACAAAGAACAGTTCATGTGGGAATTTTATCAAACACATAGGGTGCATAAAGTTGGGTACTCAAGAATCCCTCAATTTGAATATAAGAAATGACACCCATTCCAAATAATCCACAAAAACATCAATCTTACACCAAAAGCAACTCAAATAAACCAAACCATCACAAGAAACTAGCATAGGATATGGTTAACCATTTTAACCCAAGAGAAATTGAGTAAAAAATATAAAAAGTAAGCTTACCAAATCAAGTAAAGATGCAAGATAATGACAAGATAATTGCAAGATTAAGGTCCCCAGAGTTGTAGTTGATGATGTATGAGTGTGCTCTTGAAAGAAATTTGAAGAATTTTTGAAGTGTGAAGAAAGAAAAAAATTTAGAAAAGAGAGAAGGAAAATTAGGTTTTATGTTGGTGTCTGTAGTGTGGATGATCAAATTATATTGGTATAAAGAAGAGTATAAATTTAAAAAGGGTAATGGGCCAATTGGGTCAGGTCATCCCAAAAAATTAATGAGAAGAAATGTGTTTGCACCAAGCCTTACCGCCCCAACCTGCACACGCATGTGGTGAGCTGCGCACGCAGGTGGGCATTGGGGGCTGGTGTAGATTACCTGGACACTTGGGACAATCTTTGAAGCCACCTGTTTTTCCAGCCTACGCAGGCAGATGCCTGGCCTGTTCCCTGATATGTGTGGGCATATGGACATGTGCGCTAGCGGGTGCCCGAATATGGTCAAAACAGTGTGTGTGGCCCTTATACTTAGAATTTTTCACCTGCATTCACCAAAACGACCTAAAATTAGTACTCAAATAAGCATAAAATGATAATAAGTAACCTTAGGTTTCCTCCCAAGAAGCACCTTGATTATCATCGTGGCACGATGTTGTTCAACATCACTAAGCATCCTTGAAATGGAGCAACTCAACCTTGGCCACTCTGGGTCCATCTACATAAACATGTTTTAACCTTTGACCATTCACCGTTCACCTTCTCTTCTCATGATCCTCCAGTTTGACAGTCCCACTCGGGTAGATATTCACCACCACAAAAGGGCCCGACCACTTAGATTTAAGCTAACCCTCAAAGAGCTTTAACCTCGAATTGAAGAGTAGCACTTTATCTCCCATACAAAACTCTCTTTTTACAATCTTAGCACCGTGCCACTTCTTTAATCTTTCTTTGTAAAACACCTAGCTCTTATATGCCTTAAGACAAAATTCTTCTAGCTCATGTAACATCTCCACTCTAGACTTGGAGGCATCCTCCCAATTCATATTCAACTTACGCAAAGGCCACAACACCTTGTTCTCTAACTCAACGGGAAAGTGACAAGATTTTCAAACACCAATTGATATGGTGACATGCCAATAGGAGTTTGGACGCGGTTCTATAGGCCCAAAGAGCATCATCTAATTATCGTGCCCAATTCGTAAGTCCCGCATTTACTATTTTCTCTAAGATTGACTTGATCTCTCTATTGGACACCTACACTTGGCCACTCGTTTGAGGATGGTATGGTTTATCCACCTTATGCTTCACCCCGTACTTATCATGTAAAACACCAAATATCCGGTTATAAAAATGAGAGCCACCATCACTAAGGATGGCTCGGGGAGTCCTAAACCTTGTAAAGATGTATTTCTTTAAGAAGAACATGACACCTTTGCTCTCGTTATTCGAAAAAGCATTAGCCTCCACCTATTTTGACACTTAATCAACGGCCACCAATATGTACTTGTTACCATACGAACTCACAAAAGGGCCCATAAAATTAATGCAATACACATCAAATAACTCCATTTTGAGGTTAGGCTTCAAGGGCATTTCATGCCTCCTTGAAATACTACTTTGCATTTGGCATTGTGTATACGTTTTCACCAAGTCATAAGCATATCAATGAATGGTAGGCCAATAAAACCTACTTTGAAGCACTTTCATGACTATTCTCACACCACCATGATGGCCACCAAATGGAGATGAGTGACAAGCCTCAAGAATAGATTTCATCTCTTTTTCTATAACACAACGACATATAACTCCATCAGCACACTCCCTAAAGAGATAACGTTCATCCCAATAGTATCTTTTCATATCATGGAGAAATTATTTCCTTTGATAGTAGCTCAAATCATTGGGAAATAACCCGCTCACTATATAATTTGCAAAATTAGCATACCATGGTGGTGTGCTCCCCTTTAAGCTCATGACAAGCTTATCAGGAAATGTATAATTGATTTCAATCTCGCATCACTTTTCTTCATTCACCTCAAGGTATGATAAGTGGTCCGCTACTTGGTTTTCACAACCCTATCGATCCTTTACTTCAAAATCAAATTCTTGAAGTAGTAGAATCCACCTTATCAATTGAGGTTTTTCTTCTTTATTAGACATGAGATATCGTAGGGCAGCGTGATCGGTGTGTACAATAACTTTTGTACCTAACAAGTAAGCCCAAAACTTTTCAAACCCATAAACAACCGCTAGTAATTCTTGTTCCGTAACCGTATAGTTCCTTTGTGCATTATTCAATGATTTACTAGCATAGTAGATAGGATGAAAAAGTTTCTCCTTTATTTAACGAAGCACCGCAACTAGTGCAAATCCACTCGTTTCACACATGAGCTCAAATGGTTGTGACCAATTAGGGGCCACAATCATGGGAGCCGAGACAAGTTTCTCCTTAAGGAAATTAAATGCCCTCAAACACTCTCCATCAAAATCAAACTTTAATTTATTCTCAAGGAGTTTGCACATAGGATGGGCAGTTTTTGAGAAATCCTTAATGGACCCCCTATAAAAACCCGCATGGCCAAGGAAATTTCTTACCCCTTTGATAAATATTGAAGGAGGTAGCTTAGCAATGACCTCCACTTTAGCTTGATCTACTAGTATTACTTGGCCCGTGATTTTATGTCCAAGAACAATCCCTTCCTTCACCATAAAGTGGCATTTCTCCCAATTCAACATAAGATTATTTACCACACCCCTTTTAAGCACCTTCTCCAACTATTCAAGGCAATCCTCAAATGTATCACCAACAACCGAGAAATCATCCTTAAATTCCTCCATCATATCCTCCACCATGTATGAAAATATAGAAAGCATACACCATTGAAAAGTGGCGGATGCATTGCATAGCCCAAAGGGCATGCTTTTGAAGGCAAAAGTTCCATAGGGACATGTGACTATAGTTTTGTCTTGATCTTTTAGGGCAATTGATATTTGATTGTAGCCTGAGTATCCATCGAGGAAGAAATACCAACCCCTTTCCATAAGACTATCAAGCATTTGGTCCATGAAAAGCATGGGGAAGTGGTCCTTCTCCATCTATGAATTCAACTTTTGATAGTCAATACACACCCTCCAGCCTATGACCAGGTGAATGGATATGAGATTATTGTTCTCATTTGGGACTACTGTGACACGACCTTTTTTGGGAACACATTGGATCAGACTAACCCACTTACTATTTGAGATAGGATAGACGACACCCGCGTCAAGCCACTTGATGATTTCTTTCTTTACAACATCTTGCATATGAGGGTTTAATCTCAGTTGGTGCTCAACAATTGGTATAAAATTGGGATCAAGTTTTATTTCGTGGGTGCATATACTGGGAGGAATCCCAATAATATCGGCTATGGTCCATCCAAGAGCCCTAATATACCATATCACCACCGATTTCAGTGCCTCGATTTGCCAAGAGGATAAGTTTCCCACAATAATAATAGGTAAAGTCTCGCCTTTTCTCAAGAATACATAATAAAGGTAAGGTGGCAATGGTATGAGCTCAATTTGTGCTGGATCTTCAATTGAAGGCCTTGCGGGAGGGTTTTCCCTATTTTTCAAGTCAAGGTCCAACTTGCAAGGATTTTCGGTGTAGGACCCAAAACCTTTCAAACATAAAACTACTTCATCATATCCTTCAATCCTCTCACTCTCAAGATTCCACAAAACTCCCACCAAAGGCTCACTAACAAAATCAATCTCCATAGTATTATCCACTTCATCATCAATCACATCAATTACGGAGACAACTTGCAAATCCATAGGTTGCTTCATGGAATTGCACAAACTAAATGACACCTCTTCATTGTTTACTCAGAATTTCATTTCACCACATTCAACATCAACTAAAGCTCATTCAGTAGCCAAGAATGGCCTACCAAGAATAATAGGGACCTCGTGGCCAATTTCACAATCCAAGATCACAAAGTCGGTCGGAAAGATAAAATGGTCCACCTTCACAAGTACATCATACAACACACCCATGGGCTTTTCTATAGAACGGTCGGCCATTAAAATACTTATGGTAGTCGTGTTTGGAGCACGCAATCCTAACTTCTGAAACACGACCAATGGAATCAAAATACTTACTCCAAGATCACATAAAGCTTTTCAGAATTTATTTACCCCAATAGTACATGGGATAGTGAATGCACCCGGGTCTTCTTTTTTCACAACCATTGTGCTAGACATCATAGCACTACAATTATGTGTCACTTCAATTATTTTGAAATCCATGACTCACTTCTTTGTCACTAAGTCCTTCAAAAATTTGGCATACCCGGGCATCTCTTGTAGGGCTTCCAACAAAGGTTGCTAAATTTAGCAAGGAATTTCTTGAACTTTGAATCATCTTCCTTTTTCTTAAGACTTTGTGGAAATGGAAGAGGGACTTTGACTTGCAGCCTTGAGACAATCGAGTTTTTATCTGGTCTTAAATCATTACCACCTACCACTTATGGTTTTTCTTCGCTTTCAACCTTCTCTTCCACTTCTCCCAGGTTTTCAACACTTTTCTCATTTGAAATCATGGTCTCATCTTTTGACTTATCAAGCCTCTTTCTCTTTCCGTTCACTTGTTCTCCAACACCCTTATCACTAAGGTCATCATAAAGATTTACAACATCTTTCCCAAGAATTCTCCCACTCCTAGTAATAATTACCATGACATGACCATCATTTTTTAGGTTTGACATCGTATCACTAGGGAGGTGTCCTCTTTGCCTTACATTTAATTATGAGGAAATTTGACCCAATTAGGTTTTAAGTTATTTTATCAAGGGTGAGTGAGAGGTGACAATTTGTTTGAGTTGTGAAAAATCACCTTTCATTTCTTGAAGCATCTTATCACTTCTTTCAACACTCAAAAGTATACGATATAACACATCTTCATTCTTAAACTTTTTTGAATCAATGACAGTTTCTTCCTTACCCTTAGGCCAATTATGTGAAGGAATATACCTATCATAGTCCCGATATTTATTTTGCTAATCACGGTCCCTATCTCTTTCCTTATCCCTCCATTTTGGATCTCTATCATGATCCTTCCACTCATGATCTTTCCAATCATGGTCTCTATCCTTCCAACCTTGATTTCTGCTTTGCCTTTGATAGGTAGGTCGGGAACCCCCCATCTGATTTGTCATAAGTCGAATTTCTTTATTAAGAGCTTCTGCTTCATCATCATCATATGTCTTAGCACCTTTAGAATCAACGACTTTAAACGCCTTTGGTGTTGAACCTATTACATGTTTGGTGAGGAGGTCTAGTTGTGTCATCACCTTCGCCATATTCTCATCTCTCTCCACATCCTTCTTTATTTACTTTTGGCTCATAAAAGATGTGGAGGGAGCCCCCACGACCACCTTAAAATCTCTTGTATGCCAACCTCAACTTTGTTTAGTGACTTGGTCCAATAATACCGATGCAGCACCATAAGTTTGTTTCACTAAAGATCCTCCGACCGTATTGTCTACAACCAGTTGAAAAAAGTGACGGTTAAGAACAAATATCCTCTTTCTCGCATTGATGATCTTTTTGACCAGCTTCAGGGTGCTTCAGTGTTTTCTAAGATTAATTTGAGATTTGGGTATGACTAGTTAAAGATTAGAGCTTCGGATGTTTCGAAGATGACTTTTTGGACTCGGTATGGTTATTATGAGTTCCTAGTCATATCTTTTTGGTTGACCAATGCCCCTGCAATATTCATCGATTTGATAAACCGGGTATTTCAACTGTATCTTGACTCTTTTGTGATTGTATTTATAGATGGTATCTTGATTTATTCCAAGAATGAGGTCGATTATGTGAAACACTTGAGAATTGTACTTCAGAGGTTGCGTGATGAGAAATTGTATGCTAAGTTTTCCAAGTATGAGTTCTGGTTGGATTCTATTTCTTTCTTGGGTCATGTGGTGACGAAGGACGGCATTATGGTTGATCCGACCAAGATAACGACGATTTGTGATTGGCCTAGACCTACTTTTCCTACCAAGATTCAGAGTTTTATCAGTTTGGCTGGTTATTATCAGCATTTTGTAGAGGATTTCTCATATATTGTGGCTCTTTTGACCAAGTTGACTCAGAAAAAGGTTTTATTTCAGTAGTCGAATGCGTGTGAGAAGAACTTCCAAAAGCTCAAGGAGTTGTTGACTTCGACCCCTATTTTGACTTTTCCTAAGAAGGGCGTGGGTTTTACCATATTTTGTGATGCTTCTAGTGTTGGTTTGGGTTCGGTGTTGATGCAGGAGGGTAAGGTGATTGCTTATGCTTCTCGTTAGTTGAAGCCTTATGAGAGGAATTACCCTACCCATGATTTGAAGTTGGCAGCCGTGGTGTTTGTGTTGAAGTTGTGGTGTCATTACTTGTATGGAGTTTCTTACAAAATTTTCTCAGATTATCATAGCCTTCAGTACTTCTTCAATAATAAAGATCTTAATATGAGACAATGACATTGGTTTGAGTTGCTTAAGGATTATGATCTCACTATTTTTTATCATCTAGGTAAGGCTAATGTGGTTGCAGATGCCTTAAGTCGGAAGGCGACTAGTATGAGGAGTTTAGCTTATCTCTTGACACAGGAGTGGCCTTTAGCCTTCCAGGTTAGTCTTTAGTTAACCATATGGTTAGGCTTGATATTTTGACACCTGGATATTTTTTAGCCTTTGTTGATGCTAGATCTTCTTTGATGAAGCAGATTCCAGCTCATCAGTTTGATGATGATAGTTTGAGGGTAATTCAAGATAGGGTGTTGAGTGGTGAGGCTAAGGCATCATCTCTTGATTTCGATGGTGTTTTGAGGATTCGAGTCCAAGTTTACATGTCGACAGTTGGTGGATGGGTGAGATTGATTTTGGAGGAGGCGTATTGTTCCAAATATTTTATTCATCTAGGGGTGACCAAGATGTACCGTGATTTGAAGCAGCATTAATGGTGGGGTGGTATGAAGAAGGATGTAGTAGAATTTGTAGCTCATTGCTTGTGTTGTTTGCAGGTGAAGGTCGAGCACCTGAGACCGGGTGGTTTGCTTTAGAGATTACCTATTCCTGAGTGAAAGTGGGAACAGATCACTATAGACTTTGTGAGTGGGTTGCCTCATACTTCTCGTGGTTCTGATAGCATTTGGATCATCATGGATCGGTTGACCAAATAAGCCCATTTGTACCTATTCAGATTTCCTTCAGTATTGAGAGGTTGGCTCGTATCTATGTTCATGAAATAGTTCATCTTCATGGAGTTGCCGTGCCCATTATTTTAGACAGAGGCTCAATGTTCACTTCTAACTTCTGGCGGATATTTCAGGAGGAGTTGGGTACGTAGGTTGACCTTAGCACAACTTTCCACCCCCAGATCGATAATCAGTCTGAGCGAACTATTCAGGTTTTGGAGGATATGCTCCATTTTTATGTTATGAACTTTGGAGGTTAGTGGGGGAAATATTTAGCCCTAACAGAGTTTGCTTATAACAATAGCTACCATTCGAGTATTGAGATGACACCTTTCGAGGTATTGTATGGTAGGCGTTGTCGTTCTTCTATTGGTTGGTTTGAGACTTTAGAGGTTAGACCCCGTGGTATTGGCTTGCTTCATAAGTCTTTAGACAGGGTTAGGGTGATTTAGGATAGGGTTCGGGTAGCCCAGAGTAGGAAAAAGAGTTTCGCGAACCACAGGCTTCGTGCTTTGAAGTTTGGGATTGGTGATCGAGTCTTTCTTTGAGTGTCACCGATGAAGGGTGTGATGTGATTCAGGAAGAGGAGCAAGCTTAGCCCCAGTTATGTCAGGCCATTTGATATTTTTCGGACAGTCAGGGAGGTAGCTTATTAGTTTGCCTTGCCTCTAGACTTTTCAACTGTTCATCTAGTTTTTCATGTATCTATACTATGATGTTATATTTCGGATGAGTCTTACGTGCTTCATTGGGACTCGGTTCAGTTGGATGAGAGGTTGAACTTTTTAGAGGATCCAGTTTTCATATTAGCCAGGGATATTAGACGGTTGCGTTCCAGGGATATTCCTGTGGTTAAGGTTCAGTGGAGGCACCATCCTATTGAGGAGGCTACTTGAAAGGTCGAGTTCGACATGCGTCTTAGTTACCCCCAGTTTTTTTCTGCTTCAGGTACTTTTATTTTCTTTTTAGTTTGAGAATGAACTTATGTTTTAGTGGTGGATAAGGAAACAACCCTTGTTGTGGATTTTGGGTTAATAGTGTGATTAGTGCAACTTTCGAGGTTTTTGGTGTAATTTTGAGCACTAGAACTCCTTCTTTCTAAAAGACCCTTGTCGTATAATTTAATTGGGAAAATTTAGCTATTCATTTAACTACAATTGTTTAATTAATTGATTTAGTTGGTGGATAATGGGCTAAGGCCATAATTTATTTAATACCTTGGCCCATGTGTGAGAGAAATTAAGTGTTTTCTTTTTAATTAATTTAGATGATAGTTGATGGGCCAAGCCCATAATTTAATTAATACCTTGTCCCATTTGTAAGAGTACCTTAAATTACTTAGGGTTTACTATATTTTGAGTCATAACTCAAAGAGAAATAAGAAGAGGGAAGAGTTGAGTTGCTCCCATAGCTATTTCAGGTATCACACCAACTTAACCTTTGTTCATATTAAATATTGTTGGGTTGTTTATCTTGAATTAGTAATATGTTTTTCTTGCTAATTAGGAGAAAAGAAAATGACATGTTGTTATCTATATTGGAAAATGTGAAAAGGCTAATGGGTGCAGTTGAATTGGTGGGTTCCTGTACGTGAGATTGTGGAGATTGTGCAAGTGTGGGTTTTAATAGCTGAGAAACAAATTGAAGTGTAGTTGTTGCTACTTGTTTTGTCACTGGTAGGTTGAACATTTCTTAGGTATGAATTAAATTGGTAATAATTGGTGCAATAATAGGTGGAATTAGCTAATGGGGGATAATGATTGAGGAATGATTATGTGTATATGTTGGTTTAGCATTAGATTAAGTTTTGTAAAGGTTTCTTTATAATAGTTAAGTTTTTGGTTTGTTTTGTACAGTGTAGTAGTGTATGGGTATACATGAAGTAATTGTCTTTGGTTATAGATTTTTCTCATGGTCACTGCATTATGATTCAAGTCTTGAAATATTGGTATACATAATTAAATATTAGATGTGTTATATATCTCATGAAAACCATTAGATTTATAATATTTGAAGGAAATCGATTCTTTGCCCTAAGCTTAAAATTTGCAATATATGAGATCGTCTTATTAAGTGAAGTCAAGGTTGGAAACTTGATTATAAAGTTGAACTCGTTTGCATTTGAATTATTCATTTTTGATAGATTGGGAGCATTTTGAGGTCACTCGGAAGGGAAGGTATACTTATTGAGTATTTTTGGGCTTGCGGTTCTAATTCGAGGTAGGTTATGTCTTAATTTTCTTTAGACTGGGCTGGGTAGTTAATGAATAAGTAAAACATGCTATGGGTTGGGAAAAATAACTATGGGATGTGATTTTTGAGTTATTATATATTGCTTGATTCCCATGTAGGGGTTTATTTTCTGTTGTTGTTGATTTATGATATTATATATTGAGTGTTTCCCGTGCGGGGGCTTTATTTGACATCAGAGGCTTTATTTGTGCATTAAATGCCATGTTTAATGTTGTGATGCTCGTACGGGGGCTTGAATAGATATTATAGGCCTTATTTGAGCATTAGTTATCCTTATCATGATAGTAATACCCGAGTGAGGGGTTTGATATGGTATTTTGATGTCTTACATGATTATTTATCTTTGTGGCGCCAAGAAAGGGCTTAAATCATGAATTATTAATAATTGAGATGATTCTAGCTCTTTTATACATGTATTGAATTGATTATCATATTCATACTTATTGGTTGTGAGCATTACATCCTCACTTATCTATATCATATTCATGAAATGTTGGTACTACTGAGAAACACTGATTTTGAAAGAAATGTAACACCTTTGAAAACCCTTGGCTGAGGCCATTTGCCGGTAAGGTTGGTCATGATATTCTGGAAAGCCTAGGCTAAGGTCATTTTCCAGTAAGGTTGAGTTGAGATTTGAGCAAGTATACGTGTTGCGAACCTCTCATGGGTCCTATTTTGGAAGCGTTGAGGCTCGGAAGGTGTATACAAAACATCCCATCATCATTGCATTGCATCATTTGTATTTCCTCTATATGTTTGTTGCCATGTAGTTAGTTTTCATACGTATATCTGTGTGTAGATCCCCTTTTTACCATGTGATATAAAACTGTTGGTTGAGACGATGTGAGCTACCATTGGGAACTTTTCTGTATGTAGGTGACGTGCTCACAGTATCTTTTACTTGCTTTATTTTCTTCTTTGCTCAGTCGGCTTATGATACATACTGAGTACAAGTAGACTGTACTCACTCCTACTTCTATGCCCTTTCGGTGCAGATCCCAGTTCTAGTGTGACCCGCGGTGGCTGATTCTTGCTGTGATATCTGACATTCGAGGTACTGGTGTGCTCCAGAGTTAGGGGCTGATTTCGGACCTCTTTTTATTCTATCTTATGCGTTAATTTACTATCAGATACAAACTTATGTAGTATTTTCAGATGTTTGGATTTGTATTTAGATGATCTTCGCACTTATGACACCTGGTTTTGGGATTGGATGTATTTTCTATTATCTATGTGATATGGCTTGACTTCATTCTAGAAGTCTTGTATTTTAACGTTTAAATTTTGTATTTTGGCCTTTCTTTGTGTTTTGGGGTTTTTGGCTTACCTACCAAGGCTGGGTCGAGGAAGGTGCTTTCATGACCTCAACTTTTGGGTCATGACATACATGGTGTGAGCTACAATTTGGGAACTTTTCTGTATGCAGGTGGAAGTGTGATCATAGTATTCTTTACTTGTTTTGTTTTCTAGTTTGCTCAGTCGGCCTATGATACCTACTGAGTAGTAGTGGATCATACTCAATCCTACTTTTGTGCCCTTTCGGTGCAGATTCCAATATGAGCACGACTCATGGTGGATGATTCGTGTTGAGAGAGAGCTACATCAGAGATCTAGTGTGCTCCCCGTTCGGAGCCTTATTCCAGCCTCCCTCTATCTTTATGTCTTTATCTTGTATTTTGAAGACAGATTTGTACTTATCAGATTCTAGTATTGTATTAGATGCTCTTTACACTTATGACACCATGTTTAGGGAATTGATGTATGTCACAACCCAAACCCGCCGTGAGTGGCACCCACAATAACTCCTCGGTAGGAGAACCAACTAACACCAAAACATAAACCAACACTTAGCAAAAAATTAGGCAACTAAACCATTTCCATTTAAGAATTAACAATTTGATAACCATACAAAAATAATAAAGAGGAAAAATCTAAACAATCCCCTAGAATCTTAAAGTCGTTGTACCAAAACTACTACATAGTCAATAAATGGGTTCAACCCAAAATAACTGAAACGTGTCTAAGTCCGTACAATGGACTAGAAACTGAAAGAAAAACTCATGGTAGCCCGGAAGATGTAGTTACCCCTTTGAGTTCGAACACTATCTGAATCATAGCTGAGGTCTTGAAACATTCGCTGGAATATGCTCTGCACTCACCAAAAAGAAGAGCACGTGTAGTATCAGTATACAAGAAAACACAGTGTACTGGTAGGGTCATCGACCAACCCAAAATGAGAAGTATGAACATATAAACATAACTTAGTAAAACAAGAAAACCATGAACACCTACCATGTAACCTTACCTCAAGTTCATAACACTTAACCTTAGTCAACAACATTGTGGAACTTAGTCATTATAAGTCAACATGGATAACAAGTCAAGTCAAAACCATGACTACCAATAAGATTCCAAGTCAACAACCATGACACAAGCAATTAAATCAACCATGTCTCAACTACACAAGTAAATAGACGATAAGGAGTTATATCATGCAACCCCGTTTACATAACGAAACCACACTTAGCAAAAAAGTATATTAGCCTAGTTCACTCAAGGAACCAATACAACATTCAACACTTAAGCCTGGTTCACTCAAGGAACCAATATAACAGTATACACATAATCTGCGGTTCACTCAAGGAATTGTCACACTCACTAATACCTTGTACATACATGCTAAAGGTCTTATGGTTGCCCACTAGTCAAGACCTGCAGGGGACGAGCTCTTGTTCATGTACTGAATCCCAGACATCAAGTGCCTGCTAATCTTATACCAACCAAATCCCGCGGAGATGTTCAAGTACCGGTATATCCCACAATAATGACAGATATCACAACAATCACAACCATAATGATAATAGAAACAACACTTGTGAGAACCAACAAGATTTCATATAGGTTCATTGCATGCGATTAACACCTAGGATATCAAACAGTCATTCACTTTCCTTGAACATGCATTTTACAAGTAATACGTATGAATAATTATCATGCACACATAAAAAAAATTGGGTTTCAACTACATTAAACTATCACCTACCTTAATCCAAATCTAAAATGTTCTAATGAACTTGAGCCTTCTCTTTTCTCACAACCTCAGCTTGATTGTGGTCTAAAAATAGGAATGTAACACAAAATCAACAAAATAACCTACAACATCGAGGATTATAACCTAATCTTAAACCCCAAGACCAATTTTATGATCATGCCTTCAATTATAGGGGTTTTCCATCATAAATTCACCTTAAAACTACCAATTTCATGGTTACATTAGTGAATTATAGACATGCAAGAGTAAGTTATTAGCTTTTAACCAAAACCTAAAGTTTTAACACCCAATTTACCCTGTTGCACCAGAAAAATTAGCTAGGCTATGCTGAATCATCCTTAAAACCCGTAAACTAGTGATTCTAAGGTTAGAAATCGAAAAACTAGTTAATGGGAGTGATTAACTTACCTTTACAAAGAAATTTGGTGGAAAATTGCCTAAGCATTCCCCAAAACGAATTTAGAAAATAATAAACTATTTTAGGGAAATTTTTACATAAATTCGCATATATCCCACTGTAGCAAAATGCGCCCGCTATGGTGGGATTGGCCGACTTTGACTCCCGCTATAGCGGGAATTATTCTGCTATAGCCGTGTCATCATAGTGGCCTCCACTTGCTATATCAGGTATGGTGAGGTAGAAACTCGAGATTACTCCTAGTTGTGCCTTTTTTCACAATGCACCCTCAAACCATGATATTTTGGACTAACCCCTTTACATCAATTTCGATATCGGGAGTTCTACTTACCCGAATTCACTTCCAAAAAATCCTACGGATTCATTATCGTTTTAGATAACATAAAAGCATGCTGAAATTTATTACATTTACCCAACACATTCCCAGATTGCCCTAGACCATACCTTGCTCGGATTTCGTCCAAGACTAGCCTAGCCTAAAAATTCTAACTCCCAATTCGGGGAAAATATTAATCCATCGATCATTCCCAAATGATCAAACAAGAGAAAAGATCCAAGCCAAGAAAATAAAAGACTACATGTATCCTTAAACAAGTGAGGGTACTTATCCTGCATTTCCTTCTCGATTTCCCAAGCAGCTTCCTCAACTGGACGATGCTTCTATTGTACCTTTACCGATCGAATTCCCTTTGTCCTCAACTTATAGACGTCCTAATAAATAATAAAAATTGGCTCCTCCTCATAGGAAAGATCCTTATCAAGCAAAACTGAATCCCATTTTATAATGTAATCCCCATCCCCATGATATCTCTTAATTATGGATATATGGAAAACCGAATGGACCCCCGACAAGCTTGGTGGCAATGTCAACCTGTACGCTATCGGACTCACATCCTCAAGAGCCTCAAACAGACCTATATACCGAGGGCTTAGCTTGCTCTTCTTGCCAAATCTCATAGCTCCCTTCTTAGGAGATACCTTCAGCAAAACTTGTTCACCCACCTTGAGTGACATATCCCTGACCTTACAGTCTGTGTACTCTTTTTGCCTACTCTGGGCTACCAACAACTTGGTTTGAATAAACCTCACCTTATCTTGAGCTTCCTTCACCAAGTTCGTGCCAAAGGTTTCACATCACCAACTTTGAACCATCCTATGGGTGATCTACACTTTCTCCCATAGAGTGCTTTGAATGGAGCCATATTAATGCTAGAGTGATAGCTATTGTTGTATGAAAACTCACACAATGGCAAATACTTATCCCAATGACCACCAAATAAATCACATATGCCCTCAACATATCCTCAAGTACCTAAATAGTGCTCTCTGACTGCCCATCAGTATAAGGATGGAAAGTAGTGTTGAAGTCGAGCTTAGTTCCCAACTCTTCATCTAGCCTATCGCAAAACTTAGAGGTGAATTACGTACCTCTATCAGAAATGATAGAAATTGGTATCTCATGAAGCCTCAATATCTCTTTGAAATAAATCTTGGCTAACTACTTTGAGCTAAAATCCACCCTAATTGGAATGAAGTAAGATGACTTGGTCAGCCTGTCCACTATGACCCAAATCAAGTCATGCTGCCCCAAGGTCTTCGGAATACCTACCATAAAGTCCATAGCTATCCTATACCATTACCACTTGGGAATGGACATCCTGTAAAGTAAACACGCAGGGCTCTAATGCTCATACTTCACTTGCTGACAACTGTGGAATTTAGACACATACTCCACTACATTCCTTTTCATCCAAGGCTACCAATAAAGCCGTCTCAAGATGCGGTACATCTTGATTGAACCCGGATGAATAGAGTATCGAGAACTATGAGCTTCTGCAAGAAAATTAGAAATCAAATCACCAACCCAAGACACACACGTGCATCCCCTTACTATCAACACCCACAGGCATTGAGTGGACATCAGAAGTTTCATCGCATACTAACTTGTTCTGAAGTTTGTTCAACTTCTTATCTTCAAATTGTCTGGCCTTGTTCTGATCATGGAATTTTGACCTTACCTCCACACTGGCCAATAATCCATCGCTTTCAGAAATATGAAACTGTATAGGCAGAGATGCCTCTCTAGCCAAGGGTCGCCTTGACAACCTTAAATAAGCCAGAATACCCATACTTACTTACTGCCTTCTGTCTCAATATGTCTGCCACCATATTGGCCTTACCCAGATGATACTAGATGGTCACATCATAGTCTTTTAATAATTCCATCCACCTTCTCTGCCTCAAATTCAAATCCCTTTGCATAAACTCATGTTGTAAACTATGGTGGTCTGTAAACGCCTCACACATGACACCATAGATCTAGTGTCTCCAAATCTTAAGTGCAAAAACCACAACTCCAAGGCATGGGTTGGGTAATTTTTCTCATGAGGCTTTAATTGCCTTGAAACATAAGCAATTACATTCCTGTCCTGCATCAACACTGCACCTAAACCAAAAAGTGAAGCAACATAAAATACAATGAAATCTTTGCCTTCTTCTGGCAGGGAAAGCATAAGAGCTGTAGTCAAAAGTGTCTAGAGCTTTTGGAAGATCTCCTCAAACTTATCCGACTAAATAAATGGCACCTCTTTCTGGGTCAACCTTGTCAAGTTAGTTGCAATAGATGTGAAATGCTTGGCAAATGTACGACAATAACTAGCAAGACCCGCAAAACTCCTAACCTCTGTCACTAAGCTAGGCTAAACGCAACTTTTAACAACCTCAATCTTCTGGGGATCTACCTTCACCCCTCTTTCTGAAATCATATGCCCTAAGAAGTCAATCATAGACAGCCAAAACTCACATTTTGAGAATTTAGCGTATAACTACTTCTCCCTCAAAATCCCTAACACAATGCGATGATGGACTGCATGTTCCTTCATACTCTTCTAGTAAACCAGAATGTCATAAAAAACAATCACAAAGGAATCCAAGAATGACTTAAAGATATCATTCATCAAGCTCATGAAGGTTGCCGATGCGTTAGTCAACCCGAATACATCACTAAGAACTCATAGTGCCCATGCCAAGTCCTGAAGGCTGTCTTGGGTATAATCTTAGGACGAATCTTTAACTAGTGATAATCCGATCTCAAGTCTATCTAAGAGAAAATGAAAGCACCCTATAATTGGTTAAGAAGATCATCTATTCGGGGTAAGGGATACTTATTCCTGATGGTAACCTTATTCAACTACCTGTAATCAATACACATCCTTAGGCTACCATTTTCTTTTTAATGAACACCACTGGAGCATCCCAAGGAGAAGAACTAGGATGAGTAAATCCCTTATCAAGCAACTCTTACAACTGAGTCTTGAGTTCCCTTAACTCAGCTGGAGCCATTCGATAGGGAAGAATAGAAATGGGGTGAGTGCCTTACTCTAAATCAATACAGAAGTGAATGTCATGGTTCGGAGGCATACCAAACAAATTTATGGGAAACACCTCCTGAAATTCTGACAACACAGGGACTAACTCAATAGAAGGAAATTGTAACATCCCATACATGTTTACCTTAGTTTTGAGAGCTAAAAAAAAAAGAAAAAAAAAATTTTTTAAGGATCAGGCGTGCCCAGGGGCGTGCCGGGCCGCTTCTGGCCGAAATTTTTAGTCCACAGGCAGTGTTGGGGCGCGCCCAAGGGTGTGCCAGGGTGGTTTTGCCCATTTTTCAAAAGTTGGAATATTTTCTAAGTTCCAAGGGTGCCCGGGGACGTATTGAGCTGATTTTTGCTACGTTTCTTCTACAATCATGAGCATATACATGAAATGAGTAAAGTATTATATTGGTATGATAAAATTACTCGAGAACGAATTCGGCGTCAAAATGACGATTTTGCCCTTATGGTCAAAATAAGTCATGCGTGGCTAGAATTGCTTGTTTTTGGGATTGAGGCTACGGATATGAATTCTGTGAGTGGGAATATCTTCGTAACGCGTATGAAATGAATTAAATATGAGAAATTATTGATTTTATTGGATTAAGTAATTTGGGCTCAATAAAGCCCAAAAATGAAGAAGAAAACCATGGGCCAACAAATGACCCATTCTTCTTTTGACCAAGCAATAATTGAGCAAAGGACTCAAAGGCCTATAAAATGGGCACAAAATATGATTTTTAATACATACAAACACACATGCTTTTTCTCTCTTTTTCTAGAATTCTCAAGAAAGTTTCTTTGGGGCTCTCAAACCCTAAGTCATCTTTGGAGCAAGATCATCATCTTCCAAGATTAGGTGAGTGTTTATTCTTACAGATTAACATATTATATGCATGGGAGAGTATGTATATCATGTTGGTTATGCTTGGAAGTGTTGAACATGACACTTTGTGTTTTTGTAAAAGATGTGCCATCTATGGAATTTAAACTTGATAAAGGACTTGTGGTTTTGATAAAAGAGTATGGCATGGATAAAATATCAACATGTATGGTGTGATTATGGTCCTAAACTTGTTATTTTTCCATAACTGTAAATTATGGGATTTTGGTCGATTTGTTGTTGTGAGGTGTATTGAAGGGAATTGATGGAACCATTGTGATGTTGTGGTTATGTAGAAGTGTAAAGTATGAATTTGGTGTGACATGCTAGTGGTTTATGATATTGGTCAATGTTGAGAATATTGTGGGATTATTGGTATGAGAGTTTTGTAAATGGTATTGTTGGTGTGATAGTTTCACCCATAGTATAATCAAGAGGGAAATGACATGTTAAAGCCAAACATGTAACTCATTGTCGTTGTATGCATTTGTAAGGTAGTTGGTGGTTAATGTAAACTCCATTGTATATTTGTGTTGGAGAGTGAAACATAAGGAAGGAGCGGGACTATTGTATTCACGTATAAAATTGAGTGTTCATATTGAGACGATAGGGTATGTAAGGTTACTCTGTCCATATTTTTCTGCAGCACATATTGTTCATGTTGTCATTGTCCTTGTTCTATTCCATTATTCTCATGTATCACATAATTATGGACATGATTCCAAGCTCCAATAATATTATGTCCCAAGGCTTCCAATAATGTTACAACTTCAAAAGTATCAATCTCATGAACTTAAAAGATTGAAGCAATGCACTTATATGTTTCCAAAAAGGTTATGATACCCCAATGTATCAATCTCAGAAAAGTAAAAGAGAGAAGTAATACAATGAAGTAATGGAAGAAGTAACTCCTGTATGGTGACTTTATAATTTTCCGTATGGTTACATTATATTTTCCCTCATGGTTACTTTATAATTTTCTTTATGGTTACTTTATAATTAATTTCTAATTACTTCATAATAATTTATGGCTACTTTACGGTTCTTTGAGTGCGGGTGATAGCTTTGGGGGAAAAAGCAAAACTTGATGCCAAACCTACTTCCTTGTTTTTCGGGTGGTAGCAGGGGGAAAGCTCAGTAGGGCAAAAGCTAAGCTTGACACCGAACTTTATTATAATTACTGGATCAAGGGGGAAGCTCAGTGAGGTAAAAGCCAAACTTGATGCCGAACCTACTTCCTTATTTTCCGGGTGGTAGCAGGGGGGAAGCTCAGTGGGGTAAAAGCCTAGCTTGATGCCGAACTTGAGACGGTTATATATATATATATGTATATTGACGATTGCATATTGACGGATGCATTGCATATTGATGGTTGCATTGCATATTGACGGTTGCATTGCATATTGACGGATGCATTGCATATTGACGGTTGCATATTAACGGTTATACATTATTAACGGTTCTATCTATTAACGGTAACTGACATAAAGGTAAATGGAATAATGACTGTAAGATACCTATTTCCACACATACTAAGCTATGATTGATCCACATTGACTATTCGCTTGAAATCAAGTTCCTTAAGGTGTTAAGTTTCATGAAGTTTCTTATAACCTTGCATACTCAGTACATTCTTCGTAATGACCCCTTTCGGGGAAATTACTTTGTTTGCTGCAGGGACAGGTGTTAGTAGACCTCCACCATAGGCTACGGGTTATCCGCGGATCATTGGTGAGCTCCCAGTTGGTTCGGGGCTTTCCGAGTCACACGTGTATATTGTTTTGGTTTTGTAATTATTGTATAAAGCGGGGACTTGCCCCGACTATAGGTTGTCGTGTTCATGTATCGGTTAGAGGCTTTGTAGACATATGTGGGAAGGTTAATGTAAGAGATGTGTATTCTATTTGACTTGACGGCCCTAACGGCCAAGTTTCATATATTTTTAAGTTTTCCATGACTTTCGCCTAGTTGTACGAAGTATAATAAGATTCATACTAAAATATGTTTGCGAGTGAATAGGAGCACAGATTGGTTCTCTCGAGCCATATCGACTTCGGGTGCCAGTCCGGCCCGAATGAGATTTTGGGTCGTGACAAAAGTGGTATCAAAGCAGGTCGTACTAGGGGTGTCTACAAAGCCGTGTCCGAGTAGAGTCTTGTTCATGGATGTGTTGTGCACCACATTTATGAGCAGGAGGCTATGGGGCATTTAGGAGTTGTTTAAGTTCTTCACTTCTAGATCGTGCAACAGAGCCAGTGTTGTAAGTTGAATTGTATCTGACCATGGTAATTATTTTTCTTTGGTATAGTAAGAAATGCCGATTACAAGAAGAGGCAAGGGTAAGACTAAGAAGCTAGACAGGATTGGCGGAGAAGGAACTAGTAACTTACCACCTGAACGGGTTGAACAAGATGAAGCTGCGAGTGAGTTTGCATCGCGGGCTTCTTCTACTTTTCCAGCTCCAGAAGAGCCGAGAAGGAGAGAAGAACCTGTTGAGCCACCCGTTAATGTCACTGACCAGTATTTAAGAAATGCAGTATATATGTTGATTCAGCTAATTGCAGCACAGAATCAAGGACAAGCTGGTCCAACGATGAATAATGACAGTGAGGCTAGGGCAGCTATTCGAAGGACGCAGGATTTCTTGAAATTAGACCCTCCTATATTCACTGGATCGGATCTTAATGAGGACCCGCAAGATTTTATTGATCAAATCAAAAGGGCCTTGGGTGTTATGCACATATTTGGTGTAGAAAGAGTTGAACTCGCGGCGTATAGATTGAAAGGGGAGCCTATATTATGGTATGAAGATTGGAAGCGAGCTAGGGGAGTTGGTGCACCCCCGGCTAGTTGGGAAGAATTTAAAATGGCATTCCTGGATCACTACCTTCCATATGAGATTAGGGAGGCACGCGCAGATCAGTTTCTAAATTTGCGTCAAGAAAATATGAGTGTCCGGGAGTACAGTCTTCAGTTTAATTCCTTGGCCAGATATGCTCCCCATATGGTAGCCACTATGGCTGATAGAGTTCATCGGTATATGGATCGATTGGATCCATCATTGGTCAGCGACTGTACCATTGCGGCTCTGAATAGAGATATGGATATAGCCAGAATACAGGCTTTTGCACAGAAGATGGAAGATCAGAGGGACAGAAGAAAGATGCACAAAGCCGAAGGGGGGCCGTCAAAGAAAGCTAGACCTATGGGACAGTACATGGTGTCCCAAGGAGAATTTGGGCCTCGAGATTTTAATAGACCGCCGAGACCATCACTTTCTCATCCTATAGGCAGTTACGTTGGGCAAAGTAGTGGAATTCGAGGTTCACAACCAGTGGGGTATCAAGAACAAGGAAGTATGAACCAATCGGGGTTTCCTCGCCAACCGTGTCCACACTGTGGAAAGCTTCATTTAAAGAAATGCCGGGTTGGGACCAATATTTGCTTTTGCTGCGGTACGTCTGGGCATATGGTGAGAGATTGCCCAAGAAGAGGCACGGGCATTATTATGCGACCTATGGGATCAACCGTTGCACCGTCATCATCGATTCCTTTCTTAGGCCAAGGGGTGCAGCCAGTTGGTCGTGGTAACGGTACTAGAGGAGCAACCAGTTTTAGTGGAATACAGGACCGTACCTATGCTCTAGCAGGTCAGCAGAATGTGGAGGCCTATCCTGATGTAGCTACAGGTATATTATCTGTTATCTGTTGTTTTCATAATGTATCTAGATATGCATTGATTGATCTGGGTTCTATAGTATCATAGGTTACTCCATTGACCGCTACGAAATTGAAAGAACATCAGAATTATTAGTTAGACCATCTGGAGTATTTACGCCTGTTGATGAATCTACTATAGTTAAAGAAAGTACCTCATAACTGTATAGAACCTGTTTGTGAGTATGCTACGGTGGATTGCTGAGCTAAGAAAGTTCATTTTCATTTCCTACAAAAGACCGTCCTTGAATGTAGGAGTAGTATTGGCGTATCAAGGGGTAAATTTATTTCATAACTGAAAGCAAGGAAAAGGATATCCAAGGGGAGTCATCAGACCTAGTATGTTCCCTTGAGATGCACCAGACTTACGTGTACGGAAGGAAGATGGCACGATGAGAGTGTGCATGGGTTATTGGCAACTGAGTACGGTGACAATCAAGGATAAATATTCACTCCCCAAAACTGATGATTTATTTGACAAGTTATAGGGTGTAAAATATTTCTCACGGGTTAACTTGAGATTGGGATATCATCAGGTAAGATTGGAAAAAAATTGATAAGACGTCAAGCCATTCTTGGGTATGTATTGATGCAGCATGGTAACGTAGTAGCTTATGCCTCAAGATAGTTGTGACCACCGAGGGGAATTAGCCAACACATGAGACCAAGGTACTCATATTTGTTTCAAATGGAAGAAAAAGTTCAAAGTATGGAAGTAGACCAATAACAAGTAAGTATCTATGAGCTTTAAGTGTCTATATATGTATAGGCTAATATGGAGATGCATTTGGTATAATTGAAGCGACATCGCTAACATTCAAGGACGAATGTTTCTAAGGGGGGAAGAATGTAACACCCCATACATGTTTACCTTAGTTTTGAGAGCAAAAAATAAAAATAAAAAATAAAAAAAATAAAAAAATTATGAGGGTCAGGCATGCCGGGGGGCGTGCCGGGCTGCTTCTGGCCGAAATTTTCAGTCCACAGGCAGTGTTGGGGCGCGCCCAAGGGCGTACCAGGGTGGTTTTGCCCATTTTTCAAAAGTTGGAATTTTTCTAAGTCCCAAGGCTGCCCGGGGATGTATTGAGCTGATTTTTTCTACGTTTCTTCTACAATCATGAGCATATACATGAAATGAGTAAAGTATTATATTGGTATGATAAAATTATTCGAGGACGAATTCGGCGTCAAAATGACGATTTTGCCCTTATGGTCAAAATAAGCCATGCGTGGCTAGAATTGCTTGTTTTTGGGATTGAGGCTACGGATATGAATTCCGTGAGTGGGAATATCGTCATAACGCGTATTAAATGAATTAAATATGAGAAATTATTGATTTTATTGGATTAAGTAATTTGGGCTCAATAAAGCCCAAAAATGAAGAAGAAAACCATGGGCCAACAAATGACCCATTCTTCTTTTGACCAAGCAATAATTGAGCAAAGGACTCAAAGGCCTATAAAAGGGGCACAAAATATGATTTTTAATACATACAAACACACATGCTTTTTCTCTCTTTTTCTAGAATTCTCAAGAAAGTTTCTTTGGGGCTCTCAAACCCTAAGTCATCTTTGGAGCAAGATCATCATCTTCCAAGCTTAGGTGAGTGTTTATTCTTATAGATTAACATATTATATTCATGGGAGAGTATGTATATCATGTTGGTTATGCTTGGAAGTGTTGAACATGGCACTTTGTGTTTTTGTAAAAGATGTGCCATCTATGGAATTTAAACTTGATAAAGGACTTGTGGTTTTGATAAAAGAGTATGGTATGGATAAAATATCAACATGTATGGTGTGATTATGGTCCTAAACTTGTTATTTTTCCATAACTGTAAATTATGGGATTTTGGCCGATTTGTTGTTGTGAGGTGTATTGAAGGGAATTGATGGAACCATTGTGATGTAGTGGTGATGTAGAAGTGTAAAGTATGAATTTGGTGTGACATGCTAGTGGTTTATGATATTGGTCAATGTTGAGAATATTGTGGGTTATTGGTATGATAGTTTTGTAAATGGTATTGTTGGTGTGATAGTTTCACCCATGGTATAATCAAGAGGGAAATGACATGTTTAAGCCAAACATGTAACTCATTGTCGTTGTATGCATTTGTAAGGTAGTTGGTGGTTAATGTAAACTCCATTGTATATTTGTGTTGTAGAGTGAAACATAAGGAAGGAGCGGGACTATTGTATTCACGTATAGAATTGAGTGTTCATATTGAGACGATAAGGTATTTAAGGTTACTCTGTCCGTATTTTTCTGCAGCACATATTGTTCATGTTGTCATTGTCCTTGTTCCATTCCATTATTC
The DNA here is from genome assembly GCA_031232105.1 of Capsicum rhomboideum. Lineage (NCBI taxonomy): Eukaryota > Viridiplantae > Streptophyta > Magnoliopsida > Solanales > Solanaceae > Capsicum > Capsicum rhomboideum. Next base: position 125,587,674 of record CP124716.1, read on the forward strand.
TCATGTATCACATAATTATGGACATGATTCCAAACTCTAATAATATTATGTCCCAAGGCTTCCAATAATGTTACAACTTCAAAGGTATCAATCTCATGAACTTAAAAGATTGAAGTAATGCACTTATCTGTTTCCAAAAAGGTTATGATCCCCCAATGTATCAATCTCAGAAAATTAAAAGAGAGAAGTAATCCAATGAAGTAATGGAAGAAGTAACTCCCGCATGGTGACTTTATAATTTTCCTTATGGTTACTTTATATTTTCCCTCATGGTTACTTTATAATTTTCTTTATGGTTACTTTATAATTACTTTCTAATTACTTCATATTAATTTATGGTTCTCTGAGTGCGGGTGATAACTTTGGGGGAAAAAGCCAAACTTGATGCCAAACCTGCTTTCTTATTTTTCGGGTGGTAGCAGGGGGAAAGCTCAGTGGGGCAAAAGCTAAGCTTGACGCCGAACTTTATTATAATTACTGGATCAAGGGGAAAGCTCAGTGAGGTAAAAGCCAAACTTGATGCCAAACCTGCTTCCTTGTTTTTTGGGTGGTAGCAGGGGGGAAGCTCAGTGGGGTAAAAGCCTAGCTTGATGCCGAACTTGAGACGGTTATATATATATATATATATGTATATTGACGGATGCATTGCATATTGACGGTTGGATTGCATATTGACGGTTGCATTGCATATTGATGGATGCATTGCATATTGATGGTTGCATATTAACGGTTATACATTATTGACGGTTCTATCTATTAACGGTAACGGACATAAAGGTAAATGGAATAATGAATGTAAGATACCAATTTCCACACATACTAAGCTATGATTGATCCACGTTGACTATTCGCTTGAAATCAAGTTCCTTAAGGTGTTAAGTTTCATGAAGTTTCTTATAACCTTGCATACTTAGTACATTCTTCGTACTGACCCCTTTCGGGGAGCTTACTTTGTTTGCTGCAGGGACAGGTGTTAGTAGACCTCCACCATAGGCTACGGGTTATCCGCGGATCATTGGTGAGCTCCCAGTTGGTTCGGGGCTTTCCGAGTCACACGTGTATATTGTTTTGGTTTTGTAATTATTGTATAAAGTGGGGACTTGTCACGACTACAGGTTGTCGTGTTCATGTATTGGTTAGAGGCTTTGTAGACTTATGTGGGAAGGTTAATGTAAGAGATGTGTATTCTATTTGACTTGACGGCCCTAATTGCTAAGTTTCATATATTTTTAAGTTTTCCATAACTTCCGTCTAGTTGTACGAAGTATAATAAGATTCATACTAAAATATGCTTGCGAGTGAATAGGATCACATATTGGTTCTCTCGAGCCATATCGACTTCGGGTGCCAGTCTGGCCCGAATAGGATTTTGGGTCGTGACAAAAGTGGTATCAAAGCAGGTCGTACTAGGGGTGTCTACAAAGGCGTGTCCGAGTAGAGTCTTGTTCATGGATGTGATGTGCACCACATTTATGAGCAGGAGGCTATAGGGCATTTAGGAGTTGTTTAAGTTCTTCACTTCTAGATCGTGCAACAGAGCCAGTGTTGTAAGTTGAATTGTATCTGACCATGGGAATTGTTTTTCTTTGGTATAGTAAGAAATGTCGATTACAAGAAGAGGCAAGGGTAAGACTAAGAAGCTAGACAGGATTGGCGGAGAAGGAACTAGTAACTTACCACCTGAACGGGTTGAACAAGATGAAGCTGAGAGTGAGTTTGCATCGCGGGCTTCTTCTACTTTTCCAGCTCCAGAAGAGCCGAGAAGGAGAGAAGAACCTGTTGAGCCACCCGTTAATGTCACTGACCAGTATTTAAGAAATGCAGTATATATGTTGATTCAGCTAATTGCAGCACAGAATCAAGGACAAGCTGGTCCAACGATGAATAATGACAGTGAGGCTAGGGCAGCTAGTCGAAGGAAGCATGATTTCTTGAAATTAGACCCTCCTATATTCACTGGATCGGATCTTAATGAGGACCCGCAAGATTTTATTGATCAAATCAAAAGGGCCTTGGATGTTATGCACATATTTGGTGTAGAAACAGTTGAACTCGCGGCGTATAGATTGAAAGGGGAGGCTATATTATGGTATGAAGATTGGAAGCGAGCTAGGGGAGTTGGTGCACCCCCGACTAGTTGGGAAGAATTTAAAATGGCATTCCTAGATCACTACCTTCCATATGAGATTCGGGAGGCACGCGCAGATCAGTTTCTAAATTTGCGTCAATGAAATATGAGCGTCTAGGAGTACATTCTTCAGTTTAATTCCTTGGCCAGATATGCTCCCCATATGGTAGCCACTATGGCTGATAGAGTTCATCGGTATGTGGATCGATTAGATCCATCATTTGTCAGCGACTGTACCATTGCGGCTCTGAATAGAGATATGGATATAGCCAGAATACAGGCTTTTGCACAGAAGATGGAAGATCAGAGGGACAGAAGAAAGATGCACAAAGCCGAAGGGGGGCCGTCAAAGAAAGCTAGACCTATGGGACAGTACATGGTGTCCCAAGGAGAATTTGGGCCTCTGGATTTTAATAGACCGCCGAGACCATCACTTTCTCATCCTATAGGCAGTTACATTGCGCAAAGTAGTGGAATTCGAGGTTCACAACCAGTGGGGTATCAAGAATAAGGAAGTATGAACCAATCGGGGTTTCCTCGCCAGCCGTGTCCACACTGTGGAAAGCTTCATTTAAAGGAATGCCGGGTTGGGACCAATATTTGCTTTTGGTGCGGTACGTCTGGGCATATGGTGAGAGATTGCCCAAGAAGAGGCACGGGCATTATTATGCGACCTATGGGATCAACCGTTGCACCATCATCATCGGTTCCTTTCTTAGGCCAGGGGGTGCAGCCAGTTGGTTGTGGTAACGGTACTAGAGGAGCAGCCAGTTTTAGTGGAATACAGGACCGTACCTATGCTCTAGCAGGTCAGCAGAATGTGGAGGCCTATCCTGATGTAGCTACAGGTATATTATCTGTTATCTGTTGTTTTCATAATGTATCTAGATATGCATTGATTGATCTGGGTTCTATAGTATCATAGGTTAATCCATTGACCGCTACGAAATTGAAAGAACATCAGAATTATTAGTTAGACCATCTGGAGTATTTACGCCTGTTGATGAATCTACTATAGTTAAATAAAGTACCTTATAACTTTATAGAACTTGTTTGTAAGTATGCTACGGTGGATTGGCGAGCTAAGAAAGTTCATTTTCATTTCCTACAAAAGACCGTCCTTGAATGGAGGAGTAGTATTGGCGTATCAAGGGGTAAATTTATTTCATATCTGAAAGCAAGGAAAATGATATCCAAGGGGAGTCACCAGACCTAGTATGTTCCCTTGGGATGCACCAGACTTACGTGTACGAAAGGAAGATGGCACGATGAGAGTGTGCATGGGTTATTGGCAACTGAGTACGGTGACAATCAAGGATAAATATTCACTCCCCAAAACTGATGATTTATTTGACAAGTTATAGGGTGTAAAATGTTTCTCACAGGTTAACTTGAGATTGGGATATCATCAGGTAAGATTGGAAAAAAATTGATAAGACGTCAAGCCATTCTTGGGTATGTATTGATGCAGCATGGTAACGTAGTAGCTTATGCCTCAAGATAGTTGTGACCACCGAGGGGAATTAGCCAACACATGAGACCAAGGTACTCATATTGTTTCAAATGGAAGAAAAAGTTCAAAGTATGGAAGTAGACCAATAACAAGTAAGTATCTATGAGCTTTAAGTGTCTATATATGTATAGGCTAATATGGAGATGCATTTGGTATAATTGAAGCGACATCGCTAACATTCAAGGACGAATGTTTCTAAGGGGGGGAAGAATGTAACACCCCATACATGTTTACCTTAGTTTTGAGAGCAAAAAAAAAAAAAAAAAAAAATAAATAAATAAATTTATGAGGGTCAGGCGCACCCGGGGGCGTGCCGGGCCGCTTCTGGCCAAAATTTTCAGTCCACAGGCAGTGTTGGGGGGCGCCCAAGGGCGTGCCAGGGTGGTTTTGCCCATTTTTCAAAAGTTGGAATTTTTCTAAGTCCCAAGGGTGCCCGGGGATGTATTGAGCCAATTTTTGCTACGTTTCTTCTACAATAATGAGCATATACATGAAATGAGTAAAGTATTATATTGGTATGATAAAATTACTCGAGGAAGAATTCAGCGTCAAAATGACGATTTTGCCCTTATGGTCAAAATAAGCCATGCGTGGCTAGAATTGCTTGTTTTTGGGATTGAGGCTACGGATATGAATTCCGTGAGTGGGAATATCGTCGTAACGCATATGAAATGAATTAAACATGAGAAATTATTGATTTTATTGGATTAAGTAATTTGGGCTCAATAAAGCCCAAAAATGAAGAAGAAAACCATGGGCCAACAAATGACCCATTCTTCTTTTGACCAAGCAATAATTGAGCAAAGGACTCAAAGGCCTATAAAAGGGGCACAAAATATGATTTTTAATACATACAAACACACATGCTTTTTCTCTCTTTTTCTAGAATTCTCAAGAAAGTTTCTTTGGGGCTCTCAAACCCTAAGTCATCTTTGGAGCAAGATCATCATCTTCCAAGCTTAGGTGAGTGTTTATTCTTATAGATTAACATATTATATTCATGGGAGAGTATGTATATCATGTTGGTTATGCTTGGAAGTGTTGAACATGGCACTTTGTGTTTTTGTAAAAGATGTGCCATCTATGGAATTTAAACTTGATAAAGGACTTGTGGTTTTGATAAAAGAGTATGGTATGGATAAAATATCAACATGTATGGTGTGATTATGGTCCTAAACTTGTTATTTTTCCATAACTGTAAATTATGGGATTTTGGCCGATTTGTTGTTGTGAGGTGTATTGAAGGGAATTGATGGAACCATTGTGATGTAGTGGTGATGTAGAAGTGTAAAGTATGAATTTGGTGTGACATGCTAGTGGTTTATGATATTGGTCAATGTTGAGAATATTGTGGGATTATTGGTATGATAGTTTTGTAAATGGTATTGTTGGTGTGATAGTTTCACCCATGGTATAATCAAGAGGGAAATGACATGTTTAAGCCAAACATGTAACTCATTGTCGTTGTATGCATTTGTAAGGTAGTTGGTGGTTAATGTAAACTCCATTGTATATTTGTGTTGTAGAGTGAAACATAAGGAAGGAGCGGGACTATTGTATTCACGTATAGAATTGAGTGTTCATAATGAGACGATAAGGTATGTAAGGTTACTTTGTCCTTATTTTTCTGCCGCACATATTGTTCATGTTGTCATTGTCCTTGTTCCATTCCATTATGATCCCCCAATGTATCAATCTCATAAAAGTAAAAGAGAGAAGTAATCCAATGAAGTAATGGAAGAAGTAACTCCCGTATGGTGACTTTATAATTTTCCTTATGGTTACTTTATATTTTCCCTCATGGTTACTTTATAATTTTCTTTATGGTTACTTTATAATTACTTTCTAATTACTTCATATTAATTTATGGCTACTTTATGGTTCTTTGAGTGCGGGTGATAGCTTTGAGGGAAAAAGCCAAACTTGATGCCAAACCTGCTTCCTTGTTTTCCGGGTGGTAGCAGGGGGAAAGCTCAGTGGGGCAAAACCAAGCTTGACCCGAACTTTATTACAATTACTGAATCAAAGGGGAAGCTCAGTGAGGTAAAAGCCAAACTTGATGCCGAACCTGCTTCCTTGTTTTCCGGGTTGTAGCAGGGGGGAAGCTCAGTGGGGTAAAAGCCTAGCTTGATGCCGAACTTGAGACGGTTATATATATATATATGTATATTGACGATTGCATATTGATGGATGCATTGCATATTGACTGTTGCATTGCATATTGATGGATGCATTGCATATTGACGGTTGCATATTAACGGTGATACATTATTGACAGTTCTATCTATTAACGGTAACAGACATAAAGGTAAATGGAATAATGAATGTAAGATACCTATTTCCACACATACTAAGCTATGATTGATCTACATTCACTATTCGCTTGAAATCAAGTTCCTTAAGGTGTTAAGTTTCATGAAGTTTCTTATAACCTTGCATACTCAGTACATTCTTCGTACTGACCCCTTTCGGGGAACTTACTTTGTTTGCTGCAGGAACAGGTGTTAGTAGACCTCCACCATAGGCTACGGGTTATCCGCGGATCATTGGATAGCTCCCAGTTGGTTCGAGGTTTTCCGAGTCACACGTGTATATTGTTTTGGTTTTGTAATTATTGTATAAAGCGGGGACTTGTCCCGACTACAGGTTGTCGTGTTCATATATCGGTTAGAGGCTTTGTAGACATATGTGGGAAGGTTAATGTAAGAGATGTGTATTCTATTTGACTTGATGGCCCTAACGTCCAAGTTTCATATATTGTTAAGTTTTTCATGACTTCCGCCTAGTTGTACGAAGTATAATAAGATTCATACTAAAATATGCTTGTGAGTGAATAGGAGCACAGATTGGTTCTCTCGGGCCATATCGGCTTCGGGTGCCAGTCTGGCCCGAATGGGATTTCGGGTCGTGACAGAAATCCTGCACTAAAATCCTGGAGATGGGCTAGAAAAATCAAACACCCTCTCCCAACTAACTTCTTAGCCCAAATAAAAGATATAATCTTCATAGGCTTAGGATTATACACACCTTCCCACTCTAACATATCTATTTCTGGCATCTCTAGGGTCACTGTCTTAGCATTACAATTTAAACAGCATGATACAGAGATAACCAAGTCATACCCAGGATAATGTCGAAGTCAAGCATATCCAAGATTATTAAATCTACCCAAGTCTAGAAACCCATGAAAAAAATAGAACAAGCACGATAAATATGGGTTACTAATACAGAGTCTCCAATTGGAGTAGACACATAAATAAGAGAGTTAAGTATATCACAAATCAAATCCAATCCCAAATCAAATCTAACAGATACATAAGAATAAGTGGAACCCAATTAAATAAAACAGTAGCCATCCGGTCACAGACAAGAATAGTACCTGTAATGACGACGTCGGACGCCTTGGCCGCGGTCTTACCTGGGAAGACATAACAGTGAGCTCTATCATTAAGCTGACCAACCTCTCTAGTAGTCTGCCCTACACCCTTCCCTGCATTCCCATTACCTCGGTTTCCACCATAACCTTCCCAATTATTACCTCGCCCGCCCTGTGGACAACCCTTACTATTACCATTACCTCCACCACCTCTACTTGTAGGAACCACAGTTTTAGCCTACTACTGGACCAGTAACCCAACCTGTCTCTTAGGACACTCTCTCTTAAAGTGCCCACCGTACCACAAGTATAACAACCTTGCTTAAGAGAAGGCCTGTTGGCTGAAGAATAAGAAGACCCTTAGCCTCTAGCAACTGAGGCCTGTTGAATAGCCCCTGACTGACCACATGTAGAAGCTGGCAAAGCTAATTGAATGGGGTGAGCCAAAAAAGTCTGTTGGCTATGACCCCTGGAGTAAGAACCACCAAAGTTACCCGATTCTGGGACTTCTTCGCTAAAACCTTTTCCTGACCAACTTACTTCACTCCTTCTACCTTTTTCACATAATCAATAACATTATTAAAGGCCAGTAGAAGTCGTATGAACAGTCAAAACCTGCAAGTCAGTGTTCAGGCCTTTCATAAACAATAAAATCCTCTCCTTATCTGTACCAAGTAGCATAACAGGACAAGGCATGAAACTTGGCCTCATAGGATACAACAGACATATTACCCTGGTCAAGGTCCAAATACTCATCTTTCTTATAGTCACAAAGAGTACATGATACATATTTCTCTAAAAATAGGGTATAAAACTGAGCCCATGTTAATGGAGGTAACACTGGGACAGACACTTTATATACGCCCTTCACCTCTACTTGACATCACCTTACAGCTGAAAAGTAACAAACTCAACACCACGTTGCTTAATAAAACCCATTTTGTGCGGCCTTTCATAACAATCAACAATGAACTCAAACACATCCTCCATCTCAGAGCTGACAAAAGTTGGAGGTTTTATTTTCAAGAACTTGGTCAACATGTCATGTTCAGTCCCAATCATGATAGGACCTAACATCGGATGAGGAAATTTCTCAGTCCCCAAAGCCTCACCCATTCTAGGAGCAACTGTAACAATCGATTGAACACCTAGAAGCTGATAAGTAGGCATAGTAGGAGTTACCCCAGTTTCGGCCAATCCACTCCAAAAATAAAGCGCCTGCTGAATCATCATAGAAGACATAAGGGAAAGTGTTGCACCTCCAACCGGTGCCACTTCCTCCTTCTCCACAACATCCTTATTCATCTTCTCAACCTCTTTATAATGATCTTAGGGTGGGAGAGGAGTCACTGATATTTGATGAGGCTGATTAGCTGCTGCCTGAGCTCCACCCCTGGTGGGTGTTGATCTCCGTCCTCCTTTTTCTCTACTCTTTTTGCATCCTTATTCTCGGACAGCTAGTTCTACAGCTGGAGGTGCTGGTGCAGGGGCTGCGGCTCTGGCTCCGTTCGCTCTAGTATCAACCATCTGTGAACTAAAGAATGAAGAAGGTTAGATACTACTTTATATCACCAGATACCAATTGGAATAAAGTCATAACACAAAAGAAGAAAGAAATGATAGTTTCCAAATGCCGTATAGCCTCTAAAAAAAAAGTACAGACGCCTCCATATCGTTTTGCAAGACTCTACTAGACTCTTATGAGATCAACAAACCTAGGTCTCTGATACTAACTTTGTCATGACCTAAACCCACTGTGAGTGGCACTGACACTAACTCCACGGTGGGAGAACAAAATAACCCCAAAACATCAACCAACACTTAGCAAAAAATTAGGAAACTAAACCATTTCCATTTAAGAATTAATAATTGGATAACCATACCAAAATAATAATGAGGAAAAATCTAAACAATCCCCTTGAATCTGAAATTCATTGTACCAAAACTACTATATAGTCAATATATGGGTTCAACCCAAAACAACTGAAACATGTCTAAGTCCGAAAAATGGACCAAAAACTGAAAGAAAAACTTAAGGCAGCCTGGAAGATGTAGCTCACCCTTGAGTTCGAACACTATCTGAATCACAGTTGAGGTCTCGAGATAGTCATCGGAATATGCTCTGTACTCAATAAAAATAAGAGCACATGTACTATCAGTACACAAGAAAACAATGGTGTACTGGTAGGGTCATCGGCCAACCCAAAATGAGAAATATGAACACATAACCATAACTTAGTAAAACAAGACAACAATGAACACTTACCATGTAACCTCACCTCAAGCTCATAACAGTTCACCTTAGTGAGTAACATTGTGGAACTTAGTTTTTATAAGTCAACATGGATAACAAGTCATGTCAAGACCATGACTACCAACAAGACTCCATGTCAACAACCATGACACTAGCAATTAAATCAACCATGTCTCCACTACACAAGTAAATAGACGATAATAAGTTATGCCACTACTTATAATTAGCCTAGACCACTCAGGGATCCATAAGAATAAGAATAATGGAAATTATCATGCAACTCAGTTTACATAACGAAACCACACTTAGGAAAAAAACATATTAGTCTGGGTCACTCAAGGAACCAATACAACAGTCAACACTTAATCCCAATTCACTCAAGGAACCCATATAACAGTAAGCACATAATCCCAATTCAATCTAGGAACCATCACACTCACCAATACCTTGCACATACATGCTAAGGGTCTTATGGTCTCCTACTAGTCATGACCTGCAGGGGACGAGCTCTTGTCTTTGTACTAAATCCTAGACATCAAGTGCCTACCAACCTTATACCAACCAAATCCCATGGATATGTCCAAGTACTGGTATATCCCATAATAATGATAGATATTACAACAATCACAACCATTATCATAACAGAAACAAAACTTGTAAAAACCAACATGCTTTCATATAGTTCATTGCATGCGATTAACACTTAGGATATCAAACAGTCATTCACTTTCCTTGAACATGCATTGTACAAGTAATGCGAAGGAATAGCTATCATGTACACATAAGACAAATTGGGTTTCAACTACATTAAACCATCACTTACCTCAATCCAAGTATGAAATGCTCTAGCAAACTTGAGCATTCCCTTTTCTCACAGCCTCGGCTTGATTCTGGTCTAAAAATAGGAATGTAACAAATAATCAACTAAATGACCTACAACATCGAGGATTATAACCTATTCCCGAACCCCAAGGCCAATTTCATGATCATTTCTTCTATTCTAGGGTTTTTTCACCAAAATTCACGTTAAAACTACCAATTTCGATTACATTAGTGAATTATAGACATGTAAGAGTAAATTATTAACTTTAAACCAAAACCCAAAGGTTTTACGCCCAATTTATCCTATTGCACCAGAAAAATCAGCTAGGCTAAGCTAAATGCTCCCCAAAACCCGTAAACTAGTGATTCTAATGTTAGTAGTAAAAAAAAAGTTAATGGCAGTTATTAACTTATCTTTACGAAGAAATTTGGTGGAAAATCACCCAAAATTGCCTAAGCTTTCCCCAAAATGAGTTTAGAAAATAATTGACTATTTTGGGGAAATTTTTGTATAAACCCACGTATATCCCGCTATAGCAGCATTGCTATAGCAGAATACGCCCGCTATGGAAGAATTGACCGACTTTGACTTCCGCTATAGCAGGAATTATTCTGCTATAGTGGTGTCATCATAGAGGCCTCCACTCTCTATAAAGGGTGTGGCAAGGTAGAAACTAGGGATTTCTCCCAGTTTTGCCTTTTTCACAATGTACCCTCAAACCATGGCATTTCAGACTAACTCTTTTACTTGATATCGGGAGTTATACTTACCTGAATTCACTTCCAAAAAATCCTTTGGATTCCTTATGGACTTAGCTAACATAAAAGCATGTTGAACTTTATTACATTTACCCAATCCATTTATAGATTGCCCTAGACCATACCTTGCTCGAATTTTGTCCAAGACTAGCCTAGCCTAAAAATTCTAGCTCCTAATTTGGGGAAAATACTAACCCAAATTTTTGTATATTAGACTTACCCAGATCGCACTCGTACTGGGAAGTAAGCGTATGTATGATCCACTTGTACTCAGTAGGTATCATAGGCCGACTGAGCAAAGTAGGAAACAAAATAAGTAAAAGATACTATGAGTACATCACTTGCATATAGAAAAGTTCCCAAACAGTATGTCACACCGTCTCCACTAACAGTTCCATAATATAATAAGACAAAAAAAAAGCTACACACGAAATATATATAAGGACACTAAGTACACGTCAACGAATACATAAAAGAAACATAGAAGATGCAAACACAATGTAATGATGGTCAAACTTTTGTAGATGCTTTCCAAGCCTCAACACTCCAAGACAGTACCCATGGGGGGTTCGCAACCCATATACGTTTATAATCTCAATCTCATATCTCAATCAACCTTACTGGCATATTCCTCGGTATATGCATTTTATAAGGAGTCTCATTTTCTTACAAAATCAGTATTTTTCAATCAACCTTACCAGCACATCCCTCAGTATAAGTGTTTTATAAAATATCTCTTTTTCTTTCAAAAATAAGTGTTTCTCAGTAGTGCCAATCTTATGAATATGTATAGATGAAATAAGGATGTAATGCTCACAACCAATCAGTATAAAGATAATGATCAATTTAATACAGGTATGAATGGGATCAAAATCAACTCAAAATGACAATATTTCATGATAAAAACCATCGTATGGCACCACTGGTATAAACAGTCAAGTAAGACATTAACAATATTATTTTAAACCCCTCACTCAGATATTCTATAATAATAAAGGAAAATAATGCTCAAGTAAGGCCTATATTTATAAGTCAAGCCCCCACTCGGGTGACACAATAATAATAAGGCAATTTAATGCACAAATAAAGCCTACAGTATAATATAATGCCCCCACTCAAGAATCACAACAATTATACTCTCTCAAGTCAACAACAATCTACAAATAAGCCCCCACACAGGTACACGATAATAATAATGATCCTAAAATACAACTCCCTCTACTAAATTCCCCAACCCATAGCATGCTTTACATTATCGTTAACTGCCCAACCCAGTCTGAAGGAAATTAAGCTATAAGCTACCTCGAAATGCCAAAATCTAAGCCTAAACCCTTCAATGTAGATCTCTTCATTTGTGAATGGCCTCAATAATGAGATAAATCTATTAGAAACATAATCTATGCATCAAAAGAAAGTTAATGATACCCATATTAGCTATATTCAAAATGGGTCTAAAAATCATTTGAAAAATCGGTTCAAGATTGAAAGGGGTAAAACCAAAATTTTATTTTAGAAACATGATCTCTATATTAATAGGAATCTAAATCATAAAACTCAAGTAAAAATGAGGTGAAATCGACTCTCAACTCGATGAAAAATGAATTTAAGAGTTTACCGAGAAAAATCCCCAAATTCGAGTTTGAAATCATAATTTTGAAGGTGGATTTGAAGGAAAATAAATGGAAATTGATAAAATAAAGGTTTAGAAATTACCCACATTTTTTTTTTATAAAAATCACCTCGAAATCGCCCCTACCCGCAAAGTCCAAAAATGGAGAAATTAGGGTTTTGGTCGTGAATAGGAATTTTTAAACTGTCCAGGTAAAAAATACCCTTCGTGAATGTGAATGTCAACCCAAACCAAGTCTCGCGATCATGGTCAGACCATCACGATCGTGATGAAGGATGCCCCCAACTAAGACCAAACAACCCTTTGCGAACACAGTCATTACTTCGCGATTGCGATGTACAACAAGGATAACCCTTCGCGAATGCGGTCCCACCATTGTGTTTATGATGAATGATTTAGTCCTTCTATGTGAATGCGACCATAGGCTCATAAATGCGAAGAAGGTTTTGGGTTGCACCAAAAACTATAAACCAACAGTTTAATACTTGGAAATAGTCCCAATTGGACCTTCAAAATTCGTTCGGAACTTCATAGAACTAAACCATAAATGCTAATAAGATAATTTTGAAATTTTGAACTCAATGAAACTATCAAATTTATGAAAAGAGGTTGTTTACAACTAATTAGCCCCCGGGGTCCTTAAAAGTTTATTTTAACTAGTTTTAGAAAAAAGGGTTGAATTATAAAATAAAGGTTCGAGATATGAACTAACTATGATACTAACCCAAAATTGATATTTCAAATCTAATGAAATAGTCCAAATCGCCATCCAGCGCTCGAAACACAAATGTTGACCGAAGTCAAATTCATGGCTTTTAAAGCCTCTACGAGTCTCAAACTCTCCCAAATTACTCCCAAATGCATCAGGGACCATGCCGATTATTCCCACAACTCACAAATAGCATGTAACAACTACAAAAATGGGAAAAATAATCAAAACACATAAAAAGGGGAAAATCACAACTATTGTTATTACAGTAGGTGTCATCATGACCTCAATTTTTGAATACTAACAAATTAGAATCAAAGAACTAGGTTCACCGATCTCATAAGTGAAAGAGAAGGATGTATAATAGAGTCTCGCAGATCAATATGTTGATAATCGTATCTATCTTCGAGAGGCTATAGGATATCTTTAGGAAAAACTTTTCTAAATTGATTTCTTATCATGCGGGTTGTTCATGCTCACTATTCTAAACTTATATTCCATTCTTCTCTGTACAAATGCTGAGGAATAAATCTAGAGATATTGAGGATACTGAACCATCACCCACTGTTAGAGCCCCAGTTAGGGGGTGAGACAGGGGTTGTGCCAAGCCAGAGGTAGAGGTCGGGCACGACGAGCTACTCCGGCCAAGGGATAGACTAGGGTAGTCTCTCCCGAGTTATTATTATGTTAAAGAGGATTGTCATATAGAGTATGGGAGACCAACTTAAGCCCCTCAGGGTTCAGTTGCTACCCCGATATTACAAAATTTGTTGATTCATCTGTTAGGCCATATGGATGGAATTCCCCAAACAGGTATTTCATTGAGTGTGTTGGGTATTTCTCATACTTTAAGAGGTATTCATCCAATAGGGAAGGATCCTACTTATAGTTTCTGACTCCTGAGGTACAACCAGCTGTTGTGGTACTCCCTCATGTTAATTCTTTGCCTAATAGAATTGTTGTTCCTCTTATTACTTCTGGTTCTATGATGTCTTCTGATGATCAGAAAAGGTTTGAGAGATTTGTTTGCTTGGCTCCTCCCAAGTTTAGTCGTGCCATTAGAGAGGATGCCTATGAGTTTTTGCTTGACTGCCAGGAGAGGTTACATAACCTCAGATCCCTTAAGTCCTATAGTGTTTCCTATACTACCTACTAGTTGACTGACATGGCTATGCAGTGGTGGAGGTCTCTTTCTACTTATAGACCATTGGGGTCTCATGGTATGACATAAACCCAGTTTTCTGAGGTTTTTACGGGGAGGTTCATGCCTTACAGTTTGAGAGATTAGATAAGAGACGAGTTTGATCACCTAGAGCAGGGCTCCATGACTATTTTAGCATATAAGGCGTGTTTTTATGCACTATCCATATATTCCACTACCTGGATCTCTATCGAGTTAGAGAGGATCCAAAAGTTCATTAAGGTTTTGGCATGTTATTATCAATTGGCGATAACTCAGCTAGTGGTTTCAGGTGGTTTTTTCAAGAGTATCATAGAGCATGCTAAGTTGATTGAGTTGATTTATCAGGGTACTCAGGGTGGTAGTGCTAAGAAGATACGCAGACATGGTGAGTTCAGTGGACATGCATTTTGAGGTAAGGATTTCTCCAACAGAGGTTCTCACAGTTACCATGGAAGACAAGTTTAGGCAGCCTTATAGAGTTTGGGTAGTATGTATATGATTTTTGGGTCTTCAGGTAGCCAGGGGTCAGGTCATGTCGACAGAGGCTCCAGTTTTAGTTCATTGATTCAGGAAAGGCATTATGGATCTTCTAGACCCTCTTATTATAAGTCAAGTGGTAGAGTATGTTATGTGTGTGATAAGCTTGGTCATTATATGAAGGAGTGTCCTCGACATGCATTGGGTCCTACCCAGCCAGGTTCTCAGCTTCAGCTTTGCCCTACCCTTATATCTGCAGTTAGAAGTGATTCATAGAGTTACGGGGTGGTTCTTGAGATTCTCTAGGTGGAGCTCGTGGTAGTGGATGCGGGGTTGCTCAGTCTGGGAGCAAGCATGGTCAGTGCTAAGCTATACTTGGGAGACCTGAGGTAGAGGCCTCTGATGCAGTTATCTTAGGTATCATCCCGGTTTGCCATTATTCTACTTTTGTGTTATTTGACCCATGAATCTACATTCTCCTATGTGTCTATATACTTTGCTCCTGGTTTTGATATAGCATATGAGTCACTTGCTAAGCCTATTCATGTTTCCACCCCCGTAGAAGATTCTTTAGTGGTGGATTGGGTGTACCGATCATGTAGTAACCTTTGCGGGGAATGTGACATGGGTAGACTTGATTATCCTAGATATGGTTGATTTTGATGTTATCTTGGGTATGGATTGTTTAACACCTTATTATGTTTTTATTTTTATTTTTCCAAGACCTTGACTTAAGCTACTCCGGGTGTGCCAAGGTTAGCATGGAAGGGTACTTTTAGTTTACGTTCGAAGGGGGTTACATCCTTTCTACGTGCTCATTGCATGGTATAAAAGGGATGTCTTTCTTATTTGGCCTATGTGCATGATACTAGTGTTGCTTCACCACCTCCATTGGATTCTGTTTGAGATGTTCAAGAGTTCCAAGACGTGTTTTCTACAGACTTACCTTGTATGCCTCTAGATCGAGATATTGATTTTGCCATTAATGTTGATTCGAGCACCAAGCCCATTTCTATTCTTCCTTATATGATGGCCCTATCTTAGTTGAAGGAATTGAAGGAGCAATTACAAGATCTAATAGACCTAGTATGTCTCCTTGGGGTGCTCCTATCTTGTTTGTAAAGAAAAAAGATGGATCTATACATATGTGCATTAACGATCTGCAATTGAACAAGGCGACCATCAAGAACAAGTATCCTCTTCCTCGCATTGATGATTTGTTTGATCAGTTTCAGGGTGCTTCGGTGTTTTCTAGGATTGACTTAAGATTCGGCTACCATCAGTTGAGGATTAGAGCTTCTGATGTTCTGAAGACAGCTTTTCGGATGCAGTATGACCATTATGAGTTCTTGTTCATGTCTTTTGGACTGACTAATGCCTAGCAACGTTCATGAAGTTGATGAACCGAGTATTTCAACCTTATCTCAATTTCTTTTTGATTGTATTTATCAATGATATCTTGGTTTATTCCAAGAATAAGGCTGACTGTTGTTGCCCAAATTACACCTCTAAAGAAAACATAAAGTGGTCGTTGATCAAATGTAGAACCCAATAAGGTTGGGGTTGATCCCACAGGGAATAGGTCAAATTATCAATTAAAATGTACGTCGAGGAAATAAGTGACAATTTCCAGTAGGCTTGTGAATAAATAATTCAGTAGTAACAATTATTGATTTTTTGGAGTTGTAATCAATATGAGAAAAACACTAGGACTGTGTTCCCTAATAACTTCATAACTCTGTAGGTTCTTCGTACTTTGTAACTCCTCCCGGTATGTGGAATGCAGAATCGATAGTTTATGTATACTTAGAGCAGCTTTACGCTCTTATCTAAGCAATATCCTCAAGTAAGTTTTCTCTTCTCCTGAGCCTGCATTACTAACCCCTATCTTGGATCCCAGATAGCTATCCCAGATTATCAGCTCAAGCTATTAAGTGGAGGTTGATAGCTCCAAGTCTCTGTTGTTTGTTCCCTTTTCCCCATCCGTATTCATCCTCTCATCCAAAATATAGATTAGGCAAGTTCTAATGTTGCGCACCATTAAAAATCATTCAAACCCAAGGAAACAATCAATACACATGAACACCAGTTGAAGATTACTCCATACTATGAACCTTACATTGTTAATTTATCATGGTTCCCACAACCTTAGTTATGGTGTTTAGCTACTCATAATTTCAAGAACATAAAAATAAATCAAATATGAAAACATGATCATGCACTTACAATTATGAAATAATAACCTCTAAAATCTCACATTGAATCAAAACCCTATAATCAATGTTTGTGAAATTTCAATTCCAAAGCCAAAAGTATGCCTTAGAACCTTACAAGAATGTAATAATACGTAACTTCATACAATAAAATGAATAAGAGTATTTATAGACAAAATAAAACCTATCCTAAATAAAAATAGAAAATCTGAGTCGGTCATCTCAGACGAGTGGAAGGTACAATTGTGGTTAGATACCACGATTGTCTTTTGGTGCTCGTGGTTTGCTCATGGACTTTAGCATCTTAGGTATTCAATGGTACGAACCTCAGTAGTACTCCATGACATCTTCTCACTACTGTACCATGCGGTTGTCTGATCATCCTGCACTTTAACTCCTACAGACTCCACTTCTGGCCTTCAATCCCACGACCTCATAGTACGATCGTATGATCTATGTACGATCATGGGAGCTTCTGTATGATCAACATATGAGATTCACTTCTCTGCTTCTTCATATAATTCCCAAGTACGACCGTGGTCAGATCCCACGATCATGGCAGTGGTCGTCTGATGCCCTTTTTCTGTCCAAACTCCACCACTCCACTCTTCTAGACTTGTTTGACCTGCAAACACCCCAAAACCAATTATATCCACATATAAAAACCCTTGTACTTGCAAATATGCACCATTTTAAGCATCAAAATTTCCATAATTTCATAGCACATCACTAACCATGTGAGGCACTTGAGGACTGTACTTTAGAGGTTGTGAGATAGGAAGTTGTATACCAAGTTTTCTAAATGTGAGTTTTGGTTGGATTCTATTTCTTTCTTGGGTCATATAGTGACCAAGGATGGTATTATGGTCTATCCATCCAAGATAGTGGTAGTTCATGATTGGGCTAGACCTACTTCTCCTATCGAGATTTAAAGTTTTGGTGGGTTAACAAGAAATTATCGGTGCTTTGTACAGGGTTTCTCTTCTATTGCAAATCCTTTGACCAAGTTGACTTAGAAGAAGATTGTATTTTAGTGGTTGGATGCGTGTGAAGAGAGTTTTCAAAAGCTCAAGGAGTTTTTAACTTCGGCTTCTATCTTGACCTTTCCCAAGGAGGGCGTGGGATTTACAGTGTTTTGTGATAATTTCGGAGTTGGATTGGGTGTTGTATTGATGTAGAAGGGTAAGTTGGTTTCCTATGCTTCTTGATAGTTGAAGCCTCATGAGAAAAATTACCCTACCCATGACTTGGAGTTGGCTACGATTATGTTTGCGTTGAAGTTATGGCGACACTACTTATATGGAGTCCATTGTGAGATAGATTAACCAAATCAGTGCTTTTTTGTACCTATTAGGGTGAATTATAATAGGGAGAAGTTGACCAAGATCTACATTAGAGAGGTGGTTCAATTGCTTGGTGTAACTATCTTTTATAGAGGTACTCAGTTTACCTTGAGCTTTTAGAGTACTATACAGAGTGAGTTGGGTACTCAGCTTGATTTGAGCATAATTTTTCATCCTCAGACAAATGGTTAGTTTGAGAGGACTATTCAGGTGCTAGAGGACATGCTTCAAGTGTGTGTTATGGATTTTGGTGGTCATTGAGACCAGTACTTGCCTTAGCGGAGTTCACCTATAATAACAACTACCATTCCAGCATTTAGATTGTGCCTTTTGAGGCTTTGTATGGTCGGAGGTGTAGATCCTTTGTGGGATGGTTCAATTCATTTGAGGTGGGATCTTGGGGCACAAATTTGTTTAGAAACCTGATGGATCGAGTGAGACTAATTCAGCAGAGGCTTGTGGCTACCTAGAGTAGGTAGAAGAACTATGTCAACCGTTGAGTCTATAATGTTGCATTCATGGTTGGAGAGCGAGTTTTGTTGAGGGTTTTACCCATGAAGGGTGTGATGAGGTTTGGGAAGAAAGAAAAGCTTAGTTCAAGGTTCATTGGCCCTTTTGAGATCCTTGAGAAGTATAAAGATGTGGCGTATAGGCTAGCTTTGCCTCCATATCTATTAGTTGTCTATTCGATATTCTATATTTCCATGTTAAAGAGATACCGTTCAGATAATGCAAATGTAATCCGCTGGGATTCTATTGTATTAGACCATGATTTATCTTTCGAGAAGGAGCCCATTGGTATCCTAGATAGGTAGACTAGGATGTTGAGGTCTAAGCATATTGATTCAGTAAAGGTCCAATGAAGACATCGCCCTATTGAAGAGGCTACTTGGGGGGTCGAATCTGATATACAACGTAGATACCCCAAGAATTTTACCGCTTTAGGTATTTTATTTGCTTTTTTTGTTTGAGGATGAACTTGTGTTTTAGTGGTAGATAATGTAACAACCGTAGTTGTGAATTTCATCTTTTTTTTGTTTTGACTGTTTTGCCCTTCCCTGTAGTTGCTATATACTATTTGTGAGTTATGGGGTTGGTTGGCACAGTCCACCCTGTGTTTGGGAGTGAATTGAGTGAGTTGAGACCCTTAGAGGTTTTTAAAAGAGGTTAGTTTTATGTCAATCAATATTTTGTGGTCCGAGTGTCGGATGGTGATTTGGTCAGTTCCATTAGATCTAGAATGTTGTTTTTAGGTTAGTAGTGTAGTTAGTTTGGATCTCGAGCCTTTGTATTGCAATTTGACCTCTTTAGCAAAAACTAGTGAAATAAGCTTAAAGGGGGTTCCAGGGGTTAATTTGTTGTAAATGATCTCTTTTCAAAAATTTTATGGTTCCATTTGAGTCTGGAATGTCGAAAATAGCCAAGTAGCATAACTAGTTTTATTTCTGTGGGGTCCCGAATGAATCTCGAAGGTTCAATCAGGACTATTTTCCAAGTTCCAAAACTGTTGGTGCAGTTTTCTGGTGCCAGCTGAAAACCTTCTTTGCAAATATGGCTCCTTGGCCGCAAACCCAAAGAAGGAACCACATTTGCAAAGGGTTAATCAGGGATCGGGTAAGGTCTTAGGCATTTCGTTCGCGACCGAACCTTTGCGAATGAGAAGGGTCCGAGTCAGCAACCTTTGTGAATGCGGAATGTTGACCAAGAATGGAAAGAACAACTTAAAGCCCGATCAATATTGATCCTCGCGATTGTGAGGTGGGGATCATGATCGTGAGGTACTGTTCACTTGAATAGTATATATTCCCAATTTTCATAATTTTTCACCATTTTTGGACTTGGAAACCTCGAGAAAGATGATTTCAAGAGGTATTCTTGATCAATCTAGCTTGGGTAATCTCTGAACTCCCATATTTATCATATCCTATTGATTCTATCTTCAAAATAACTTTAAAAACTTGTTTTCGAACTTGGATTTTGGGGTCTTTGTCCGGTAAAGTATGAAATTAGTTTTTCTTCGATTTAAAGTCCGATTTCAACTCGTTTTCACTTGGGTTTCCAGATTTAGAATCTTCTTGACATGGAAAACTTGATTCTTAAATAAAATTCTAGAATTACCTTTTTCAATTTTGAACCAATTTTCAAACAATTTGGACCCAGATATAGCCAATATGGGTATCGTTGGTCTTCTTTTGATGTGATGATTATGTTTTTGATAGATTTAGTTCATTTTGAGACCGCTCATGATAAAAAGGCTCCGCATTGAAGGGTCTAGACTTGGATTTCATCTTTTAGAGGTAGGTTATGGCTTAATTTTCTTCAAACTGAGCTGGGTAGTTAACCATTCATGTAAAACATGCTATGGGTTGGGAAATTAGAGGTGGGAATTGTATCTCGAGGTTAATATTATCCTGTTGCCCATGTGGGGGCTTATATGCATATTTTTTTGACTTGAGAGATTATATTTATTGTGATGCCCGTGTGGGGGCTTTATTTGATATTATAGGTCTTATTTGTGCATTAATTGCCATTATTATCATTGTGATGCCCATGCGGGGGCTTGATTAGATATTATATGCCTTATTTGAGTATTATTTGCCTCTGTCATTATAGTGATGCCCAGGTGATGTTTTTGAAATGATATTATTGATGTCTTACATGACTATTTATTCAGTGATGCCGTACAAGGGCTTATATCATGAATTATTAACATATTGAGTTAATTTTGAGCTCATTAATACCTGTATTGAATTGATTGTTATCTTCATATTGATTGGTTGTGATCATTACATCCTCATTTCATCCATACACATTCATGACACTTGGTACTACTGAGAAACATTGATTTTTGAAAGAAAATAAAACACTTTACAAAACCCTTGGTAGAAGGATATGTCGGTAAGCTAATTAAGATATGAGATTGAGATTGTGAAAATATATAGGTTGCAAACCCCCCATGGTCTTGTCTTGAAGCACAGAGGCTCGGAAAGTGTATACGAAAAGTAATGCGATGGCTTATATCATCATTATCCCACCATCATTGCATTGCATCATTTACACCTCTATTTATATATTTATATGTTTGTTGTTGTGTACTTAGCTTCCTTATGTCTTTGTATGTAGTTATTCTTGTATTGATATTATATTTGTAGAATTGTTAGGAGCTACGGCGTGAATAACATGTAAAGCAGGAATATAAACTACAAGAAACTACTCAGGCAACGAAACATATTAATGCTAATGGAAAAGTAAAGGTAACTATTAGATACTACCAGTAATCAGGGACAAAGCGCAATTCCAAAAGTAGCTAGTCCATATATGAGAGTATAGTGAAGAAAGAGATATACAATATACAATAGTAGTAGGAACGAAGGAAACGATATACAAATAGTAGCTAGAGAAAAATAATTGTACAACCGCACAATACCGATAAACCACATGAAGGTACAACTTCGAGGGAACTAGTCAACATTACCGAGATCATAAAGAATAAAGGAGTTAACCTAGCATAATCAGGGTCTCTAACAGAAATGAGCATAATCATAGGGTGATTTAACAATAATAAACCTCACCATAATACGAAAAAAGGATCAAAAACATACCGACAACCTTGGGTACCAAACCATAACCAACCTACCACGAGCTATGCAATAATTACCAAACTATAAGTAATCGGATAGCCCAGACAACCAATAACCACAACCAGGCCCCCATAAGCCCAGAAGGTACATCCAAACACTCAACAAATAACAACCATAACCTGTATCTATACAGCCCCCTATAAGATCGATAAATACATCCGCCAAAAAATTATACTGGTGATAGGTAATGCATAAGGATGAATGAAAGTTATGAAAGAACTAGATGATGAAAAATAAACCAAATACCATATCCGACACAAGTGTATACACCTCCTGCAGCTCAGTAGCTTACAAAGGTAGGACCTACGACAACCATCCTTCTCAGGTACTGTGACTCATTAAATGAAGGGGGCCCATAGGCTACTCGGGATATTCGTATACACTGCCTAGTCTCGAACTAGGACTTTTATTAACCATGATAACAAATCTACTTCATCCAGTACCAAAGAGAAGTAAGAGTATAAAAGGGTGCTCGGACTCGAACCGATGCTAAATAAGTAGATGTCCGTAAAATCTGATGCCCCAAGTTGAATTTAGGAATAAAAAAATATAATAACATAGAAAGGGTTGGAATCTCTCTCGATCGAACTGAATAAATAGTGGTAAAAGAGTGGATCAGAACTGGACCGGAATCAGCCTCAGTCTAATTTCCAAAGTAGTATTTTTAGTTTAAATTATCATAGTCCAATAATACGGGTGGTACGACTTCCGCTTTAAAAGAATCAATTTTAAAAGTGAAAAAATGAAAATAAATCCCTTTTTAGAAAATAGTAGTAAAACCAAGGTTCTAACCGGAATCGTACCACTAAATAAGTGTAAATACGTCTAAAAGTACTCATGCCATCACCAGTATCCAAACAATACAATGTAAGCATCCAAGCGTCTAAGAACTAAACCACATCCTTACCAAGGAATAGAATACTAACCTGGTGTTGAACTGGTATCGTAACCATGGCCTCAAGCCTAATAATATATAAATTAACATGATATCAGCACCATAATTTGGGAAACTATGGTAAATGAGGACATAATGCTACTAGAAGGATCTAATCGGGGGATATCGTCCAATCCATTAAGTAATACAGTAAGTCTTATACTAAATGATCCTTCATATCAATCTATGGTAAAACAAGTCTATAATTCGGTGTAATAGAATCCTACAACCATAACGGTATTCTAGGCGAAGGCTCGAATTACATTTCTATTCTAAATTCCATAAATAGGTCAAGTCATGGTACAACTAGGTATAAACCTATCCTATAATCCCTACCTAGCATGCGATCTAAACAATACACAATCTCACAGAGAAGAGAAAATTGTAGCCTACCTCATTGCCGAACCGTAGTCTCAAACCGTCCTCGAATGACTCGTCTTCACTCCATGATCTTAAAATGACATCGTACTATTAAAATCATAATTTACACATTAATATGAGTAAAATAAGACCCATATTGCAATATAAAAGCTTGAGCCAAAAATTGGGTCAAAAATAGGCTCATGGAGCCTGCAAACAAAATTCCAAAATTGAATCCCACACAAGGTACCTCAAAGTACAAGGAATGCATGCTCAAAATTTGAGCACAAACGGAGCACAATTCGTCACCCAAATCAGCCCACAAAGTTGAGGAGATTCAAGAATAAATTCTAGGGATTAACAAGGAAAGGAATTTAATTTGACGGGAAAAACAATGAAAAATGATCAAGATGTATAGAATTAGCTTACCTTAGCCTCAATGGATGATTTTCCATAGTTTCCCACGCCCCAAGCTCCAACAATGGTGAAATAGGGCTTTGAAAATAGAGGAATGAAGTTTTTGAATCTCAACTTTGGATAGAAATCATGAAAAATAGAATGGGTATTCTTGGAAAATAGAAATATGAAGTTATAATCAAATAGCCAATGATTATACAAGAAAAACACATCGAGAATCGCCTAAAACAGAGTTCACTAGCCCCTAAAATAGTGAAAATAAGGTTTTGGATCGAAATGGGACTTATATGCTGTCCAGGTGAAAATTTGTTCATCGCTATCAGCGACCAAGGTGTCGCAATAGAGATGAAGGAAATCAAAATATGTTCATCGCTATCAGCAACCTTGATTGCAATGAAGGAATCAGATTTTGTTCATCGCTTTCAGCGACCATGGCATCGCGATAGCAATGAAGGAAGTCAGAATTTGTTCATCACTATCAGCGATGAAGAAATCAAGAATTTTTCATCCTATCAGCGACCAAGGTGTCGTGATAGCGATGAGCAATTTTCGTACAACAAAATAGCTGAAATTCTTCAAGTTTCAAACTCTCTGGCGAACCCTCAAAACTCATCTGAAACCCTACAAATATGAACTAATAGTGCAAATTGATCATAAGACACATTCGGATCCAATATAATCATTGGATTTACGAAAAAAGGTTGTTTACAACAAATTAACCCCCGGGACCCCTATTAGGCTATTTTAACTTAATTTCGTCTAAATACTCGAAACAAAATATAAAGGCTTGAGATCCAACTAACTATGCTACTGACCCAAAATTAACATTCCAAATTCAAAGGCGCCATTAAAATTTCCATCCGAGGTCGTTTAGACATAAAGTGGCCCCCACACCTAATGAACCATTTTTACCAATTTCTAACCAATAGCCCAAAACGAGTCCGAAAGCCTCGGAACCCAGACCAAGGGTCCCTCTAGCCTAAAATCCACATTCCAAAGCTAAGGACGCTGTTAAAATTCTCATCCGAGTCCATTTACTAGGAGTTTTAGTCCAAGACCAATTTCTCAACTTTAGAAGCTCCAAAATAGGAAAATGGGATTAAAACCCAAACCAACTACCCGAAACCTGGACCGACGATTTCGGCAAGTCATAGATAACCTGTAGCCATTGTGGGAAAGCTTAAAATATTGAAAATACATGGAAATTGAGAAAATGAGCTGAAGGGTCATTACAATATCCACTACTAAAAGAACTTTCGTCCTTGAAAGTCAATGGATAAAGAGAGCTCGAAAGCTCGAAAGGACTACGGGGCCTACATGCTCTGAGCAAGACCCCAGATAACCTCCAAGGGAAACCAATGCTTCCAAGGGATTTTGCTAAAGGTATCCCTTTTCTTCAAACATAACCTCTTAACTTTACTTTCCAATTTAACATTAAACTTAACCTCAATAGCCGACTGGCCTCCAACTGAACCAAGCCCGACTGAAGCACGTAAACCTAAACCACAACATACTGACATCACACTGATACAAGAACAACAAAGTGGATACTCAACCAGGCTACAGAAAACCTAGGGCATGAACCATGAAGCCAACTCCAAATTCCAAATCTAACATTCTCTTGCCTCTCTGAACCTGCTGTCTACTCTAAGATATGCATAATCTCTCCAGCATCATCAGAGTTATATCCGTGTAATCACATCATATTAACCTCAAAATACTGAAACTGATCCACAGAAAATCCACACGGACTAGCATAGGAATGATGACTCATAAGGTTCTACCTGAATACTAAAATGGTGATGACAAATGTCTATGATCTCTGCCAAGCCAATAACTGGTATGGATGAATCTTGAAATCAATAGTCATGAGTCCAAAGCACAAGCTATCAAAACTGAGCGATCCACTCCAGAATGCCCCACCAACTGTGGTGAAACCATGCTAAGCCAAACTCGAGTACACTTCTTCCACTGAGTAGCTATTCAAAATTTTGACGAAAACTAAGAACCAAGGTCAAAAGCAGTAGGAACCAATACCATGTACCAACGAATCTCCTTCGAACACCTATCAAAGTCAAACCCTCTAAACTGAAGGAAACTAAACCAACAGGTAGAAAGTAAGATTGGTCGACCTGTCATCGAATGCTCAACCGAAGCAAATTCTAAAATAGGAGCTGCAACCAAGTTATGCAATCCATAGCCATAATCTTAACACCGAAGCTGAACTTACTCATTCTCAACTATCCGAACTGATCCTATTGATGAGTAAGCATCCATCCTCCAAAATCTATCACAACTTTCAAGCCATCATTCAAAAGAGTCAAAAATCATAACGGGAGCCAACAAGTCTTCACTAAGGTCAAATACCCAAATCAATATCACTATTTGAAATCAAGCATATATCTAACGGTTTCCGCAAGGGCTGAAACTAAAATATTGTCGAAGAACATACTCACAACTGAGGAGAACCACAGGCTAAAGATACAAGCAATCAAATCCACATCCACTGAGGGTATAACCATCAAGGCATAACAAAGAACTCACCAAGTCTGCAAGGAGTACTAATGGTAGCCAAATTTCAAACAACTCAGAAAATACGATCTTAGCCTGAATCTAGTCAAACTGATACTCAATCTATGGCAACAAATACTTACTCCCAAAATACATCCACTTTGGCTATCAACAACTGATATGCAAGCACATATCACCAAGCAGGAGCATTCCACAAAGCCACATTAGGCCAAACAAATACCGAAATGAGAAATTTTTAAATTCACCCATGTAAACGAATCATAACTCAACTGAACGACATTATAGAAGAATGGAGTACCAATCTCAACACCAACACCAACACCAAGATCAAGACTACTACCAGGTGATAAACCAGCCAAATCGAAAGAACAACCTCAACTTACCAATCTTAGGAATGGGCTATAGAATAAGGGTTGCCACTTCTAGAATCACAACCAATCCATAGATGGCCAAACCTTCCTTCCCACAACCCACTCAACAACCGATCTAACCTTGCTGACAATAAGGAAAACTAACCAACCAAGGTTCTAAACCAACCAAACAAGAATCACAAGAAGGGATACTAACTAGATAATGTGAATCTAGCCATCTATCAAGTAAGGATCAATCAAAGTTAAAACAACAACCATAATAAAAATAGTATAAAATGCAGGTGGCACAAAATTAAAAACCAGTACCACTCAAATATCACATCAAGGCCACTATGCCAAAGAAAATAGACTTTAACCCAAGTGCTACACCCCAAGAAAATCACAATACCGATCCACTCAATCCACTACTAAAAGAAAATATCTACGGGGCTAGTCACATATGCATAAAATCTACACAAAGGCTACAACAACCAACGTAGTAATATCAAGGCACAAGAACAACGATGGGTATGAAAACCCCAACTTAATTCAAATAGAACCTAAAAGATAGTAAATCAAAATCGCACCTATAACGACAAAATTTGAAGCCATGGTCCCTGACCTGCCAGAAGAAGTACGAATCTGAATATGTTCGACCTTGAGTAGAGCATCTGAACGACCAACTAAAATACCAAGGGCACCACCTCTAATCGAAGGTGCCACAACCCTACAAGATTAATTTGACTGCACTGACTGATAAATAATCCCTTGTTGGGACATTTTCTGGACCAATGACTTATCTCTCTGCAGTTGTAACAAACCCCTGAAGCTCAAACTTGGCGAGAAACATGAACTAGCCCTAATCGGCTGACCAACCCATGCTTGGGGAACTCCCTAAACTAATGATAAATCTCCCTACATTCAAAACATTCCCTTAGAACTCTCTGATTTAATATACCTACTGACCCAGAATGACCGCTACAGCCTGAAGACCTAAATCGAGAATCCAATAATGCCTGACCAGAACTCTATCCATTGTGACCACCACGACTTATTTGAGAGCCATCTATAATCTAAGGCGCTACCTGAGCGGACCTGATAGGCTGCAAGTGATGCTGACATCTGTTTGGAGGATCCCTACCACCGAACGACATACCACTAACACTGTACTGCTAACATGGCCTCTTATCGCCATATCTATATGTCTCAATACATACCCTTTTTATAATCCTTGCATGATCAACAACCTGAAGAAAAGTAGACCCAGCTACTATCAAATGCTCTGACACCAAGCAGAGTGGAAATGCCAATCCCCTGATAAATCCACACACCATCTTATGCTCTGTAGGATATAACATAAAAGCATGTATGGCCCACTCGAGAAACCAAATCTCATACTCTGAAACTAATAAAAAGCCTTGCTACACACCAACAAACCCAACTCTGGCCTGAGAACTACTCGATGTATAGGACACCACCACTAACTGTGAACTATCCATGAAAAAACTCGAAATCCCTAACATGGTATCCTAAAAAGCTGAGGTAGTCACAAACTCCGCCAGAGCCTGGGCTAGCCCCAGACCCTCTAGCTGATACTGAAGATCCTCGATACCAATCTCTAACTTCCTAGCCCAACTTTGAGTTGAAACTCTGGTAACAAGCGTAGAAGTCCCATCCACATCTATCGACAACCTCATACTATCCAACCGAGAAAGAGTGGAGTCAAAAGAGGTACTCAAAAGTTCATAGAAGTACGGACACATGATTAGGAGTCAAGAATTGGGATTTCCTAAGAATTCCCTATAGCCCCCCGAAGATAGGATACAAACATCTTTGTACTGATCTGCAGGACTCTACTAGGCACTTTACTGTTGTACCAATAACACCGGTGAACCTATTCTCTGATGCCAATTTGTCACCACCCAATTTCTCAGGTCATGATGGCACCTTCCATATCCCACCAGTAGGTAAGACAACCCATAATCTGGAATAACTATTCGAACTAATAAAAAAGACGGAAGCAAAACTAAATAACAATGAAAAAAGGCACAAAGAAAGTAAATATATCCCCAAAACATAGTGAAGTCAGTACAAGATCTTCTAATACAACAGGAGTACAAAGTGGAATACAGAGTAAATATATACAAAGCCGTCTCTGATACAAAAATAGAGATCAGTCTAATAATAAGAGGGAGAGAAGGAACAACTATGAATGTCAGGAGCTCACCCCAAATCTTCGATACATGGCTACTCCGGACGATGCACACATCAACGGAAAAGACTCGTACTATGATCTTCAGGCTGCAAAAGTGTAGTATGAGTACCAAACATGAGGTACTCAGTAGGCATCGACCGACTGAGCTCTAATGATAATGCAAGTATGAATAATATGTAAAGCAGGAATATAAACTACAAGCAACTACTCAGGTAACGAAGCATATTAATATTAATTAAAAAGTAAAGGTAACTATCAGATACTACTATTAATAAGGGAAGAAGCACGATTCTATAAGTAGCTAATCCATATACGATAGTATAGTGGAGAAGAGATAAACGATATATAATAGTAGTAGGAAAGAAGGACACGATATACAAATAGTAGCTAGAGAAGAATAATTATACAATCGTGCTATACCGATAAACCACATGAAGGTACTACTTTTAGGGAACTAGTCAATATCACCGAGATCATAAAGAATAAGGGAGTTAACTCTAGCATAATCAGGGTCTCTAATAGAAATATACATAATCATAAGGTGATATAACAAAAATAAACCTCACCATAATATTAAAAAAGGGATAAGAAATGTACTGACGACCTTGGGTACCAAACCATAACCAACCTACCACGAGCTATGCAATAATTACAAAACTATAAGTAATCGGATAGCCCAGACAACCAATAACCACAACCAGGCCCCCATAAGCCCGGAAGGTACATGGAAACACTCAACAAATAACAACCATAACTTGTATCTATACAACCCCCTATAAGATCGATAAATACATCCGCCAATCAAATTATATTGGTGATAGGTAATGCATGAGGATAAATGAAAGTTATGAAAGAACCAGATGATGAAAAATAAACCAAATACCATATCCGACACAAGTGTATACACCTCCTGTAGCTCAGTAGCTTACAACGGTAGGACCTACGACAACCATCCTTCTCAGGTACTGTGACTCATTAAATGAAGGGGCCCATAGGCTACTCGGGATATTCGTATACACTGCCTAGTCTCGAACTAGGACATTTATTAACCATGATAACAAATCTACTTCATCCAGTACCAGAGAGAAGTAAGAGTATAAAAGGGTGCTCGGACTCGAACAGATGCTAAATAAGTAGATGTCCGTAAAATCTAATGCCCCAAGTTGAATTTAGGAATAAAATAATATAATAACATAGAAAGGGTTGGAATCTCCCTCGATCGAATTGAATAAATAGTGGTAAAAGAGTGGATCAGAATTGGACCGGAATCAGCCTCAGTCTAATTTCCAAAGTAGTATTTTTAGTTTAAATTATCATAGTCCAATAATACGGGTGGTACGACTTCCGCTTTAAAAGAATAAATTTTAAAAGTGAAAAAATGAAAATAAATCCCCTTTTAGAAAATAGTAGTAAAACCAAGGTGCTAACCAGAATCGTACCACTAAATAAGTGTAAATGCGTCTAAAAGTACTCATGACATCACCAGTATCCAAACAATACAATGTAAGCATCCAAGCGTCTAAGAACTAAACCACATCCTTACCAAGGAATAGAATACTAACCTGGTGTCCAATTGCTATCATAGCCACGGCCTGCCCAATAATATATAAATTAACAGGATATTAGCACCATAATTTGGGAAACTATGGTAAATGAGGGCATAACACTACTAGAAGGATCTAATCGAGGGATATCGTCCAATCCACAAAGTAATACAGTAAGTCTTACACTAAAGGATCCTTCATATCAATCTATGGTTAAATAAGTCTATAATTCGGTGTAATAGAATCCTACGACCATAACGGGTATTCTAGGCTAAGGCTCAAATTACATTTCTATTCTAAATCCCCTAAATAGGTCAAGTCATGGTACAACTAGGTATAATCCTATCCTATAATCCCTACCTAGCATGCGATCTATATAATACATAATTTCATAAAGAAGAGCAGACTGTAGCCTACCTCGTTGCCGAATCACTGTCTTGAATCGTCCTCAAACTACTCGTCTTCACTCCATAATCTTAAAATGACTTCGTACTATCAATATCATAATCTACACGCTAATATGAGTAAAATAAGACCTATATTGCAATATAAAAAGCACAAGTCAAAAATTGGATAAAAAATAGGCTAGTGGGGCCTGTAAATGAAATTTCAAAATTGAATTCATCATGAGGTCCCTCGAAGGACAAGGAATGCTTGCTCAGAATTGAGCGCAATCAGAGCACAATTCGGGGCCCAAATCAGCCCATAAAGTTGAGGAGATTCAATAATAAATTCTAGGGATTAACAAGGAAAGGAATGGAATTTTATGGGAAAAACAATGGAAAATGATCAAGAGGTGTATAATTATCTTTCCTTATCCTCAATGGATGATTTCCCATAGTTTCCCATGCCCCAAGCTCTAACAATGGTGAAATAGGGCTTTGAAAATGGAGGAATGAAGTTTTTGAATCTCAACTTTGGATAGAAATCATGAAAAACGGAAAGAGTATTCTTGAAAAATGAGAAATATGAAGTTATAATCATATAACCAATGATTATACAAAAAAAAAACGCATTGAGAATTGCCTAAAACAAAGTTTTCTAGCTCCTTAAATGGTGAAAATAAGGTTTTGGATCGAAATGAGATTTATATGTTGTCCAGGTGAAAATTTATTCATCGCTGTCAACGACCAAGGTATCGCGATAGCGATGAAGGGAATCAGAATTTGCTCATCGCTATCAGTGACCTTGATAGCGATGAAGGAATCAAATTTTATTCATTTCATAGCTATCAGTGACCTTGATAACGATAAAGGAATCAAAATTTGTTCATTGCTATCAGCGACCAAGGTGTCACGATAGCGATGAGAAATTTTTGTACCATTAAAACAACTGAAATTCTTCAAGTTTCAAACTCTTCGAAGAACCCTCGGAACTCATTCGGAACCCTACAAACATGATCCAATAGTGCAAATTGATCATAAAACATATTCTGGATCCAATGGAATCATCAAATTTTTGAAAAGAGGTTGTTTACAATAAATTAACCCCCGGGACCCCTATGAGGCTATTTTAACTCAACTTTGTCTAAAAACTCAAAATAAAATATAAAGGCTCGGGATCCAAACTAACTATGATACTAATCCAAAATCGACATTTTGGATTCAAAGGCGCCAATAAAATTTCCATCCGAGGTCATTTCAACATAAAGTGGACCCCACACCCAATGAGCCATTTTTACCAATTTCTAACCAATAGCCCAAAATGAATTTGGAAGCCTTAAAACCCAAACCAAGCGTCCCCCCCCCCCAGCCTAAATTCCATGTTTCAAAGCTAACGACACTTTCAAAATTCTCATCAGAGTCTTTTTACTAGGAGTTTTGGCCCAAGACCAATTTCTCAACTTCAAAAGTTCCAAAATAGAGAAATGTGCTTAAAACCCAAACCAACTACCAGAAAATCGGACCGACGATTCCGACAAGTCATAAATGACCTATAGCCACTGTGGAAAAGCTTGAAACATTAAAAATGCACGAAAATTAAGAAAATGACCTGGAGAATCATTACATACCTACTAAGTACAATTGGACTGTACTCACTCCTACTTCTGTGCCTTTTCAGTGTAGATCCCAGTGCGAGTGCGATCCGCATTGGCTGATTCATGCAGAGAGAGAGCTATATCGATGATTTGGTGATCTCTCCATCTGGAGCCTTGCTCCAACGTCCCTCTATCTTTATGTCTTTATTTTGTATTTCGAAGACAAATTTGTACTTATCAGATTCTAGTATTGTATTAGATGTTCTTTACACTTATGACACTAGGTTTTGGGGATTGATGTACTTCTTTGGATATTTTTGTTATTTGAGTATTATGGTCTGACTTTATTCTAGAAGTCTCGTATTTATCATATTTCTATCTTATTTCAATTTCCTTTTCTATTGTGGGGGTTTCGACTCACCTACCAAAGTTGGGTCGAGGTAGGTGCCATCATGACCTCAACTTTTAGATCGTGAAATTCTCCCACTAGATGGTTAGTCTTAGGGTGAGCAAAACCGAACCGCAGGCCACACCAAACGACAAACCAAGTCAAACCAAAAAAATTCCGACTAGTGGTTTAGTTTTTCAAAAAAAAATCTGACTATAATTGGCTTGGTTTAGTTTTAACTAAAAAAAGTTAAACCAAACTGAACCAACCCGATATTACATTTGTAAAATTTTTTAAAATATTCATAAAAATATTTACTATGATGTAATTTATAAATGTTTCTTAAACTTTTTTATCATTTTTATCTTTCAACATATTATTTCAAGTTTAAACTTAGAATTTTGAATGGCCAATAGATATTAGTAACTCAAATAAAGCTCAAATCAATACTAATTCTAAAAAAAATATTCAATTAAACACTAGAAATAACAATAATGTTGGATATCTAGTCTTTAGTTTTGCATAAATAGATAACTTAAATTTATTTTCTATTTAATACTTAGTGTTATTTTTTTTAAAAACACCTAAGATAGTTTTATCTTGCTAGGACTAAAGAAATATTTGAAGCACAAGTTAGTTATATGTTTTTATGAACACTTTACTGGAAAAAAACCCAAAAAACCCGCGAAAATCGAAAGCCCCGGAAAAATTCAAAGTTGAAAAACCGAATCTTTTATTAGTTTGGTTTGGCTTAAAGATTTAAAAATCCGAAAAAAATAATTTGATTTGGTATTTACAAAACCCGAACCAGCCTAGTCCACGTATACCTCTACTCAATACTAAAAAAAGATCAAAAAATGAAGGCCAAAAGTGACTGACTACATCATTTTTTTAGTCAAAATCGAAGAAAAATGATGCAGTCACTTGCGTCGTAAAAAGGCTCGATAATTTTTCAAAATGACGGAGCGCGTCGCTTTTTTATGAAGGAAATCAGCGTTTTTTCAAGAACTTTTTTTTTTCTAGAAAAAAGACGATGTTCGTCGCTTTATGTTCTTCATATGAAAAACAAATGAAGAAAAAAAGTGACGGACAACGTCGATTATTTTTTAAAAAATAAAAAAGCGACAGACGCCGACACATTTCTAGGAATTTTTTTTAAGAATTTCAGAAAAGCAACGAACAAAAGCAATACTGTCTTTCGCTTTTCTGTATTTTTTTAATGCAGAAAGCTGCATTTTCTACATCCCACCTGCCAAATGAAAATGCAATTCAATATGTACAGGCCAAAGCAAT
Organism: Capsicum rhomboideum; assembly: GCA_031232105.1. Taxonomy (NCBI): domain Eukaryota; kingdom Viridiplantae; phylum Streptophyta; class Magnoliopsida; order Solanales; family Solanaceae; genus Capsicum; species Capsicum rhomboideum. The sequence goes on from CP124716.1 coordinate 125,621,733, forward strand.
ACACATCACGCTAAAACAATCATTTAACAATAATACTGGTCAACACCACTTAAACAATGAATCCAACAACATCCAAAACACTTAACAATTCTAAAGGTTTTTCAAAGGATAAAAGTTTAGTTCAAGAAGAATCAAATCCAACAACACTAAGGAGTATCGCCAATTAACTCCTCGTTACTCTCTGTGTCTTCATCGCTACTTGAATCGAAAGATGGAGAACGATGACGATGACGACGACCTATGCTAACCATTTGTTACTTAAGTTCCTCAACGGTCTTGCACGCGATATCATTTTGAGCAACGGACTGTGCCAAGGCACGTGTAAGCTGTGCAATCTACTGCGACATTGTAGCAAGCTAAACACCATCAATCGCCTCTACCTAGCATGAGGAACCAATACCTTCAATCCTGATCGGATGCGTCCCAATTCATTCCGAGAGCCTATCCCATGACTTCTCACTACAACATTTTAGTCTTTTGGCCACCCTTGTAAAGTGTGGCCTAAAGTAGCACAAAGTGTGGCCTTTGATCAAAGGCTAAGCTTTAGGCCACACTTTTTCGGGGGTGGGCCAAAAGGGCATAACCTTTGACTTTAGGCCACGCTTTATAAGTGTGGCCATAGCAGCTACGCTTAAAAAGTGTGGCCTAAGAGTTACAAAGACCACGTTTTGTAGCATCCCATTGGCAACAGGTTTATTTTATAATTCTACACTTGTAAAGCGTGGACTTATGTTGTTATTGGCCACGCTTTAAAAGTGTAGACTCTTTTACCTCTTCTACAACAACATTTATAAAATGTAACATTGTCTTATATACATGCACACAATTGACATTCCTATAGCCACACTTTTGAAGTGTGGCAACATTGTATAAATAGAAAATAATGATTTTTGTTTGAATATATAGCCAGAAATTATATATATACACTTACATATATAAATGATCTCAAACACCAAATTATCTGATAAATATTCAAATGTATGGATTCAAAATTATCTAACCAAACCAACTTCAAAAATAACAATTTCAAAATGTACTAACACATTCTTAGATCAGTACTAAAGATAAATTTCATTACACAAAACAAAATATATTCTTACATAGTTCAAAATAGTTCAACAACCGATCTTCATCTTTCACTTCAATAGGTCGAGTTGACTTGTCACCACCATTCAAATTCGACCACCAGAATTTCCCTACAAAGTCAAAATGAAATTAAAAATTAGAAAAAATCATGTTCAATGCAACAAGACCAACTAGTGATAACAGGAAAATTATACTTCCTAGATTCTGTTTTCTAATTCCTAACCACCCACAGTGCAACAAGTTCTGGTTTCTATAAACGCACATTGAAACCCAAATCAATTAATACACATTGCATCAGTACATATAATACAATAGATGATACCATGTACAACATATAAAACAAACAATTATACAGTGCATTAGCTGCACCATGTACAGCACACAAAGGCATTGAATCCTCCAAGATTGGATCCTCCAAAATAGTTTAAAACTGATGAAAAACACACATTGAAACCAAAACTAAAACCAAACCAAATGCACCTCCTCCAGTCAACATTTTCACACCAAAACTAAAATAAAAACCAAATCAAATGCACCTCATGCAGTCCCTTTTTACAAACCAATCTCTTTATTTCTCTTACTGTTCGTGCGTTAACTTCTGCAATTTTGATCATACAAGCTAATTCATCTTGAGCTAATTCTGACTCAAGATAGCATGAAAATTGACAAATTATTTACTTAATGACATGAGCATACATATAGAAGTACTAGTAAAAACAAGTACTACTACAACACTAGGTGCAGGTTTGCTGGTTTTGATTCTTATATACTTCACATACTGAAACTATAGATTGATTTGATTCCTTTCCTTTTAGTGAGGTGAATATAAATCAATATTTTCACATAGAGTTTTCAGACACAGTATTTTGCTGAAGTTTCAAGTAAATATACAACATTATTGATGTGTACCAAGTTTTATTCTTCTGCAACATTGGAGTATTATATATAATGTACTGTCTTTAAATATGACTAATAACATCTTTAGCCATGCTCACAAAACCAAACACTCTTTCATACCCTTTTCCTACATTTTGCATCTTTTCTTTCTTTTACATCCATGTAGGCAACGGAGCTAGGAATATGATGAAGAGTGTGCTCAGTTGTGTTAAGGGTGTGTAAAATTAAATATACACCCAAAACCAAAACCAAATGCACCTCATACAGTTCCCATTTACAAACTAAAACCAAAATCAAAACCAAACCAAATGCACCTATTGTAGTCCCGATTTACAAACCAAAACCAAAACAAAAAACAAACCAAAACCAAAGTACCTTCTGCAGTCTCCATTTACAAACCAAAACCACAGCTTCCTCCAGTCTCCATCTACAATCCCAAACCAGGGTTCCAGTTTAAAATCCATGCCCCCCATCAGTTCCAAATCAACTTTTTTGAAAAAGAAATTAAGCAGCAGTCCAGTAAAGAAATCATTTAGACTAATATTATAGTTCAGTTACTGGCCTGCCAACAAATCTATCATTTCATTCAAACAAGTGGCCAAATTCTGAGACTAAGTGGATTTTCTAAAAATTCATAATGCAGAAGAAATAAAGCAACACATACAGGACATTTGTTACTAAGTCGTACAAGTTATTAAGAAAATGACATATATTTGTGACAATAGACTCACAGCTAACCACCCACAGTGCAATAAACGATATCCATCACTAGTAGTGTTACACCCTCTTGCACATTTAAAAGTTCAAGATTTAAGTTTCTTGTGAATGTAAAATATAAAGTACCTTTTCAGAAATTGAAGCATGAGCTGAGATAGAAGAATTTGGTAGATTTTGCCCTAGTACGACTTGTGCACTGCTTGCATCAACAGGAGAAGGAGCGTTAGATCCAGCACACCCTGGTATATGTTGAACATTTAATCCAGGATTGTTTGCCACCAATTGGCTAAAAAAATGTCGCATTTCTTCTCTCATTTCACGCAGTTTTTCCTTAAGAGGACTGACTTCATTGGCATGCCGTTGTTTAAGCTTGTTGGTTTCCTCATCCCTTTTTAGAGAACGTATGGTCACTGATCTACCATAGCATCTAAGTCGACCAGGCTGCTTCTTTCGAAACACTGCCTTGAATGCATCATCTGGTGTTTTCCCAGAATTCTGATTATTTTAAAGTTCAGCCTGTGAAAAACAATTCTATTAAAAACATATAGAAGCACAAAAATTCTCATAATGACTAACCAAAGGGGAAACGACAGTGATCACAGTACACAACAAACAGTCCAGCAAAGAAGAAGAAGAAGAATGTAGCATAAAAATTACTTACTATTATAATTTGGCTATCTGCTTGAACTTCTTTCCTCGTCTTTATATGAGTTGTAATAAACATTTCAGACTGTGATGGTTCCTCATTATTTTCTTTGGTTGCACACTACAATTATAGTAAAATAAAGTTAAAACAGACACTAATGTATGCATTCTGACAAAGTACGAAAAAAATGAAAATTTTAGATTTTTTACAGTGTGTATCTACTAAATATTACCAATGCCATGCATACTCTTGCAAAACTAATAGGTCCCATCCGATGCCTCCACTTTTGTTTTTTTATATTTTGAGAATTTACCTCGCTCACCGCCTAAAGTTCGATAAAAAAAGACATATTAATTTATAAATCAAAAGACAAAGTTTAGAAATGATGCAAGATATGTCCAAGAGTAGAAATGCATTGTTTTAGTATTACTTGAACAGTTGGATGTTTCCAATACTTGATCAACTGGCTTAATTGAACTTCTGGCATGTCATCGGGAAATTTTGCTAGCATTTCTTCATCAGTAAGTTTCTTATTGAAGCATCTCTGTTTAATACTTTTTTTGTGTTGCCTCCAAGCATCACGAAGACCATCCATCACCCACTTCTCTCCTTCTGGTGGAATTATAAATTTTGACTATGCAAAACAAAATAAATTTAGCTTGAGTTAGTAATAACATACAATAGACATACAATCTGAAAAAATAAATTTTCTTACTTTGACATAGTCCTACATGCGCTTTTTATTTTCCTTTGGCACAACATGCCAACTACTGTACATCAAGGAGAAAAATCTAGGATTCCTTGCAACTGTTCCTATGAAGCTGCTCAGATTAGAAACTATCTTGCCAGTCGGTCCCACTGCTTGTCCTTTGTAAAATATCACCTCCTCTCTTTCATCTAAATTTCTAGCGTGAATTTTCTTACATGTTGTTTGTCCTCAAAAATTTTTCTTCTCTGATATCCCTAGATTGATGTGATAGACAAGAAATAAGAAAAAAAATTAAAATTAGTAATAAACATAAAAATATTAAGGCATACCATTTGTACCACAATCAATGTCCATATCCTCATCTCTAGCATACCCGCCCTCACCAATTTCTTCTTATTCCACAATATCATTCAGTCCTTTATTATGTTCATCAACTAAGGGAGCCGAAAAATTAGTTGTTGTGTGAGTATCATGTTGTTTTTCACCACCTATGTATATCTCTTCTTTTTCTAGAAATTGATCAAGAATAGTCGCTGGTAGGACTGACTTCCTCTTCACCTGTTTGCAGTTTTGAAGCTCTTAAATAACATGTTGTTTCTTTTCTTCACCTTGTGCTCTTCCAAGGATGTGTAACGTATTAACATCCACTGAAGATGCTTGGAACATGAGGCTGTCCAAAGGTAATTCTATTCCTTTCTTTTGAATGGACTGTCCAGTTTGAGATTGAAATAATCTTTGTGTGTTTGGTCCTTTTCCTGTAATCATCTGTGAAGTAATCTCTTCCCTAGAGGACAATTGGACCATTGGCTTGTGCCCAGGCAATTTACTCTTTCCTTGTTGTAGATCAGACTCCTCAGAATTCTTTCTTTTATGCGCTACTGGTGCCTACACCTTCTTAGTTTTCTCATTGTGTTCTTTTGCAAGTTTTTATCTCTTAATGTTATATTGACTGGCCAATTCTGCACTTGATCGGTATTGAACATTAGAATTAATATTCTTCATAGGACTTTGAGCTTTATTTGGATTTGGGACTTTTTTCTTTAATGTTGGTGACTGCTCCATTCCTCTCACCTTCTTCTAATCTCTCTATTTTCTTCTCTCAATGACTTCAACTCTACAAATACAAATAGGTCTTTAGAAAATTACATTGTTCCTAGACCAAATATAGAATATGTCACAATAAACTAGACTTGAGAAAGCTACTTACAAATGTTAGATGCTACTTGTTTAGTATCACTATGCTGCCTCAAATATCGTTAGTCAGCACACCTTCTTAGGATGACCAATACCTGAAAAATAGAAAAATTAGGCATTTAATTAGTATCAAGTGCAGTTCGCAAATCGCATCAATATTCAGGCACACAAAAGAGAGAGCTAGCACTATAGGTCATTAACAAAATAATAATCAGGCTAAAAAAAGAAGCTAACCAAATACATAAGGATTGACAATCTCATATGTGTTTCTGCATATTACATAGTTAAGAGTCTTTGTACCAGCAAACAGTCAAATAACAGAAAGGTTAAGCTAACGCTAAGTCAATAACAAAATAATAAAGTCATGGTTCATCATCAAAATGATCTTCGGACTCGTCTTTAGAATCGTCTTCAGAATTGTCTTCAAACTCGTGTTCAAACTGATCATCTTCATACTCAGCTTAGAACTCAGCTTCAGATCCATCATCATACTCAACTTCAAGTTGTTGAGCGAGAAATCCTTCAGCAGCCACCTCAGCATCATCAATAATTATTTCTGGTACATCATTTCTTATTAAGACAACTTCACCATCATTATCTGGTATAGATGGGCCTATCAACTATTCAGACGGCTCAGTTCGATAACTTTGTTCAGCCTGATCACTTACGTTAAACAAGTCTCTCGGACCAGTCTGCATAACATAATGTCTATCTTGATCATATGGATCTTGAACATAGAAACATTGGTGCACTTGAGATGCTAGCACAAAAGGCTCTTCCAGAGAGCATTTCTTGTTGAAGTAGACATAAGTAAGCCCCTATATATCTTTTCCAACCTCATACCAGTCGCACTTAAATAAAACAACCATAAAATGGCCATAATAGTCTATCTCAACTATATCAATTATTCTACCATAATAAGCTAAATTTGCATCAACTGGATTTTTATCCTTGGAGCTTGCAAAGCTTGTGGTTGAGGCAACTAATGTAACACCACTATTTTGGGTTTTACGCCTTGTATTACAAAACCTAGTACAAAATTTATATCCATTAATAAGATATCCATTAATAAGATATCCAAAATATCTTTTAGCAACTGAATTTGGTCCTCTAGCAAATTCTTTTATCAAACCAGGCACATCCTCTTGCAAAGCACAAGTTTCAAACCACTGGGAGAAACTTTGACTATGATTCTTAGCCTTGTTCCATTTAGATCTTCGTGGCTGATTATCAACCTCTAGTTCATGCTCTCTACACAACAAGTATTTTTATTTGTTAGAGAAATAAATAAAATAAGTTAAAGAGTATATGTAAAAAGGAAATACTATAAATGATTAAAGTACCTAATATACTCTTGAACTTCATCACAATTGGTCAATAAGTATGCATGCACCTGACTTAATGACTTGTTATCTAAAATAGTAGCAACAACTTTCTTTGCTCATAAAGGAAAACCACTGTTAGGAAACAAACTGCAAGTTTGTGCATCACCCGAGCCATATTCATCATCATTTCAGGGTCTTCTATTAAATCTGGTGCGTACGCCCTCATGCAAATATCTAGAGCACAATGTTAAAAACTCTTCAACCAGATATGCCTCTGCTATAGATCCTTCTACACAATTTCTATCACGGACATATGATTTGAATGTACACATATCTCTTTCAGAGGGATACATCCATCGATTCTGAACTAGACCTCCTAATCGCACCTCATTCGCCCAAATGAACAGTCAAATGAATCATTATATCAAAAAAATATAGGAGGAAAAATTTGCTCTAACTGATTTAATGTTTCTCTGATCTCTACTTCTAAGAAATATATTTCCACCAGTGAGATAACTTTTTGACATAAATGACGGAAAAAGGAACTCAGACGAATCAAAGCAATAGCAACATGATCAGGAAGGATGCTTTTAATTGGTATTGGCAGCAAGTAATGTAACATGAAGTGAGCACCATGAGTCTTATAACCAAATATTTTTCTTTCATCTAGTTGCACACACCTAGATATGTTAGAGGCACTACCATCAGGCAGCTTTGCTATCTTTAGAACTCCGCAGAAAATTGATTTCTCTCCATTAGTCATTGAGAAGCACGTTTTTGCCATCTTTGTTCTCTTGCCAACCGTTGTACTTTCTGAATGAAGGTTCTTTCTAATTCCCATCTCTTTCAAATCATAACGAGCCTTTGCATGATCTTTTTTTTTGCCAAAAATATCCAAAAGAGTTCCAATTACGCTGCCAACTACGTTCTTCTCTATGTACATTACATCAAGGTTGTGGGGTAAGGGGTTGTGCTCCCAATAAGGCAATTCAAAAGGCCATCATTCGATCTCTTTCTCTGCTTTCCAAACACACTACTCATGTTTTGTAAGTTATTCAACACATCAGTTTTGGTTAGCAAAGGCGGAGGAGGCCTAAATTCAGTTTTTCCATTAAAAGATCTTTTGTTAGATCTCCACGGATGATCCATGGGTAGAAAAACCCGATGATCCATATAGCAAATATTTCTACTATGTTTCAGATAGCAAGAATTAGTGCCAAACTTACAACAAGGACATGCCATCTTTCCTTTTGTACTCCAACCAGATAGCATAGCATATGCATGGAAGTCACTAATCGTCCACATAAGAGTTGCTCACTTTTGAAAGGTTTGATTTCTTGAAGTATCATATGTTTCAACTCCATAGTTCCACAACAAATTTAACTCATCTATCAACGGCTGTAAATAGATATCAATGTCATTTCTAGGTGATCGGGGGTCCGAAATAAGTAAAGACAACATCGAGTGTTCTGGTTTCATGCATATCCAAGGCGGCAAATTATAAACCATTAACATAACTGGCCATGTGCTATGAGATACACTCATAGTCCAAAATGGATTGAATCCATCACTTGACAAGCCAAGTCTCAAATTACGACAGTCTCGTAAAAAATTCAGATACATCCTATCAAAGTCTTTCCATGCTTGGCCATCAGTAGGATGCCTTAACTTTTCATCTTTACAACGCTCCTCGTCATGCCACTTCAATGAATCTTCTGTCTTTGAGCACATAAATAGCCTTTTAAGTCTAGGAATTAAGGGAAAGTGTCTCAAAATTTTTGTTGGAACACGATGAGATTTTTAAGAAGGCTCAACAACCTCACTGTCCACTTTAGTAGGTTTAATATATCGAGAAGTTCCACAAAAATGATAGAATTCATCATTCTTATGGTCATTCCTAAACAACATGCAATCATTGGGACACGCATGAATTTTTTCAAAGTCAAGACCGAGATCCGTAACCATAGATTTGGCTTTATAGTAGGATGAAGGAATGTTCAACTCAGGCATCGCCTCTTTTAATAGCTCTAAAAGAGAAGTGAATGATTCGTTGCTCCATCCATGTAAACACTTCAACAAATCTAAACGGATTGTGAAAGATAATCTGGAGAATCCCTTACAACCGGGGTATAGTTCTTGGCTAGCCTCTTTAACTAAGTCATAAAATTTCTTAGAATCATCATTTGGACCTTCATAAACTCCTTCATCTTGTGCAACATGTCTAAATTGATCATTCAATAACCCATCAATATCATCACATGGGTCAGCCATATGATCATCAACATCCAACTGGATTTTTCATTCCCCGTGATTGATCCATTTTTTATAATTTATGGTCTATTAAATGATTATACACTACATTCCTTTGTCACCAACAAACATTTCCACAATGATCACATGGACACTGAATTTGTTTGCCTTGAGGCTCTCCATAAGAGTAAGTAAAATTTTAGAAAGATTCAACACCATCAATATACTCTTGGGAATACCTAGGCAAATCCATCCAATCCTTGGATGGAACATTTGAGTTCCTAAAAACCCAACATTGCAGTTAGATTTTCCAATAAATACAAGAACATTCATTACTGCACACTTAAATTCTAACAGTTGGAAGAAAGTTATCAAATCATGTGTTGGAATTTCTTACCTAGTCATAGCCTTTATGCTAAGTCAAACCCAAGTTTAACTCAATAGCAGATCCAATTCCTCTTCTCCATATAACAAAACTAAGTATGCATTCTACATATTTTCTTACACTTGATTACACATAAAAATAAAATCAGGTTGCTCTCGAAAGACACATATTTTGGCTAGTCAACGATACAATAAACTATATGTATAGGTTTACTAACAATAAAGTAAATGAAAAAAGTTTACTGAATCACATAGTTTACATTAAATGAAATTAGTACGCTGAATTACACAAAAGAAGCACATGTTTAGGTACTCCTGAATTTCAGACAAGACCAACAACTTTACCAACTCATATCTTTACTAATTTAAAAGGGATGTACACAAATAATTTGACGATACTTAGCAGCTTATGAATCCTAAATGAACATTAGATTAAGTAATTTTAACAAAAAATAGGTTCCAGCAGTTCTGCAAGAATACTTAATTTACTTCAATCTTTATCTAGTTTAAACCTAACTTAAATTTTCATAAAGTAAAGGAATGATATAGAGAAATAAATGTAAAACAACATTACAGTTTATTGCTTACAAATGTAAAACAAAGTGATGATTTCCAGCAGTTCCCCAAGAATCAGAAGTTCCAACTTTGAATAAAGCGACAGTCTGCAATATCAGTGAGCAAGCAATTAAAAAACAAAAAAGACAAGAGTCAATTGAAATAAGTCAATTGAAATCACTTAAACGACGGTCTGCAATATCAGTACGCCTTTTTATTTCCAACTCAATTGGTATTAGGACTTTCCAAAATACTCATTTTAATATCTTAAACTTCTAGCCAAGACTCAAACACCATCAAATAATATGAAATATAAAACGGTCAAGACTCAAACACCATCTGCTTATGATGTTCTGCCTATACGCACAATTTTTGTAACACACAGAGCACTAAGTCCTATCACAACCTTCAATTAGAGATTATTTAGACATGGAGTAAGGATTAAATAGAGCACTAAAATAGACATGCAAGAAAACCCAAAAGCAAAATAGATGCAAGAAAATCCACAAGCAATAAATCCACAAGCAAAATAGACATGCAAGAAAATCGACAAGCTAAGCTGAAAATGGATATACTCACTGAAAATTCCACTCTAATCACTGAGCTGAGCTGAAATTTCCACTCTAATCACTTAGCGAAGCTGAAATTTTCACTCTAATCATTGAAACTTCAACTCTAATCACTTAGCTAAGCTGAAACTTTCACTCTAAATACTGAAATTTTAACTCTAACCACTGAAATTAGCTGAGGTGAGCTGAGATTAGTAGAAATTTCTATGCGAACTAAGCTGGTGTGAGCTGAGATTAGATGGATTTGAGTAGAAATTTGAGGCAAAGGATTCGATGGATTTGGGGAAAGGGTTTTGTGAGAGTTAGAGTGAAAGTGAGAGAATAATATATTTGGGAGTGAGAGTTAGAGTGAGAATGATATATCTGAGTGAGAGTGAGAATAATATTTATTTTTGGCCAATTATAAATTGGAGGGAGAGTGATATATTTTAATGAAAATTTTAGGCCACACTTTTAAAGTGTTGTCTTTTGAATAATAATAATATCACACTTAAAAGTGTAGTTGTATATGTTAATAAGTGTTGCCAATGTTTTCATGATTTGCCAATGCTTGTAAAGTGTGGCCTATTCATTTAAAGACCACACTTTCAAAGCGTTGCCAAAATTAATGTGGCCTGAAGCTAAAAACTGAGGCTACGCTTTAAAAGCATGGCCTTTAATGGTATAGGCCACACTTTACAGGCGTGGTCCAGATTTAGTGTGGCCAAATACTAAAATATTGTAGTGTCTCCATCCGATGGATGAGACAAGACATCTGGGGGCCTTCTATTTTGATCGTGCCATCTCATATGTGGGCCAGAACTCATTGAAGCATACAATCTCTTTAACCTAGGTATAAGAGGTAAATAGTGCATCGCCTTAATCGGAACCATCTTTCCACCTGGAGTCCACTTATAATGAGCATGACCACAAAACTTACAATTTTCTAATTCAACATCATTTTTATAGAACAACATGCAACCATTCATACAACAATGGATTCTATTATACGACAATCCCAACTTGGAAACCAATTTCTTTGCTTGATAAAAATTTTGAGGTATGTTCAACTCCAGGTTAACTAGTTCACCCAAAAGACCAACCATAGAGTCCATAGCAGCTTGAGCAACATTTCAATCGAATTTGATACTTATTAGTCTAGCTGCAATAGACAAAGCAGAATGACGACTCTCTTCACATAGTGGGAGACTAGCCTCTTCTAATTGTTGATAGAAGTGTCTTGCTTCTTCATTGGGAGCTTCTTCTACATTCTGTTCGGGTTCCATCCAATCCCCAATCCCAAAAGCATCATTGACCATTTCATGAACTCTATCATCATGATGTACCCTATCGTGTTGAACCCTATGTTGAACTCTAGCATGTTGAATCCTAGCATGTCGACCATGTAAAAGTATGTCATATTCATCCTTAGGCAGCGAATTATAAAATATACCATTCAAACCATCTCTCTCTCTATTATCTACCCATACAAAATATCTTGATTTAAATCCATTACGATAGATATGAGTCATAACTATATCTGGGTGAAAAAACTTCATGCACCTACATGAACTACAAGGACACCTAACCACTCCACTTTTTTGAAATAGGTCCAGTGACATTGCATGATCGATAAAACTTCTAACACCATTAAGATATTGAGGTTTTAAACCCCCACCAGTTTCATAATCCATATCATACATCCACAAACGATGATCCATATACAAAAATATAGATATTCAATAATAAATTAGTTAGCACTAGTTCACAATTTCAATTCACAAAACACTTCACATTTTTTAAGTCACTAGTTAACATTTTCAAGTCAGTACTTCACTAATTCCAAGTCAATACAAAGTCACGTCTTCACTATTTCAAGTCACTAAACACTTAACCTTTTTTAGGTCACTAGTTCACAATTTCAATTCACTAAACACTAAATATTTTCAAGTCACTACTTAAGATTTTTCACAATCATTAGTCCACAACTTCAATTCACTAAACACCTCACATTTTCAAGTTACTACTTAACATTCTCAATTCACTAAACATTTCACATTTTTAAGTCATTAGTTAATATTTTCAAGTCACTACTTAAGATTTTCCACATTCACTAGTCCACCAATTTAATTCACTTAACACGTCATATTTATTAAGACACTAGTCCACAATTTTAAGTCACTAATTAACATTTCCAAGTCAATAGTTCACAATTTCAATTCACTAAACATTTCACAATTTGAAGTCACTACTTCACTAATTTCAAGTCAATACAGAGTCACTTCTTCACTATTTCAACTCACTAAATACTTTACAATTTTAAGTCACTACTTCACTAATTTCAAATCAATATAAAGTCGTGATTTCTTCACTAATTAAATTCTAGTACAATTCAAACAATCAAATAAGTAGAAGTGTCGCATGTCCCTCTCACACCAAATAATCACAATAAAAATTACAAAATTTCAATTATTCACTAATTCACAAGTCAAACAAGAGTAACTACAAACCATTCAAATATCAAAATCAAATCATTCAAACATCAAAGTTTGTAAAATCAAAAATAAACTACAAACCACCAAAACATATAAAAGAGTAAGCTAAAACTCAGCCTCATCATCCTCATCCTCATCCCCATCCTCATCCTCAAGTCACTACACTTAACTATTTTCAAGTCACTTGTTCACAATTCAAGTCACTACATTTGACTATTTTCAAGTCACTAATTCACATTTCAAGTAACTATACTTAACCATTTTCAAGAAACAAGTTCACAATTTCAAGTCACAAGTTCACATTTCAAGTAACTAACCTTAACCATTTTCAAGACACTAATTCACATTTCAAGTCACTACACTTAACCATTTTCAAGTCACTAGTTCACATTTCAAGTCATTACACTTAACCATTTTCAAGTCACTAATTCACATTTCAAGTCACTACACTAAACCATTTTC